>JAEPBF010000087.1:19538890-20138890 GCA_019739055.1 Passiflora organensis | reverse complement strand
AACAGTTTTCATTCTAAATCTTATGAATAGATTCCCTAGTTTACCCCCTTTCATAATTTGAATATCCCAACAACTTTGCATATATGGTTCACCTTTCTGGACCGCATTCCACAAAAACCGCTTCGAGTTATATTCCACTTTGAGTTCTCAGCCACATCCAATGAAAGATTCCCCGAGAAAACCCCTATATTGCATCACAGCCCATCGGTATTTAGGGATGAACAGCATGAAGATTATGCAAGCACAAGCTAGAAGCTTAATTTAAAGTTGAGGCAGTCAAACAGCAGGCATTAATTTCCAGTAACGGCAAGGTAAACGCGACAAAACCTTTCAGTCCATTCCCCACATCCGTGATTTCCAAAGACGCCGAGGATAAACCTGACCGGAAGAAGAAACAGATACAATAATATACATAAATCCGCGAAAAATCCGCAGAATGCTTCACATTGCACAACATAAAACCCATATTTTCTACAAAAAAATTTAAGACTAAAACTTAAAAAGCGAGAAAATGAGCATTAGCAGCACCTCCGTATTCAGAATCCGAATAGAGATGCCAATTCTTTAGCTCGTCCTTGGAATCAAAACCAAAAATGAGTTTCTCAGTAGGTGGCATCAACTCTTCAAGATTCCATGTCAAAGCTACAGAATTAATCCCAAAACAAAACATATAAGATTCAGATGCTTAAGCATGAAGCACGAGGCAGTGCGCAAACACAGTACCCGAATGAACTAAGAGTAGAAAGCAAAACTAACCTTTCTTAGTAGCATTCAAAGATGCTTGCCAAAGTCCTCGAAGTCTAGACATGTCTTTACCACCTCAGAGCCGCCTCCTGCGTCCCCACCGCCGGCGAACAACCGTTTTTTTTTTCAATATATATTTCTTTCAGGAGTAACCGCTTAACTCTGTTCTAGCCTTTACGGGTCGGGGTGAATGTTGAAAGATCCCCAAGTGCAATTCATTTCTTGTTCTTTTACAGTAAAACGACGTAGTTTTTACTTTCCAAAATCATTCCAACGAAAGGCAATAATACTTTTGGGTTGCGCTTCCATTTCCAAAGCTACTGGTAATTTTCTTCTCCCTGGTTCTGGGCATCTTTTTGGGTTTTAACTTTTGGGCTCAAGTTGTAAGGATTGCGCTAAGATTCTGCTTATCAGATCAACCCACTTTCCGGCCCAACAGACATACAGAGCATGCGTATACGTGTCCGACAAAACATAAAACACAAAATATTGGATTATAATTTTATCATTTCGGTTTTGGAGCTGCAAGGTGATTTATTTGATATAAAAAAATATTTTAATATAAAAAATATTTTTAATTTATATTCAATTCTGATTTGAATTCCGATAAATTTGATAAAATCAAACCGACTCATATGAACACAACTAGACACTGCAAATACCGTGTTAGAAGTCAGGAATTGACCCGATAATATCACGTAGTTATTTCATAACATCCAACTGGAACTAACAAAGGCCAAGACAACTGTATAATTACTCCCATGAAATTAATTTTAAGACAATTATAGGATTACTTTGAAGTCCAACTAGGGTGAATTAAGGTCAAATTGAGCAATCTACAGTCTATACTCTTCATGGTCTACCTCGACCTCTGCTTCAAACCCAATTGCTCTGTGGTTCAATGCACAGCAACAATTTTTCTTCATCGGGCTCTAAAAAATACCCATAAATGGTTCCTTCTACGCGACCACGAAACGAGAAAGGCAGGCCATCAGTAGAAAGACAGCAGAGATACCGAATAAAGAAAATTCTAATTTCATTCTTATTTACAGTTGGACGCATGTGAGAGACGTGCTCCGCACCGTCCTCTCCCCATATCGGGTATTGTTATGCTCATAGGGTTCACAGTACACCCAGCCCACTGGTCTTTTGCACTGCTGCAGCATTGTGCTCACCCCTGGACTCGAACCCCCACCGTCCCACTTATGAGCTTTTTATTGTTTTCTCAGGACACGCCTCTCACCAATTCAGCTGCAACCTTGTGAGGACCCGAACCCGATCCTTGGGCTCCTCACCGCCGTGCAGTCCCAATTGGCCCAACTCGTGACCCAATCGGAACCACACAAGGATTATCCTCAAACTCAAAACCCAAAACACGTAAAAATAAGTATAAATTTAAAGCTTTATCTTTTCCATAAAAGGAGCATGTATTCAAACAATTAAATCTCGACACAATAGAACAAATCACGGAGAAGCACACACAAACAGCGAAAGACTTAAATCTCACACACAACAGGCCACACGGCCCCAAACATGCATCATCAACACAGTCCAATCAATGCAAGCCCAAGAACAGCAAAAACGTGCCCAAGGCACCAAACTCATCTCATATATAATAAACCCAAAGAGTACATGCATGTCCAAAATAATTACCAAGTCAAGCCCACTAAAGGGTCACAATCGCAATAGACAAGCATGCATAGTACAATCCAAAATACAAAGAAAGTGTCGAGTTTTCAAACGTGTCATATGCAGTAGTCCAGCTCTATGACAAACCAGAAACCTCGACCTCAAAAGGAAGTCAGCTAGCCAAGCCTCAACCTAGTCCTGAAAAGACAACAACAAGAGGGGGTGAGATCTCGAGGACCTCAGTGAAAGTCACAGCGTCATAAACAATTACGGTGGAATAGAGGCACATACGAAAACAAGTATAAACAATATGATGCTTAATAATAAAATCACATTTAATCTATGATGCTAATCGTGCAACGAACTCATATAAATAAAATCAATTACGTATGAATGAGTTTGAAATCATAAACCAATATGTCGAGCACAAGTCCAAATATTACAAAATCTCAAAGTCTCAAACACGTGGCTACTATGCCAAAATCTCTCGGGGAGGACCACTAAAACCGCTTTGCCTGATAACCCGGGCCAAAGGGAAATTGGAAGCCCACTGGTGGCTAATTTAAATACACATTTTCAAATAAATATAAATCCCCTGCCACCAGTGTTGTCCTAGGGAAATGTGGAGAAAACGCACTATCACACAAATCTCAACTCACGCACAACTCGCAAAGCCCAAAGGCATATCATGTATAGCCTGATATTCACACCGTCACAAGGCCTATACTCACCACCTTATACTCTTAGGCAAGGGAATACCCTTCTATCTAAGGGTGCTCATCCACTTACCTCCGCATTGGCCAAGCGTTGTTATCGTCAATTCCAAGATCAAATCCTAGAAATCGTATATGAATATACGTACTTCGCAATTGTGAAAAAGATCTCAAATCATATAATAATTCAAATCGATTATGATGCAATCCAAAAACAATTCAAAAGCTCACATAAAAGTCCCACATTTTAAGAAATCAATATAAATCAATTAATTCTCGCAAAGTATCTCAATCACGTCACAAGCATGCATATAGGTCCATAAAAATATTTTATGCATCATAAACATGCCACACGCATAATGAACCTAATATGCAAAGTCATGCATCAATGCACATATTGCCTCTATTAAAAAACAAGCATATATCCGATTTTAATTAATAAAACCAAAACATTTCCGTGCATGTAAATGAAACATAGTCTCCCACCTCTTGTCGAGCCGACTCACTACTAACCACGCCCTTGCCCTTATCGCGCGTCGAAGGACCACCTACAGGCGAAGGCAAACACACAAATCGAATCTCAAAACAAAAATCAAATAAATAACTAAGACAACTAAAAAAAACCGAAAATAAACTTACGACGCCAAACTGACACCTAAGACTCCTTCTAACACTCAAACCAAGCCTCACACACTCTAAACTAGACAAGAAAACCAACAAACTCACAATTCGAACCTAATCGAAAAACCATCAAAAACCCGACATAAACCGAAAACCAAACCGCGGCAATTCAACGCAATCAAAGCCCACCAACGCTCTCAAAAAACTCAAATACACCAACAACAATCATCAAAGGCAACAAATAACGCATTAAGATCAAAAACCCCAAAATCACATAATATCCATAAACCGCCAAAACTCAAAAATCACTCCTAAGCCAAAATTGATCAAACCCACCTATCACACTACCTTAGGAAACATCATAGCAAGCTAAAACAACCAACAAACGGAAAAGAAAACGAAGAAATCAAGCATAATCTTCAAAAATTTGAATTTACTTAAAACGCTCAAAACCGACCAAAAACACCATTATCTAAGGAAACAACAACGAAGAGAGATGAAGAAGGGTTACCTTTAAGTTTTATAAGAATGCCCAAACCTTGATTTTGAAGGAGAAGAAAAACTGAGGGATTTTTGGCTAAGAAAGCCTTCGGCGCCGCGTGAGAAGCAAGGGAAAGAAATGTTTCTTTTCCCTGCGCTTCCCGTGAGAAAAAAAAGGAAGGCTGGCTCATTAATTGCAGTTTGGTAAATATGCAAACTTTGACCTTTTTTTTTTTTTTTTTGAAGAATTTTCTAAAAATTCAAATTAAGTGTAAAATCGAATTAAATGGTTTAAAATAAAGTAAAAGGTTCAAAATCAAGAAATTGGGCTTTAAAACGGGATTGGATTCGAAAAACGAAAATCGGCCCATTAACAATAAGTCGGCCCAAAGGTCTCCGGCCACTCAAAACGGGCCTCGAAAACTCATAATCGGGTCAAGGTAGAAGAATGGATGTTTCCACTGGGCTCAAACCTCGAACAACCACAGATCAAACTAATACTCGCTAAAAAACTCCGAAACGACACGTCGTGCAACTATCGACACACAACCACCGACATGACGTTCTAGACAACCTAGACCCGACAACTAAGCTCTATGACTAAGTCCACGTCACTCGGTCAAAGGGTCAGCGCTGACGGTCAACTAGTCAACTCTCACAAACCGACCAATCCGGAACAACTGACTGACACCGAACGTTGACTAGACACTCAAAAGGACGGGGTCTCACAACGCATGCTAGACAGTGACAGCTCAAGTAGGTACTCGATAAAAACTTAAACAAAAAGTTCGAATGATCGAGGAAGCATCATCGTAATCGTCGTTATAATATTAAAGTAATGGAGTACAGGTAAGCTATTTCAAATCTAGGTCGATCTGGATCACGTGGTGCAGTGTTGTATATTCCTTCTGTCACCAAGTAGATAAAAGACAAAAGAAATGAAGTCGATGATCTCCTTATCATGTACGGCGCTTCTGTTTATTGTCACTTCTCAAGCGCTAGAGATTCACATTCAACTGGAATTGAAGGGTTAAAGTATGGGTTTAGGGTTTTTAAGTGAGTACTGCGCACTATTTTTATTTATTCTCGAGGGTGGAAAACCCTGGAAAGATATGTTATCTTCAGGGAGTGTCGTTGTTGGAAAAGACAAGGGACCAAAACGTGTTTCAGTTCAACAGGTGGAATGTTGTTGGTTTCTGTGCAGATGGTAGATGTTTTGGACTTGAAATCCGGTTCCTCCTGTTTAATATCTGTACGGGTATCATCATCGGTTCACTTGCTTATCTAGGCAGCTGTGTTTCTAGTTCCAGCCTTGTCTATAAAAAGGTGGCCAAGCCGCATTCAGTTTTTGTATATCTATCAGCTGTTCTAAGCAAATCGATTAGAGCAAAAGTTGTGAAATTCACTATCTAGAACAGTATTTCCTGTTCTCTTTCGACTTCTTTGTTGAGCAGAAAATTCTTTCCTGTGCAAGGCTGAGCTACAAAATGGCGCATCTGTCAGTGAAAAAGAGTAAAGGTAGCGCTTCCTCTCGTATGTGTCGATGGATCATGGGATTGCCAAAGAGAGTAAAGACTATAACTGTTGGGTTTGCGAAAAAAGCGAAGAAACTAGGAGAAGACGACCCTAGAAGAATTGCTCATTCTCTGAAAGTAGGGCTGGCTATCACCTTAGTGTCACTGTTCTACTACTTCGATCCCCTCTATGATGGATTTGGTGTCTCTGCTATGTGGGCTGTTATGACTGTAGTAGTGGTCTTTGAATTCTCTGTAGGTGAGTTCAATTTTTTCCCAGATTGTTCCATTTAACACGGGGGTTGCTGTTCATGACAACGGTGGCTGATGATGCATAAATTATGACAATGCAGGTGCAACACTCGGAAGAGGTCTGAACAGGGCTCTAGCAACACTCCTGGCAGGCGCCCTAGGATTTGGTGCTCATCACTTGGCTAGTCTATCCGGAGAAAAAGGGGAGCCCATACTCCTCGGCCTCTTTGTCTTCCTCTTTGGTAAATCCTCCAACACATAAGCTCTTGAATCCTTGCAGAATATACAAATTATACAAAAGTAAATAGATAGATACTTGTTTTGGTCTGATTGGTTGTTATATGATGCAGCTGCGACTGTGACATTCCTTCGATTCTTTCCTCGAATGAAGGCGAGATATGACTATGGCCTTCTCGTATTTATCTTGACATTCTGTTTGATATCTGTATCTGGTTACCGGGATGATGAAGTGCTAGACATGGCTCGTAGAAGGGTATCAACCATTCTCATTGGTGGCCTCACTGCTCTATTAGTGTGCATCATCATTTGCCCAGTATGGGCCGGTGAAGATCTTCACAATCTTGTCGCTGGCAACATTCAAAAGCTTGGAATTTTCCTCGACGGTACTGTCAACAGTGACTTTGTTCACATATTGTGTCTTTGTTTCTCTTTGAGCTCTCATATTCTTAAAACAAAAACTTTACAGATTTTGGGGGTGAGTTCTTCCAAAGCTCGACAGAAGGAGAATCGAGCAATACGACTCTTGCTGGGTATAGAAGTGTTCTTAGCTCAAAAGCCACAGAGGAATTCTTGGTGAGCTAAGAAAAGAAACACCTCACTACAACTTTTTTAATTCAAGATCAATGCAAGCGAGATTGACTTGGAATTTTCTTTTATGGTTTTAGGCTAATGTTGCAAGATGGGAACCTGGTCATGGGAAGTTCAGGTTTCGTCACCCCTGGAAACAGTACCTCGAGATTGGAAGCCTAACCCGGCAGTGTGCCTACAGAATTGAGGCTCTTAATGGCTACCTCAGTTCTGACATTCAAGTATGCTCTTGATCACCAATATGTTTGCTTCCTATGTATAATTTCCTGAACTGGTCATTCTTTTGCAACTACAGAAGGCTTCGAATCATCTCTGTTTAAAACTTGACATTGCCAATACTTGCAGGTTGCACCAGAAATCAAGACAAAAATTAAGGAGACGTGTACAAAGATGAGCTCAGAATCAGGAAAAGCCTTGAATGAATTAGCATTCGCTATCCAATCAATGAGTCCACCATCCTCTGCTAGCGATCACATTATAAAATCAAAGAAAGCTGCCAAGAACCTCGAGTCCATGCTCAATTCAAGCCTCTGTAAAGACATGAACATCCTACAAGTGGTACCAGTTGCTACTGTGGTTTCACTACTGGTTGATGTGGTTTCTTGCACAGAGGAAATTGCAGAGTCCGTTCACAGATTAGCCTCCCTTGCTCGATTCAAGGGGTCAGAATCTAAAGCTGCGCAGCAAACAGACTCATCTGATCGTCAGGGGCTAATGCAAAAGTGTGCTAGCATCAATGTACCTCATCATATTATCACAATTGATCGCATCTCATCAGTAAAATCAACGACAAGGAGCTTTTCACTGCCAGCAACACAACAAGGAGTTGAATAGTTTTGTGAATATGTTACTGACATGTATGAAAGATGGTTCTTAGTTTAGATTGCTGGTAATGAGTCTATCAAGAATTATCCTCCCAGGCTATTAGAAACCGAATGATTTTGATGCATATAAGGATAATTTCCTTACAATTCACCATAGTAACGCATCCCAGATTCTTTACAATTGACCTCTCCAAAAAAAAATTATTAAGAGAGGGATACAGTGGAAAATTAAGGTACACAATCGAGAGGATTGACTGGAGCTCCACTTGAAATGTCAGCCAACAACCTGTGCTGACGAATTATTCTCTGTATTTGGTTCAGTCGGAGACCGCTCATTAATGGTTGTAATAACATGGTTTGATCCTTCAGAAACCGGTGCCACTGCTCCCCGGTGAAGTATATGTGGTTGTTCCGGAACTGTGGTGGCCGCACCCTCGAAATGTGCCATGCGGGCTAGAGTTTCAATTGATCTAGCAATGTCCTCAGTGCATGCAACAACATCGACCAGTAGTGAAGCCACGGTCACCGTTGGAACTATCTCCAAAAGGGGTGCGCCCTCGCAGTGGTACGAATTCGACAGGGTTTTGAGGGTTTCAGCTGCGTCTTTTGAGTTGGCTATGTGGGTTTCAGCTGAAGAGGATTTTGTCATCGTCTTAACTGATGATGCTAATTCCTTCATGGCTTTACCGGTTTCTGAACTTAGCTTTGTGCATGTCTCTTCAAGTCGGGTACGCATTTGTACCGAGATCTGCAAGAAACAGAAAGTTCATGTAAGGACTTGCAATAGGGATGAATCGGGACGAGTTACAAGTTGCTAAGGGGTTGTTAACTGACCTGAATCTCAGAGTAGGAACTAAGAGCTTCAACTTTGAAGGCACATTTTCGAGTTTCGGCTCCGACTTTCAGATACTGTTTCCAGGGATGACGGAGTTTGAACCTACCGTGACATGGTTCCCATCTAGCCAAATTAGCCTACATAAACATTGTCTTAGCTTAGTAACTTTTGGAGTCAAAGAGTTGCTAGGATAGAAAATGGAGACAGAACGCAAAGGGGAGCTCTTGTTTTTTTACCCACCATGGTTTCTTCGCTGGTTTTCGAAGCGAGAATACTTTTATATGCTTGAAGATAGGACTTGTCGGTGTCAGCTTCCTCATCTAGAGATTCTCGAAAATATTCATCCCCAATTCCTGCAAAATTGATAAGAACAACAGTTACTAATTTAAGCCTTTCCAAATCCATGACATATGCACATAGAGCAGCAATTAATTTGAGGGCTTAATTACCTTCTAAGAAGTTCCCAAGCTTTTCTAAATTTGCAGCAACCGACTTATGGAGATCTTCTCCAATCCATACAGGGCAGATGAAGACACAAATAATCAGAGAAGCAATGCAGCCAATAATGATGGTTGTCAGTCTCTTGTGAGCCAAGTGCCATAATTCATCGTCTCTATAGCCAGAAACAGTTATGAGGCAGAAGGTCAAGACGAACATCATCAACCCATAATCGTATCTGGCCTTCATTCTTGGGAAGAATCGAGAAAATGATACTGTCGCGGCTGCATTAATTAATCACGACAAATTCTCGAATCAGCAAATCAATATCTGATGTAACTTTATTAATGAAAAACGAATTCCTACTACTTTATTACCTATTATAAAGACGAAAACAGAAATCAAAACAGGCTCTCCTTTCTCTCCAGCATGAGTTGCTATCCAGTGAGCTCCAACAGCAAGAGCCCCCGCTATCATCGTTGCACACATCCTATTGAACCCTCTTCCAAATGTGGCTCCTGCAAAAGCACAAACCAGACGCTTAGATTTTTCTGCATTGGTTGTAAGTAATTCCAAGTTTAGTGGTGACATTACATGCAATATGTCACGGGACTAGAGTTTTGCGGAATAGAAACTCTCCGTGCGGCCTTAGACTATCGCTCTCGCAATAGGCTAAGTAAGTCTTCCTCACAAAGCTAGCTAGAATGCTAAGCTTAGAACCAAACTGAAATGAGAGAGACACAAAAGAATGGAGAGAAAGCTCTAAACTCTCAATATTGCAAGTATTGCTGGATGATTACAAATGAGGGGAGACACCCCTTATATAGCCTTTACAACTCCCCAATGAATGGTGGAGATTAAGCCGTATGATCTAACGGTTATATACAAAAGTAGAAAGCACAAACACGGATCCCAAGTAGGGAATATATTCCCTCTCTTAGTGGGGAACATAGTGGGGAACATAATGGGGAAAGATTCCCTCATTGATTAATGTGATCCTCGATTTGGGAGTCGGGTCCCGCACGAAGCCGAATGACTCGTAGTCTGATATCATGAATGACATGTAGTCTGATATTCGGTCGTGACATTCTCCCCCACCAAACTCGTCAACGTCCTCGTTGTGTGCTGCCTTAAGAACTCGTTGATTTCGTCTTCGTACTGCCAAAGATCGAAATCTTTCTCCCAGCTTGTCTCGCTAGGAGGGTCGCCTCTCCATCGAACCAAGTACTCCACATGGTTCATATGCTTCCCACTCTTTTGCACCACCCGCCTTGATAAGATCTCATCAAGCTTCTTATCATGGGCATTGGTCACAGCTGTGGGAGCTCTCTTGGACTTCCCCCTCTCCGGATCTTCTGTGTCTGCTTGGAATGGCTTCAATAAGCTCACATGGAAGACAGGATGAAACTCCAATCTTGGCGGTAACTCCAGCTTGTATGATACTTTGTCGATCCTCTTCAACACCTTGAAAGGACCCTCGTATCGTCGCACTAGCCCCTTGTGTAACTTGGCAAAAACTCGGCTTTGGTGAGGCATCAACTTCACCAACACAAGATCCCCTTCTTCAAACTCCAAGGGTCGCCTCTTTGTGTCTACCCCTTTTGCCTTCCACTTTGCCTCCTTGGAAAATTGCACTCTTGCAATGTCCTTCTGCTTGTCACACTCCTTGACAACGCGGTAGGAGGATGGATTCGACCTTTGCTTCATTTGTTCTGCCATGGCCTGAACTTGGGGTTTTTGTTTCATACCCCCTTGGATCCTTTCCAGCAAAGGACTCTCCGGTTGGCTGATGGCTGCAAGTGTTTTTGCCTTCAGCTCCTTCTCTCGAGCAACAGGTACCACGCAACGCTGGTTCCCTTCCGAAAGTATGAGGGTGTTGGTGCAAGACACTGGGACTGCTCTCGTCTGATTCAGGAATTGCATCCCTAACACAATCGGAAAATCATCCATAGGAACAATGGAGAAGTCAAGTTTACCTTTCCATTGCCCCATTTGTAGCTCGACCCCTCGGGCTACTCCAAAGATTGGCTGGGCTTTAGTGTTCACCGCCTTTAGCCAACCTTTCTCTTCTTGGAACTTGATGCCAAGTCGTTGTGCTTCCTCCTTCTTCATGAAGTTGTGAGTAGCACCGGTATCGATCAATGCACGGGACTCCCTCCCTTGCACGATGGGTCTAGCAAACATTCTCCCAGCTTGCTCCACCTTGGCATCTTTAGTTGAGGCTTTAACAGCACTCAACAATTGCATGGAACTCATCCTTGGTGTTTCCATCTCTTCGACCTCCCTTGCCATGACTGCCAATTTGTTCCTCTTTGGGAAATCTACAGATCTATGTGGCCCCTCACATAGAAAACATGAGAGCTTGGGTCTCTCTTCCTTGCCCCGATTTTCACCTCCCCCATGTGTGGGTTTGGCTGGACGAAAGGACTTGTAAGGCTTGAAGGACTTGAAGGACTTGAAAGGCTTGTCCTTCCACTCCTTGGCTTCGTGGACTGCTCCCCCACCTTTAGCCTTGTAGTCACGGAAACTCATAGGCTTAGGTGGGCTTGTACCCTCGGGCTTCTTCTCAAATTCTGCCAAGGATTCAGCCTCAGAAATTACATCGTTGAGCTCCTTGACATTGCGTCGATGAAGCTCCAACTTGGCCCAACTTTGTAGGCCTCCCAGAAACACATACATGGCCTCCGTCTCGGGCATGTCTGGGATCTCCAACAAGACTTCCGTGAACTCCCTCACATAGTCTCGGATGTCGCCCTTGTGGGACAACTTGCGAAGCTTCTCCCTCGCTTCTAGCTCCACATTCCTCGGTGAGAATTGTGCTTTCAGGAGCCTTTTGAAATCTGCCCACGTCTCCAACTTCAAGGTGCCACGCTCGATTTGAGCATGCTTCATCCTCCACCAGGTTGTGGCACTATCGGTTAGATATAGTGGCGCTTGGGAAAGTCGATCTCTATCGCTCTCCATGCCCACCCCTTGAAAGTATTGTTCAAGGTTGAAAAGGAAGTTGTCCACTTCCTTGGCATTCCTCGTCCCACCAAATGACTTCGGCCTCGGGACATCCAGCTTCAGTTTGGGCTTGGCAACCCCTTGCGCAATTCCCTTCTTACAATCCTCCCTGATTCCAACCAAATCATCCTTATATAAAGAGATCTCAGCAAGAAGATTTACCTTGAAATCATCTAACTCTTGCCTCCAAGAGTGGATAGCAATGAGGGCGCCTTGCATCTCCTCTCGAAGCTCATTCATGTCCCCTGACTCGAGCTCGCTTATGCGTTGGCCATACTCCTCAAGCGTATCTTTGTCATCGGGAACCTTCATCTCCACACGAGTGATCCTTGCCTCCAACGATGACAGATGATCAACAGTCTTCATTCTCTTCTTATTTGGTTCGGGAGCACGTTGGGGTAGTCTCCCCACACGGACCTCCTCGACCTCCTCTTCAATATGGATGTTGGCATCAGAAGTGCTAGGCATCTCCATTTCTCTCTCAAAGGATTGAGCCTTCGTTCCGCTACCAACTGTCACGGGACTAGAGTTTTGCGGAATAGAAACTCTCCGTGCGGCCTTAGACTATCGCTCTCGCAATAGGCTAAGTAAGCCTTCCTCACAAAGCTAGCTAGAATGCTAAGCTTAGAACCAAACTGAAATGAGAGAGACACAAAAGAATGGAGAGAAAGCTCTAAACTCTCAATATTGCAAGTATTGCTGGATGATTACAAATGAGGGGAGACACCCCTTATATAGCCTTTACAACTCCCCAATGAATGGTGGAGATTAAGCCGTATGATCTAACGGTTATATACAAAAGTAGAAAGCACAAACACGGATCCCAAGTAGGGAGTATATTCCCTCTCTTAGTGGGGAACATAGTGGGGAACATAATGGGGAAAGATTCCCTCATTGATTAATGTGATCCTCGATTTGGGAGTCGGGTCCCGCACGAAGCCGAATGACTCGTAGTCTGATATCATGAATGACATGTAGTCTGATATTCGGTCGTGACAAATAGCACCAACCAAAAACAACGGCAAGCAAGCAGCTCTTACCTATAGAAAATTCCATGACAACCACCACCGTCAAAACAGCCCACATAGCAGCACTACCAAATCCATCGTAAAGTGGTTCGAAATAATAGAGCAACGAAACCAAAGTTACAGCAAGTCCCACTTTGAACGAATGAATTCATCTTCCCCCAGTTTCTTCGCCTTCTTTGAAATGTCCACTATCCTATTCCATGTATTCTCAAGCAAGGAGTACTTTATCCTGTGGCATAAAACAGCGTAGAAAGCTGCATTCTCGTGATCTGGAATACTCATTTTTACACAACTTGCTTAATCAAAACGGAAATGTATGCCAGAAATCGTAAAGCTAGAGAGAGTAGGAAGGGGAATGTTGGTGATGATATGATATGAAGTGCATATAGTGATAAGATGCCTGCCTTTATATACACTGGAACTAATGCACCCACTACCATTACACAGACCACTCTAAATTTGCAAGTACCATCAGGTGCGGCAGTTACTTAATTTATTGGTTTGCCATGTCAGCAATAGCCTTTTTTATATAAATAATCGTTGCTTTATAGCGGCATTATTGAAATTTGGAATTATCTGAGTTATATATTATAGTCATGTATAAAGCAAAACGTGATGATATTTACGCAGAGGAGAGTCATTTTGTTTTTTAAAAATCAATTTTCTATGTTGGAGAGCTTTCTCATGGTCAAATATTATCGGCCACTTGCCAGTTGGATTTCTGACATCTGTATTGCATGCCGTAGATGTCTGATAATTTCGTCGATCTATCTAAGAATATCTGAATTTCGTTTTGAACAAAATGTGCAGTAGAAACAACAACAGTTACCTTCAGTATATATAGTTGCTGTCGAGATATTTATTAAGACTGCTTTTTGTTTTTGAAAAAAGAATAATAACAGCACCGACAAGAGTCAAAATAGTCAGACAAGGGTAAATTCGATAACGTGCACTAAAATCTACATAAAAGAACACAACAGAGAAACCGTGTGGACTAGCCAGTACCCATGCACGAGAGATGCAAATCCGTACCCATCAAAATACCAAATTATTGTATTTATATATGTAAAATATAATATTGTTTCTTTTATGCTTGATGATTCATCATTTATGAACCCTATTAGCGAAAATATTTGAAATAATTCTGGCAGTTTTGTTCTTACTGCTCGTCTGTTTCCATTTCTCTAGTAGATTCTGTCACGAGCCGGTCTTCCGGACCCTCGTCCAGCGGGTCGGACGTGTATGTGTGCGTGATGAATCACAACTGTAATACTCAGTTGGTTTTTTAACCACAGAGTCCAAAAAATTCATCTTGTTACAAATGATACCATTACAAGACCTCCCCATTCTTTTCCAATGTGGGATTGGATAACTTAATCCCCTGGGTCTCACAGATTCTAATAGCCAACAACATTCCTTTACGTGTTTTGGCTTACATGAATTTGTTCAATACACTCTTTATTAATAATATATGATAAGTTGATTATATTATCATAGAGATAATATGACATCTTTATGCTTACTTTCCAATAATATTTTAATTTATCAGAGTTCGAATTATTATAATATAAATAAAATTTGTATTAATATTATTTTAATACATATTGATTGAATTCTTTTTATTCTTTAAAAAATATTAATATTACGAGCTTGGTCCACAGTCTCATAATCCGATAACTAACATTGTGTAGGTTGATAAGTGCAGTTAGTATAATGTTTATTAGAAATAAATTTATTAAAAAATACATGGAGGGCATGATAGTTCGAGAGATGCGGGAATTAATCAGTGATAAAGTATTATTCATAGTGTTTTGATGAATATTCTGAAAATTTGTGAAAAAAAGTATTTAAGGAATAATTAATCGAATATCCACTCACTCTCCTCGCGGGAGACTCAGATTCGAACGGCTAGGCTTCAAGCCCACTGCCATGGCTGCAGCTTCCTTAAGCAACCGGATAGACGTGTTCTGGCACGAGGGCATGCTGTGTCACGACACTGGAACTGGCGTATTTGATACAGGGATGGACCCTGGGTTCCTGGACGTGTTAGAAAAGCACCCGGAGAACTCTGATAGAATCGCGAATATGGTTTCGATCCTTAAGAGAGGACCTATCTCTCCTTACATTTCTTGGCATCCTGGAAGACTTGCTCACCCCTCTGAGTTGCTCTCTTTCCATACGCGAGGTTCTTTCTTTCTCTGTCTCGAAAATGGGTGTTGCTTGGTTCAGCGATTAGAAGACACTGTTTTTAAGGAGAAGACAATATATCTTGTAGAGGCAGAGGTTGAATTTGTTAGGTTTTCTGTGGGTATAATTGCTATTGTTTGGAGTTGGATAACAACTATGGGTATTTCTGCATTTAGGTAGTCCGCAGAACTGGATGGTTGATTGATAAGTAGTTGAAAGCACGATTATTCTCTAGGGATTTAGTTTCTGATCCAGGTCCTATTCTAGCTGTGGTGTTTGATGTTTAGTTTGATCCTATAGAGTATATTGAATAGGAAAGAAGAAATGCCAAGTTGGCGTCTTGCTACAGGATGAGAGCTGTAGTGACTCTATTTGAATTATGTGTCGCTTTTCATCCATTTGTAAATACGGCGTTGAAATAAAAGGTTCCTTGTAAAATAATTTGGGGGTTTCAGTTTTAGGAATTCTTTTTTTGATTGCTTGCCCTATCTGAATATGCTCGTACATGTTAAATTTGCAGAGTATATAAATGAATTAGTTGAAGCCGATAGTCAAGGGGGAAAGATGTTCTGTGCGGGAACATTCTTGAATCCTGGCTCATGGAGTGCTTCACTTCTTGCTGCTGGCACTACGTTGTCAGCCATGAAACATATTCTTGATGGGCACGGAAAACTTGCATATGCATTGGTTAGACCTCCCGGTCACCATGCTCAACCTACACAAGCAGATGGATATTGCTTTGTTAACAACGCAGGTCTTGCTGTTAAGTTGGCCTTGGATTCAGGGTGTAAAAAGGTTGCAGTCATAGACATTGATGTTCATTATGGTAATGGAACTGCAGAGGGGTTTTATCAGTCTGATAAAGCACTTACTATTTCTCTCCATATGAATCATGGATCTTGGGGATCATCTCATCCCCAAAGTGGATCTGTTGATGAGCTTGGAGAGGGAGAGGGTTTTGGGTATAATCTGAATATTCCTCTACCAAATGGAACCGGTGACAAGGGATATGAGTATGCTATGAGTGAGTTGGTTGCCCCTGCTATACATAAGTTTGAACCTGATATGGTGGTTTTGGTCGTTGGTCAAGATTCAAGTGCTGTAAGTGCCTTCTTTAATCTAAAAAAATAATTATCATATGATCATAAGGTGGAAGGATTTGCGTTACACTAACTTATTTCAAGTTACTTTTCTCACTTATTCTGTCATAAAGCTTGGTGTTGCTGACAAAAGAATGGCTTTCTGCTTTAGTTTGATCCAAACGGGAGGCTTTGCTTAACAATGGATGGCTACAGAGAGATTGGACGGATGGTTCATAGGCTTGCGGATAGACACAGCAAAGGTCGTCTTCTTATTGTCCAAGAGGGTGGATATCACATCACATACTCAGCTTATTGTCTTCATGCAACACTCGAAGGTGCCCTTAACCTTCCAGAACCATTATTATCTGATCCCATCGCGGATTATCCAGAGGACGAGGCTTTTACTGCAACAGTAGTGAGATCAATCAAGAAGCATCAGGAGGACGTTGTTCCTTTTCTAAGAGGACATTGATTAGAAAGTACTGTCAGAGCTCCTATTGGTTTATTATCTTCTGTTGCATGCGATTCTGTTGGTCTAAATAAGGAGGTGCTCATCTCGTGTTGCAAAACCCATTTCAACATGTTGAACAGTTTCTTATCTTGGATGTTTGTCTTATTTAGCATCCAGTAAATTGCAAAATACGATTATAATTGGCCCAGAAACTGTTTACTGGATAACTCATAATCCCCCAGTATCTGTAGCTCCTTTTTCCTTCTACACAAGAGTCATTTTGTTTCTGTAAGGCAGCTTGACAGTAATTTGTCAGGATTACAGGATCATCACTATTGTTGGTGAATATGCACCAAGAAATGGTCCCCCATCATATCAAGAATTCAAGGCTCAGAATAACAGTGTCAGGCTTTTCTTAGTGCAATGAGTAAATATTGGGGGTGGAATCATGTGAATTATGAGGCAGATTGATATTCTCTGCTGAGAACTGCGGACAGCTATGATGGAGAAGTTAATTATGACTCAGCCACTATGAGGATTTGTATCTTGTACCATGATTGCTTATTAAAGCATGATAGAAGGAAATGCTTTCTTTATTAAGATTCCTAGCTAGATTTTTTTTTTCCTGGTATCAGATTTAGGATACACCTGTTCATGCGTGGGATGCATTCCTGAAGTTTATGGCCCAAGAAGTTTCCTTTCAGATATTGCCATGTCTTCTATAACAAGAATGGGAACCAAGTTCTATAGCTGCGTTGGTTCATGCTAGGGAAGATGGGGGAAACTGATGCTGATAAAACCTGAAAATTGTATTACCTTTCGGTTTAGGCTGATCATTAATCAGAGCTTTTATTGGGTGCCCACTAGCTGGTGTGACTAATGTTTGCTTGCAGTAGCGTCAGATTTCAATGCCAGAAAGTACAGGCAACAAATCACAGCAGGATAGAGCGATCTATACCACTACCACCACCAGTTGTATATTGCCTGTAGTTTAGCCATTGAAGGAGCTATATAGTATCACAGGTTGCAGCTAAGCTTGGTAGGGTTTTGGCTGATGACCTAAACTTCCTGTGGGATTAGACGGCACCTGGACCACCAAACTCGTTAATGGGATTTGGTGGCATGTGATTAATGGTGATAATCAGGTATGCAAATCTTAATCGAAAAATCATGTTTGAATATGATTCGAAATCTGAAAATATGAACGAAACTTGTAGGAAATAATAAAATATCAAAATCCAAGAAGGGATTAATTTATATTCAAGAACCAAATGGAGTTTCTAAACCTTTGATTAGGTTTAACCAACTTGAATTAAGGATCTTCATAAATCTAGTAGCACAGGATAGCTAACAAAACAGTTCTCCTCGTAAACAACAAAGAAACCTTGACCTAGCTTTCTTTACAGATGGGGCCTCATGCTTTATTCTTCATTGATTATATAGGTTTCTCTCTTCCCCCATCTACGTGAGTGATTGTTTGAACTAATTTCTGGGTAGGGCCCCTTCTCCATTGTATTCTTCTTTGGATGATAGTTAAGTTCTACCAGAAAAACTTTTCCAGATGGGAAAACCTCTAAATATATCTTTTCATAAAATACAATGAGGCTTAAGGATAGTAATATGGAAAGATTAATAGGCCAGTGATAAAGTACTGTTCTTGAAAAGAAAAAGGAAACAATCCGGAGAAGTTTTCTGTTTGGGTGCGAGCCTTTTGAGAACCCCGAGAAGATTTCGCGGTCCGCAAAAAGCTTATATGTGAGCGACATCTCCGCAGCTTCCAAAGTACGACTATGGCAATGAAGAAGGACCCACATGATTTTATTCCCTTAATTAGATATTCATTACATTTTGATTTTCTTTCTTCCTTCATCATCATTTTTTATTGTATTTATACAGCATGTAAGACAATGGGATTATACATTGCCGTATATCTGTCAACTTTATAGCCATGGGAGCTGACATGAGCCTTCTTTCAAGGACAATATCGTAAGTCTGTATTTATATGACAAAGCAAAATCTACTAGAAGCATAACTAAACGGCTGAAGAGACTGTGCTTTCTCTGCACTAGAGTCGGTGGATGGTATTAGAGTCTGTTAATGTGAAAAATTATGGTGGGCGGAGACTCTTGGGAAGTGTGGCGCAGTTTCTTTTTTTGGGTTTTGTTTTCTTCGTCAAAACTGCATTGGTAAGAATCCTGATCGAGTTTGTGACATAATCTACACTTACCGGTCTCTATGCCACATAGTCTATCTGAGTCCTGTCTAGTTGTCTTCAAAATCACTTCTTTGGATGTCTATTTTTTGTAGCCTTCCATAAAGGTTGCGGAATTAGCTCCGAGTAACCCACTCTTCTATGCTTTGTGGAGGTTCTGCCTCTGGGTTTTGCTTTTCGTTCTCTATGTTGCTCATTAGCGATCCCATGGTTTGATCTTTATGTGTGATGTCAAGGTGCATTGTTGACCTTTCGAGATTCTTAGTTGAGGGAGGTGCGAGGGAGAGTATGAAGCTTTGCATTGTGCTGTTGTTGTTGTTGTTATGGTCTGTCCAGTTGATTCAGTGTGTTACTGATGCCAATGACTTAAAGATCTTGATGGATTTTAAGAACGGGTTGGACAATCCAGAGTTGCTCAAATGGCCGGATAATGGTGATGATCCGTGTGGTCCTCCTTCATGGCCTCATGTGTTCTGTTCTAATGGAAGAGTGACACAGATTCAAGTTCAAGGTGTTGGTCTTAAAGGAACCCTCCCACAGAACTTTAACCAGCTCTCAAGTTTGTCCAACATAGGCCTGCAGAAGAACAAGTTCTACGGGAAATTGCCTACCCTCAAAGGGTTAGCTCTACTGGAATATGCCTTTTTGGATAACAATCAATTTGACACTATCCCATCGGACTTCTTTGAAGGTCTTACCAGCATACGTGTTCTTGCCCTGGATTATATCCCTCTGAACAAAAGCAGCGGATGGAATTTTCCTGGTGAGTTGGCTAATTCTCCTTTCTTGACAAATCTTTCTATGGCAACATGCAATCTGGTTGGTCCACTGCCTGATTTTCTAGGCAATATGTCATCCTTGAGTAAGCTAACAGTCTCCGGTAATAGATTATCCGGCAAAATCCCGGCGAGTTTTGAGCAATCTCTAATGTCCATCTTGTGGTTGAATGATCAAGAAGGAGATGGCTTAAGTGGTCCAATTGATGTGATTGCCAAGATGTCATCTTTGACCCAGGCCTGGCTTCATGGCAACTCATTTAATGGGACCATCCCGGAGAATATTGGCGATCTGTCTTTGTTAAGAGAGCTTAATCTCAACAGAAACCAACTTGTTGGTCCTGTTCCACGGAGCTTGGCCGATTTGCAGCTGGATAAGTTGGACTTGAGCAACAACTATTTAATGGGTCCGATACCAGAGTTCAAAGCCGGTGAGGTTCTTTATGATTCCAATCCATTTTGTCAATCTAAACCTGGAGTTGCATGTGCCTCAGAAGTATATGCACTGTTGGATTTTCTTGGCTGTGTAAATTATCCTTTAAGCCTTGTTTCTCAGTGGTCTGGGAATGATCCGTGCCAATGGCCGGGGCTGAACTGTGGTAAAATGTCCAAGGTCACCGTTATAAGTTTGCCTGGACGTAATCTTAGTGGTGTTCTTGTTCCATCAATTGGGAACTTGCATTCACTGACCCTCGTTAATCTTGCTGGCAATAGCATTAGTGGTACAATTCCTAGCAATTTGACTGGTTTAAATTCCTTGAGATCATTGGATGTTAGCAGAAACAACTTCAGTCCTCCACTGCCCAAATTCCGGGATGATGTGAAACTTGTTATTGATGGAAATCCTCTTTTAGATCCTAGTCATTCTCAGCAATCACCTACCCCTGCAAGCAGTCCACGGATTACAGTACCACAACCTCCACCAACTACGCCACCTTCAAGGGGTATTCATCTTCCGCCAGCTACTCCAACGAGAAGTCCGAATTCTACTACATCTCATACTGCCAAAGGTCAACCACCAAGTGAAAATTCGAAAAGAAGCAAACTGGTCATGGGTGGAATTGTTGCCGTTTCAATATTTTTTTTTGGAGTGACTGCCTTCTTCCTTCTTTGCTGGTGTAAGAAGAGGAACGAGACACGCCAGGCTGCTACCTCCATCGTGGTGCATCCTCAAGATTCTTTTGATCCAAGAAATATTGTTAAGATTGCAGTTTCAAATAATACTACCGGAAGCTTATCCACACTGACTGGAACTAGTTCCACGAGTAATACAAGTGGTTTGACAGAAAATTCTCATCTCGTCGAGGATGGAAACTTGGTTATATCTGTCCAAGTCCTTCGCAAGGTAACCGATCAATTTTCGCCAACAAACCAGCTTGGTTCAGGTGGATTTGGCATAGTGTATAAAGGTGAATTTGATGATGGAACGAAGATAGCAGTTAAAAGAATGGAGGCTGGGGTGATGAGTGGTAAAGCTCTGGATGAATTTCATGCTGAAATTGCTGTTCTTTCGAAAGTTAGGCATCGGCATTTAGTTTCGCTCATGGGGTACTCTATCGAGGGTAATGAGAGAATCCTTGTGTACGAGTACATGTCTCAGGGTGCTCTGAGCAAACATCTATTTCATTGGAAGAGTCTGAACTTGGAGCCTCTATCCTGGACAAGAAGAGTCAGCATTGCACTAGATGTTGCTAGAGGGATGGAGTATCTTCACAACCTTGCTCGGCAAACCTTCATCCATCGAGATCTTAAATCTTCCAACATTCTTCTCGGTGATGACTTCCATGCAAAAGTTTCAGACTTTGGATTAGTAAAACTCGCCCCAGATGGAGAAAAATCTGTCGCCACTCGACTTGCCGGAACATTTGGATACCTTGCACCTGAATATGCTGGTATGCTTATATATGAAACCTCCTTGTTTTGGCATTCAATTGTTGGCGTCGGCAAATAGAGAGCAATTAGCACAAGTTTTGCATTAGTGTGCATTCTTAAATATGATGTTAATCTCAGGATTGAAAGGAAGTGTGAAAGTGTATTTCAAATTGTTTTGCTCGCATTGAAGCTTAACTTTTCTTCTGATGTGTCTATTGACCTATTGAATTGATTCATTGGCGTTCACAGTGATGGGAAAGATCACAACCAAAGTTGATGTGTTCAGCTATGGGGTGGTCCTGATGGAGCTTTTGACGGGATTGACGGCCCTCGACGAGGACCGCTCCGAGGAAAGGAGATACTTGGCTGAGTGGTTTTGGGGAGTCAAATCAAGCAAAGAGAAACTTATGGATTCCATTGATCCTTCTCTTGATGCCAATGAAGAGATCTTTGAAAGCATCTACATAATGGCTGAGCTAGCTGGGCATTGCACCGCAAGGGAACCAAATCATCGGCCTGATATGGGTCATGTGGTAAATGTATTGTCTCCTCTTGTTGAGAAGTGGAAGCCGGTTAACGATGAATCTGAGGACAGTTGTGGCATCGACTATAGTCTCCCACTTCCTGAAATGTTAAAAGTTTGGAAAGAGGATGCACAAAACACTGGCCAAAGTTATACTAGTCTGAGTGACAGTAAGAGTAGCATTCCAGCCAGACCAGCTGGGTTTGCCGAGTCCTTCACTTCTGCTGATGGTCGATAAGGGAAGGTAAGACCTGCCAATGATCCCAGCTCACTTTGGTTTACACGGTTCTGCAATACATCTCTTCTTCTGCTTTTGGATATTTGACATCAAGCATTTCCAACCCTTGTTCTTACCGTGCATACAAGGTTCCAAAGTCAAGTGGATCCTGTTGGGTCTATTTCTTGAGCCACGGGAACGGTCCTGGGCGATGTAGATAGATAGAAAACTGTCAATCTCATATGTTGATCATTCAGTTTTTTTCTTTTCAAAATATTACATGTGCCTTGTTGTTTTATATACCACATTGTGCTCCCCTCCTGCACTGCAGGATTGCGATAGTAACCCTGGCCTTTTCTCCCCTCCCACAAAGCTACGGCTGGTGTAGAATTAGTGGTGCAAACTCCACGACCACCCTCCTTTCCTCCATTAAACATTGTCTCAGATCAAATAATACACGGTGCGTTTCAAATCAGTTCAATCCAATCCTCCTGGGTTGATGGTTATCCATCATTGACCAAACTACCTTCCCGAGGGAAATATGCACTGTTCTGTGGGGCAAAGCCTTAATGGGTTTGGTGGTCAATCTTTTATGATGAAGTTACTTCATTCACATGGAACCTGAGACCTCCGCCGACACAAATCGGTGAAGTGCATCTCTTACACATGAAACCGACAGAAGCCCGTGTCTGTTTTTGATTCTTAAGAAAAGAAAAGCGTCAATACTCGGTGTTCGATACATCTCTGGGCCTAACCATGGCCCCTAATAACAGTTCCTAGTCAAAGAAACACGTCTAACAAGTCTAGTGTGGGACCGGACTTTTGTTCTATGCAATTATCTTGCAAGTTTATGTTGTCCGTACAGAAATGGAGGGCCAGCCAAGCCATGTGCAGTTTGTTTGGATGCTTTGCTCATTTCTTTCGTGTTTCTGTTGTCACATTGACCTTTAACGTGAGCCCATGTCTGCCTTTTCGAAAACTAATTTACTTTTTTTTGATTGACCTACTGCTCCTGTACCTTGTATTTCATTCATTTATTATTTTCAGTGAAAAAATTAAATAAGACGTTGGACAATAAATACGACCACGGCTGTTCTCCTTTTGGACAACAAAACGGAGTCGGATTGAAAATGACAGTACAATCACGAGAATGACACATTTCGGGCCCAGGCCCAACTTTGGAAAAAAAGGCCGGATAAAGAACCTTGCTGGCTTAAGTTCGCTGTTTCCATAAACACAAATCTTCTTGGGCCTGTTATTTTATGGAAATCGGCTAAAATTAGAGAATAGCCTCACTCCAGTTCACACGACAGTAATCAACGAACATACGAGTTATCTGCCAAAAAGGAAACCTATGATAACAGGTAGTGTCTCTGTAAACCTAATTCAATAATGGAATTAGCCATCCAACATGGTATTTAGCTCAATCGATTATAGCAAAAAAAAGGTTATTTAGGACCCTTTGTACATATTTCGGAGAGCCCATCAGGTTTTGGAATGTCATCAGGATCGCACAAAAGTAACTCTATCGGCCACGGTCAAAAACTGTGAAGAACATCCTTGTCCTTGCAATCCAAAACCTGTTGGGCTTCGCATGAAACTTCTTGACAACTCTCTCAGCCAGCTCCGGCCTGCCAAGTGATAACTTAGATGCAACACAATCCAGAAAAAAAGAGAGAGACAAGGCATTAGAACGAGATACAATGTGAGTTCGCTAGCTGACGAAGGCGTTGTAATGCCTTTATGAGGGTCACCAATCTTAAACATCCCCGACCGGCGTAGCGTGCACCTCGCGTACACGTTGCAAACACTTGGCCATGGTGTTAAGTCACGATTCTACTATAACCATGAATCCTACGAGTCATTGATAAGATCTCCAAAAATGCGACATCAGGTTCCATCTCCATCCTCCTCACCAGTTCCTCCACTTCGTTGCTTCTCCCTGCCTTCCCCAACATATGCACCATACATGTATAATGTTCCAATGCTGGCTTCAATCCAAACCTCTCCTCCATCATCCTAAAATACTCAATCCCTTTCTCCACCATACCTCCCCGTTTACATGCACTCAAAACAACGGTAAAGCAGATCGAGTCCACCCTGATTCCCTCATCCACCATCCTCTCAAACAAAATCAATACCTCACGGAAACTCCCAAGCATTCCATACCCACACATCAAAGCCGCCCAAGAAACCTCGTTCCTCACAGGCATTCCATCGAACACCTTCCTTGCTCTCTCCAAATCCAAACATTTCCCATACATATCCATCACAGCATTAACATTCGCCAAATCTAACCCAAACCCATTCACCAAAACCATCCCGTGAACTTGTCTCCCAAGCCTTAATCTCGCCAACCCAGCACAAGACTTGAGAACACTGGGCAATGTATGCCGATCAATGGGCTTACGGGCATCAAGCATGCGGCGGAAGAAAGCCAGAGAGTCGGAGAAGAGGTCGACCGAAGCGTAAGCTCTGATGAGGCAGTTGAAAAGGAAAGTGGATCGACGGTCGGTCCAGGAGAACAGGAGATTGGCCTGCGTGATCTGTCTACATGAGGCGTAGGCGGAGACAAGTTTCCAGCGAATGAAGTTCTCATGACTAATGTTGTGGATGATCGTTCGAGCGTGAATTTGAGTGAGAGCTTTGAAGCTTCTGGCAGAAGCGGAAGTACAGGCGTCGAGAAGATGGGCGTAGTATGGAACACCAGCATGAAGTGCTTGCATTGGTGAATGGTATTGAAACAGTAACGGCTCTAATGAGTTTCCTGAACCCCAAATTAACGAATTTCTTCCGACACTATATTTGACTCCGAACCCGAACCCGATGTCGAACTACCAAGGCTAGTTCTGGTAAATGAATTACGATCTTATTTTTCTCCTAATCTTTTTTAAAAAATATTATCATTCCTACAATATTTTTATCCAACGCAAGAATTTCTGATGTTAATAAATAATATTAAAAGATAAGAATTCATTAATTATGAGAAACATATATTATAAATTATCTTCAAAATTTCGGACAAAACAACAAGACTGACAGGTCGTTTGCACATTTTGCAAATCCACAGTTTTACTAGTCTTTTCATTGATTCTTTATATACTGTTAAACACATCTGGCATTTCTATACAATGGCCTACAACTAACGCAGGAGAAGCATCTCCCTGTCCAAACCATCCCATCTCGATTAGCTGCACAGCACAAAATATTCCTTGACAGTGGAGTTGCTTTAATTTCTATGGAGGATCTCTGCAGTTTCAAATTTGACTCAGAGAAGTCATTTCACTATCCATCATGCACGGCACATCTCTCGTTCAGATACATACAGAAGCTCGAGGTCATTTATAGCAGGACATACTTGCTGACAGCACTCGTTCATTAAAGAACACTTATCTGTTGATTCTATTCCTAACAGGAAATGTGCTCTGCCTCTGCTTTAACCACCAGAATTACTCTCTCGTGTAAATGTAAGTATGTCAAATATGTGGTACGATCGTTATAATAGATACTGCCAAGAACCACAAATGGTCACACTTGACCTTGACATAGGCTTCCAACCGTGGCTGCTAACTATCATGTCTGTGACGTACTTAACACAGCCGTAGTTTTTAATCTGGTGTCACCTGGTTTATCAGTTTCTGTTGTTTTATCAATATTTAACAGCAGTTCTGCTATTTATTATACTCTTTCGACTTCGTGCTGTTCTGTATTCTTGAAGGAAATTTCGTGACGTCATTGTGAAGATACATTTTTGAAGTTCATCCCTTTCGTGTATTATATGCTCTGCTGCTACTGCAGAGCCGCCTATGATAGACCAAGTAGCAAAGGAAAATAAGAAGGCAACCTGCTGGAGCTTCAAGAGATCTGCATTCTCTTGAAGATATATGTTTCATTGCATTAGAAAGTAAAGATGGGGGAGTGAACATTCAAGAGATACGTTAAACCTTCCAAAAATATAGCAAAAATCGGCGACACTTTAGTATTATACTAGATGCAGAAAGTCTGTTACTCTAAGCAGACAGGCTTTGCGCATGGAATATCTATGGAGTTCTTGGCTTCTTCGGGCTACCACCATTATGGTGCAAAGGATCCGGTCCAGATGGAACATTTCTTAACTCTCTGTACATCGAGTTCTGCCCATTCTCAGTGCCTATAGAACCACGCAGTTCACTCTTCAGACCAGCAAGTACCTGCATAGACGACGGATGAAGGATTGGAGCTTGATAGGAGCAAAAGAGACTGCCAGCAGAAAAAAAATGGTCAACCAAGAATTTGCTGATCAATAATCATACCTTTCTGCTATGTATGTCCACCGGAGATTCTGCTTCGGCAAGGATGCAATTCTGCCCACTATGGCACCCTGTCAAAAAACAGGCAACTATTAGTTAACTTCCTGATGCTGGTCAATACAGTGACATTTCTCTTTGAAGTCAAATTACTGTAGTTAATAAACGTCACTCTCAGTTGCAATATTAGTGCTGTAGCTAGACGATGCATAAAGAGAGGCAGGGAAGGTTCGCACCAGAAGCTGCATCCACGACAACCAACAATATAGCAGTGATCAAGAGAGAGCAGAATATGGCTTTGAATGCCATCTTGGCGAAAGAGCTAGCTTTAGAATGCAAAAGGTTTTGGAAGCAGACACGCGGGCATCTTATGCAAGTTGGAAGGAAATTACCCAATTTATAGAGGCACGCAAGTAGCAAACAGAAACTCTTTGAAGTTTAAAAGCAACGCAAATGATTGCCCATGCAGCCATTTTTGGAGAAATAATTAGTTAGGAGACTGTTGAAAGAGGGTAAGGGAAAGATACTGGTCCAGTATATGCATGATTGCAGACACCTGACGGCGCCGTCTTGAGCGAGTGACCGTCACAGGCGACGTCACTTCTCTTCCTACAGTGGTTGATCGGCACTTGCTATGTGTACTGATATACTGAGGAATTGGTGATTTATAATAATAATAATAATAATAAATACATTAAATAGCCGCAGCCTTTGAAATCATGAGACCTCATCACAGCTTTCAGTTGCTGTTATGCTCTGTGCTGTGATCTCCTCTTTTGGGTCAATGTGAAAAGGTATCTTCAGGATAGGGGTCGATTTGGTGCTTGGCAGTACATCACAACAAGGATTCTGGAGAAGATCTACCGTCAGAAACGGGTAATATATGCAGAAACAACTTGGAAGGTGTTCTTCCTTTGTACTTCAACTTGTTCGTAAATGGTGGGCTGTCCTGTAATTCAGGTACACATCAGAAGGACGTTGATGCCGTTAAAAATGGTTGCTTTATCCGTGACGTAATGTTACGATGGCGCAATTTCAAATCAGAATCAAATAGTGAAGGGACTGGTTGATGGTTCTTTTTGTCTCTACATGGGGCACTGTCTAAGAGGAGAAAAAAAATTGAATAACAACAGGCACAACCTGGAAGGAACAAGTAAAACCTCAAGTGGGCCGTACAAGAACCCTATAACCCATGCAAAGGTACTGAACAAGGGGGGATTAATGATGAGTGTCAGCAATGTGAGGTTGTAGACCCATTTGCTTCCTCGTTCTCCCCACGAACAAGTCTCTGGACTTGATCAAGCCAGGAATAATGCCGCTGATAGTTGTGATAGGTAACTGTGCTACAGCGTCTCTTCTTCCTAGTGACACAATGACACTGGAATTACTAGGCCTATAAGCGGTCATTTTCTCCTCTTTTGCTCCTGCCATCAATAACTTCAAGTTCTTAGCAGCCACTAAAGCATGCCTTTGGGCTAAATATCCTTGTTTGATTTCCTGTTGCAGGACACATAAAGGCAAAATTTCTGTGAATTTGTCCTTTCAGGAAAAGTTTTGCTTAGGAACAAACATATCCATTGTTCTTGTGCCCGCAAAAGCTGTGCTCTAATGAAATTAAACTTACTCTTGCAGAACTGACCCAATAGAAAAGTATGAAAAGGGGTAAGAACTTACTGGAATGTTAGTGATATCTCCGACTGCAAATATATTCTTTCTACCCTTGACTCTCAAATATCTGTCGACCATCAATCTACCCAGCGTATCTAAATCATTCTTCAAAGAAGTATCCTTTAGCCAAACTGAACCCAGAGGTTTCCCGGTGCACAGGAAGTGACAATCTGCGTTGATAATTTCTCCTGCAGATGTGTGATATGTTTTGCTACCATCAATATCTGCAATGGAATCCAGATCAACCGTTTGATCTAATTTTACTTCTACATTCTTTGACCTGAACCATGCTATTGCCTTAACAGCAGCTTTGGGTCCAATGAACTCCAGCAACCTTGGTCCATCGTGAACCAAAGTAACCTCTTTTTCTGGAAAATCAACAGCAATTTCTCCAGCAAGCTCAACACCAGTGGGACCTCCTCCCACAATCAAAATGGAATGAGCTGACTTGATCTTCTGACTTTCTGCCAGTGGAAAGATAATGGGACTAACTTGAGAAAAGATAAGAGCATCAATAGATAAACAAACCTGTTTATTCAAAGGAAATTCAGGTACTTCTAAATATATTAGATACCATTTGATATTGAGTTGTATAATCAGCTTAAAGCTAGAATGCACTTTGAATTTTGAGTTAGACTATTGGCAACTTCAAGGAAACTTAAAAGGAAAATAATTAACTAATTGAGGAACAGCCATGTTGAATACATTGCTATGGGACCTGTAAGCCAATTGTGATGATAGGGAAAAGAGAAAGACATCTTAAGTTCCGGATAGTTTTACCTGCTTGGAATTCATGGAGCCTCTCTGCTCTGGATTTAGGAACAGCATCTGAGTGACCAGTGGCAATGACGAGATAGTCATAAGCAAGTTGATCACCCTCTGCGGTGACAACATCTGTTTCAGTAATGTTAATTGCTGTAGATGTAATGATGCGACCATTTGAGAAGTAATCTCTGTGATTGATGACTGTTCTCTGCCCAAACAAAGGCTCCACCATTGCTCTCAAGCTTGCCCATGTGATCTCAAAATACTCCTTTCTGATACCAATTTATTGTCATTCAGAACAAGAGATGATAGATTTCTCAAAAAACGAGTGCTTTCCTTGTATCACCAATATTAAGAATGCACATGACAAGCATACGACAAAGCACAGAGAAGCTACAAAAAGGCCAAAGAAGAAGGCATTTGAGCCCACATAGCAATAGCATCCAAATAGGAAATGCACCATTCTTAGCAGCAGCACAACCTAACCTTACAGTTACATTCGAAATTCAGTTTGACTCTCTTTTATGGGCCACTATTCTTGCCAATCTTCCGTTTCTTCATCCATACCAACATTTCACAGCCAAAACCAAAGCTCAAGTTGACACGCAAAGGATTAGAGAGCATCGTCAGGGCCTCCATTTTAATTTTAATTGACAAAAAAAAGAAGAGAGAATGTATTCCTGTAAGGAAAGAACTCAACTTGTTTGAACTTGGAAATAAACCATCCCCTTCAGCCATAGCTAAAGCCCCTCTCAGCTTCAAGTGCCATGCTACACCAAATGACAAACTCTTACCACTCACACCACGTTAAATGCATATCAGAAATCATTACTTTGATTCTCAGACAGCTAAAGAAACATAGAATTGTCCTAACAACATTCAACTGATGAGTTCCCACTCCCACAATCACAGAATAGAAAACGAACATAAGGCAAACCCCGTTTACACGGGTATAAACAGAATTCAGTACCGGAATATTGGGAACAAACCAAAGAGTTAATTAAGAAATGCGTACGGATCAATGAGGGTTACATCGGCATGGAATTGAAGAGATTTAGCAAGCATGGAACCAGCAAAGCCTCCTCCTACAATCACCACCTTCCTCCTTTCAGCCTCCAATTTTTTATGTCCTTCCAAGCCGGTGGATAGTTTTAAAACTAAATTGTGCAAGAATGAAGACATGTGCAATTTGGATATATATGGATTTAAAGAAATCCTAACTCCTTATTATCTCCCCGCTTTCTTTGTCAAACGATAGCCATTGCCATTCCACTCGGGGAAAGAGTGGAGTGATGAGCTGCATGTCGTCTCAGGCTGCTATCCGTCACGTTAAGATTTGCAATGTACGTAAATACCAGCGAACCTGACGAAACTGCCCAAAGTTCCGCCAACGGTTGATCTTACTCTTCAAACAAATAACTAATAGAATCAGAATTTAGCTTCCTCCAGACTATTTGGACCACCATTTTCCTGCGAAACACCCTGGCTATCTGCTGCTTATCTGTACTAAAGACTTAGGCCCAAAGGGCCCTCCACTTGAATGCTTTTGGTGGGCTCTAGATTTCTCACAATCGGAGAAACTGCCTGCTCAGATAAATCCCAAGCCCATCAAGAATGGTTTCGTAGCAATGCAAAAAGAGGTCAACTATTTTGGGCATTCTAATAATATGCAACACTAGTGCCAGATGGAAACTTTGGGATCACCGCGTTTTTTTATACCGCAAGAAATCTGGTAATTAATGACTTGTCGTCTTCTCCATTTACGCTATGGAATTTCTCTATATTCTATGTTAAACCCCTCGTGCCACAGATTGTGGTACTGTCAAACCTATTGGAACCTCATAATAAAATAAGTTGGTCGACGCCACCGGACCAATGCCAGATGGTTTCCCCAACTGTGCGCTCTTCCCGGTAGGTCATGTGCGCCTCACGTTGGCCAAGCCCGACTAAAGTCCCCAAGTGCCTGGGAAAAGGGAACCACATGGACCGACAAGGAAGAGCCATTTAGATGCTAGCTAGCTGCAGCAGCTTTCTGTGAGCTAGAGTGTAAACAGATAACTTTACTCCTACCTGCCATATCCCCATCGAAAGAAGTACTCAGTCTGGCCCGCAAAGGAAAAGAAAAATATGTTGACAGATTGATCCCGTTTGGCTTCTAGTGTATGGTATTATTGATCCGGCGGGGAATTCCTGCATTATGGACTCAACAGCACTGGCCTGACGCATGCAGGTTAGGATTTGGGGGTGCAAGTGGTGTGCTTAGCACATGGGGTTAATGGACTACCTGGAAATGATTGAAGAAGTCGTCGACTCATCATGTGTCGATCGGTATATAGAGCTTCTCCGGATCAGACTGTAGGGAGTAAAGACCAACCACAGCCTCGGCATAGGCTGTAACAGACCTGCCACGCCTATTAAGGCTACCTGACCTATTGCCAAAGCTAGAGTTTGTTGGCTATTAAATCCCTCTGCTCTGTCGATAACAAAGGGAAGACTCTGTATTTATGATTTACTGACAGGAGGGATTTTACTTTGTTAATCCTCCGGGTTATCTAACCGGTTTGGTCACTACCCACGTTTTCTCCAGCCAAAGCCAGTCCAAGCCTAGTTAGAGTAGATGGGATGGGAATATAACGCATCTGTCCTCCAGTCCATGTTGCGAAGAGGAGAAAACGAGTGCCTTTTCATTAGCTTGCGTAGAAGTGAATAGCACTTAACTGTGAAGCGCAAGGCTCACTCTCCATCGCGCTCCTTTTCTTGCTTTATTGACTTCACTATAAATGAGACATTAAAAGAGGGAAAAAGATAGAATGATTGGATTGGAGAGAAGTAATGAACAGGATTATCAGTCCATATGACATTGTCCGCTAAATGTGTCTGGCGTGATCGGGGTCTATGAAGAGGAGGAGGAATCGCTGCCGCCGTTGGAGATTCAGAATTCAAATGCTGACGCGATAGAGCTTGGGATCGAACTTGTTTCTGTTGTTGTTATTCTGAGGAGTGGAACGTGTATGTTGTTTATTCGTTGAGTGAGTGATTAAGCAACTGAGGGGGTTACATATGGAGTCGCGGATGGATCAGTACGAGATCATGGAGCAGATCGGTCGCGGAGCGTTTGGGGCCGCTATCCTTGTGCTCCATAAGTCCGAAAAGAAGAAGTGAGACGCGGCTTCTCTTTGTGCTGCTAGTTTGCTGGTTTCTTTCGGTTTCGATGGTGTTTTTCTGACGATAGTGTTTGGGTGGTTAGGTATGTGTTGAAGAAGATCAGGCTCGCGCGGCAGACAGAACGCTGCAGGAGATCTGCACACCAAGAAGTAGGTCTCGGTTATTGATTCTGTCGATTTTCCTTGGTTGCCTGCATTTTTTTCTAGCGAGTATCTGATTGATTTTTTTTTCGGTTGTGTGAATATGTGTGCGTGTGGGATAAGTAGATGGCACTTATCGCGCGAATTCAACACCCTTATATTGTGGAATTCAAGGAAGCTTGGGTTGAGAAGGTAACAAACTTTTGTGTTTTCGATTCCTTACATGTTTCGGGGAAGTGCTTGAGGTTAGTTTTGTTTTATAGATTTTGTCTGTTTTTCGATTCTAAAAAATTGAGGCATTATATGTATTTACAGGGTTGCTATGTTTGCATAGTCACGGGATACTGTGAAGGTGGAGACATGTGAGTTCCCGCTGAAGTAAAAAGGACTGAATTACCTTTTTGTTGATTCACTTGTGGACCTTAGTGACGCTAATCTTTGGCAATTTCGTATAGGGCTGAATTGATGAAGAAGTCTAACGGTGTTTATTTTCCGGAGGAGGTAATCCCAATCTTGTTTTCTTCTTGTTCTTATTTTTTACACAAAATTTCGTTATAGGTTTTGATTTGACTTGAGGTTGACTGCTGAGGACTTTTATCAGAAACTCTGCAAGTGGTTTACGCAACTGCTGTTGGCTGTTGAATATCTGCATGCAAATTTTGTTCTGCACCGGGACTTGAAAGTATGGAACAAGTTCTTTACTAGTAGTGGTTTTTGACTGTTCTATTTGGAGATGTTATGGTCTGAATATTTGAAATGATCTTTTTGTAGTGTTCCAACATCTTTCTTACTAAAGATCAGGATGTCCGCCTTGGTGCGTTATTTTTTATGATCATTCTATTCTGGTGTTACAGCACTTTTTTTATTCTGTTTTCCTGATTTTTTTTTTGGTTCTGTTGTTTTAGGGGATTTTGGGCTGGCGAAAACTTTGAAAGCAGACGACTTGGCTTCCTCAGTATGTATCTTCCTAGTCTAGTTGTTTATTTCACTTATTTAAATGTCTGCCGAGGAAACAGGGATTATGTAAGCCTTTATTTTCTGCTTCAAAAATTGAAATTTCCTTTCTGTTGCCTTTCTTTTGTCCGTGTTTTCCTTATTGGGAATGCAGTTAACAATAGAAGAATATTTGGAGCCATCTGATTCATTTTTTATTGCTTTTGCGTGAAGATGAAACTTTTTATGATTAGACTAATACAGGTGAGAAGTTATATCACCACAGATACGGTTTTCTAGAAATCTTTTGAGGGTTTTGGGAGGGAAGGGTTGCTGAAGAGCTGGTTATACTAGGTGCATGATGCAATGTTTAGGTTGTAAATTTTGAAATTTTCTGGTGCTGTCTATATATATTTGGCATTGACTTGTCATCATAATTAGTCAAACTCCATTTACATTGCGAAACATTGTTGTGTTTGTTAGATTGTTTGTCTCGTCCAAGTAAACATAGTCGATATTGGGAATATGCGTATTCCTAATGATTTAATAACTTCTTATATGTTTTTGTTAAAATCACCAAATATATTCCCAGAATATCCTAATCTTTGTTGGAAAACCACCAAGTAACTTTCTAGACTATCCGAATGTTTTAATTATCTATAAGAATGCTTAATGATATAACAGCTAAGAATTACTACTAAATAACTCTGTAGGATCATAATACTGTAATAGTTTCTCAATTATGTTTCATCCTTTCAAACTGAACATAATTTTCTCTTTGTATATTAAGTAGAGAGAAATCACATCTATATCTATCTATATATATACTAATTGAAGCTTTTCCATTATATTTTTTGGTTGAGAAAAGATGAGGTACCTTGTTCAGTTGAACTCTCAGATTTGCAAACTATCTCCGTAAGGGATTTTTTTTTTCCTGTTTTCATGATTTGAGCCATTTATACCTGGGAAATCACCAAACGCTATGTATTATAAGGAAGAAACACACGACTGAAACTAATCATGTTCTTGACCTCTCTATGCAGGTGGTTGGAACGCCCAACTACATGTGCCCTGAGCTACTTACAGATATTCCTTATGGCTTCAAATCAGATATTTGGTCTTTGGGTAAATATTTTTCAGGATTATGTCTTAAGGCGTCTATCATTCCTTTGTTTTGTTTATTTTTCGACTGAAATGCATTCTTGTTGACCAGGGTGCTGCATGTATGAGATGGCTGCTCATCGCCCTGCTTTCAAAGCTTTTGTAAGATCCCCTGTTTTTCAATAAAATTATATTTATTAATTTTCTCAAATCTTCGAGTGCTTCTGCCATCTGGAAATTTCAGTTCATCTGTTGATGCATTTATGTCTTTATCTATATTTGTTTTTGGAGTTTTCACTGGATGAGATAGGCTGCAGAACTGAAGCATGAAAGCAATGAAATTGCTATATTTCTTTCTACAAATTGGCACCGGAGTTTTCTGCTCCCGGATATTGGTTTTCATTTCATTGGAATTTTTTTTCCGTCACTGCCAAGTACTTGTGAAGGCTAATTTTTTGTTGATTTAATTGACAACAACCTTCATAACATCCTTACTAATTATCTCAACATTCAATTGCAGGATATGGCAGGATTGATAAGCAAGATCAATCGTTCCTCTATCGGTCCCTTGCCTTCTTGCTACTCCCCATCATTGTAAGTGTTCATTAAATCTATGATATAATATATAAAGATGGGCTTAAAATTTATGTCAGCCAACTTGATTCATTATCCCTGAGGTGAATGGGAATTTGCTGTTTGAGCCTGTGCCCGCATGCCACCTAATTATAATTCATGATGGAAGCAAGCTACGCATTCTTTAATAATATTCTCATTATGTTAACCTTCTGTTGTTGTGGGCATACAAGAGATTACGAGTTGGAATGTCACCAGTTATAGTGTAGATTAAAATTTGACTTTCTATGTGGTCTTTGTAAACAAGTGAATTGTCACCGCTTTTTTAAATCTTGTCGATTTTGAGGTACAAATATAGACACCAGCTAGTTATGACGATAACAGGCTATATTAATACCATTTCCTCTATGTTTTCTATCAAGTTAGTTTTCTCTATGAAATGTTTTTCTTTCAATATCTCGATTGCCAACAAAACCTTCATATTCTTGGGACATCCGAATTATGGCTGTTTAATGTGGTCAATCTTATTTGGGCCAGGCGTTTCAATTGCTTTGTTATATTGAAATCGGATATCTAAGATGCTAGTTGAGTTGAGTTCTTCTAGTTCTTGATTCAGAGCTGTGTCCCAAATGTTGATAACCGTAAGCATGGAATCATGTCAACAGTAATTGACGTTTGATGTCTTTACCTACAGGAAAACTCTGATTAAAGGCATGCTGAGAAAGAGTCCTGAGCATAGACCAAGCGTAAGCATCTTTCTAAGCACTAGAATTCAACATTGAAAATACTTGCTGGCAGGACTTTATACTAAGAATCTGTACTTACTATGGTCAGGCATCCGATATTTTGAAGCACCCTTACTTGCAGCCTTATATTGATCAGTACCGTTCATCCATCAGTCCAACAGGCTTTCCCCCAGAGAAGCCAATTTCTATTTTTCGCTCTCCTCGAAAAAATATGGCCGAAAGCCAGAGCAGTAATGGTTCTGGAAGTGACAAAGACAGTTTGCTTTCGAATGATCGCAATGTCCCAGCCACAAAATTGGAAAATAAAGCTTCCGACACAGATTTAGCTTCTGTAGATGATGAAGATGACTGTGAAGCACCCATGACAAGTGAAGAAGAAAGCAGGTCCAACCTTTGCGCTGTTAAAGTTGATGAACAGAAGTCGATGAAACCTTGTTATGATGAACATAGATCCAATGTTGAATCAAAGCAACCAAAAACCATTAGAAGTATTATGTTGTCCTTGAAAGAAGGAAAAAGAAGAGAAAATGGCTCTCCGATGAGAGGCAACCGCACAAAGGGAGGAGCCATGTCAACTCAAAGAAGCAACCTTGAAGCATCTCCAAAAGTCTTCAAACCCAATGGTTATACTCCTATTTTGAAGCCTAATACCGAGACACCTACTGCTTCACCTGCAAAGCTAGCCTTTGATTATGCAAACCGGATCCAGGGATCACATCCTCTGAAACACCAGGTATGTTTCAGGACCTATTTATGTTGGATTTTTCTCTCATTTTGATGCTCATTTATCATTTGTTGCTTATTTTCTCGGATTTGATTTTCAGTTACCAGTGATCGAATCCTCTCCAAAGATTAAGCTAAGATATGATGGAATTCCTACCCCTGGTCCAATTAAGCCTGCTGATGATGCATCTGCTGTCAAGGTAAGGCAAAGAACGCCTCCTTCTGATATGGCCAGGCGATCATTTTCTGGGCGTCAGAAGTATTCTAGAACTGATGTTTCAAATGCCAATGCAACCACTGATACTGCAAAGTACGGTATGGAAAATAGGACCCAAGAACCTGAAATATCTATTCTTAAAGTTCCCAATGCGCAACGCCAAGATTTTCCAAAGGGGTTTATGGAAGGGTCTCAGAAGACTTTTCTTGGAGCTTCAAAAGGAATGCAAACCGAAAGCAGCAACTCTGTCTCATCTTCAGTGTCAATCCAAGCTTTTGAACCTTGTGATGATGCAACAACTCCATTTGATGATGTTGCAGAACAGATGGTTCCTAATCTTGAAACCTTTGAATCACATCCCTCCAGCTGCTTACCTGCTTCCATCTTGCATTCTGTGGTGCCTGATAATCTGGATTTGGAAGAGATCCAACGTGATCACAAGTCTGTTCTTTGCTCACTTGAAAGCTCCGAGTTTTCCCTAGATCATCCTACAAACAATGGTGGTGGGAATGAGAAAGTTAGTTCCAGGGAAGTTCTGGATCCTCCAGTTGCAAGTTCTGAAGAGAAGACCATTTGTAAAGATGATGTCCCAGTTAGTAGGCCTAATAGGTCTGAAACAGTGCTTTCGAACGTTACATCTACGCGCAGTAATGATGATAAATTCACTGTAAGGGAGCTTCTGTCATCAGTTTCTGATCCTATTCCTCACTTTGCCTCTCCTCCATCCTCTAGCCCAAAGAATATGCATTTGGACAAAGGAACTATTTTGCAAGACCAAACAATTGAGAAGCCCACTGCTGGTCATCTGCCTCCTGTTTTTGAAGATATTATACATGTTATAAGGCACAGTAGCTTTCGTGTTGGGAGTGAACAGCCAGTTATGGAAACCGTGGAGATGGGGGTTCAAAATGTAGACGTTGGAAAGCTGTTGAATGTGGTTAAAGATGAACTGGAGATGAAAAAACTGCCTACCCATGTGACTGCTAAATCATCAAGTTGCTCCAAAACTGTGAGTTCAAAATTAAACTTTTCTGACCAACCTGGCGCTAGTGAAATGGATCAGAGAAATCAAATCCCTTCTGTTCCAGAGTCTGATGCTTCGGAGCCCACAAAAATCAGTGCTCCCGTTACTGAAGAGGAATTGCCAGCGAAGGAGATTTTGGATGTTAATTCCTCTAGGCAAAGAGCTGAGGCACTTGAAGGGCTTCTGGAGTTGTCCGCGGAGTTGCTGCAGCAAAATAGATTGGAAGAGCTTGGTGTTGTTCTAAAGCCATTTGGAAAAGATAAAGTCTCCCCAAGGGAGACAGCTATCTGGTTAGCGAAGAGTCTCAAAGGCATGATGATCGAAGACAGTGCTAGAAGTTCTTGATTCAATATTTCACGGTAAGTTTGACCTGAGTTATATGTGCATTGCTAACTGTCGGGTAATTTTAGATTTTCTCCTTAAGAATTTTATGCATTCAACTCTATTGCATCCTTAGCTGCCTTTTAATCCCTCACCTCATCTTGTAATTCGTTCTATGAACTGAGATGTTGTACATAGTGATCACACAAATTACGTAACCTGTATAGTTGCAAAGTGTATGGAAATGGTACGGAAATTGATAATTGTAAGCTGTTCATGAGGCAAAGTCACTGGGTTTTCTGGCTGTTAAACACAAACTTTAACTTTTGCGACAAATGGTTATGTTTGATTGTAACAGAACTCGGTGCAGAGTTTTCATGAGTTAATAAACTCTGATGACTTACTGTTCTAACACATACATTATCCCAAATATCTAACTGCATTTTTAATAGAAATGGAATATTAATATTGAAATTGAACTGTGCAATACAAAATAATTCTTTAGACATGATCTCGAATATATACTCCCATGTCCCTCCTGGCAGGTTTCTCCGCTTCCAGGTCCATCATGAGGGAACTGAAAACCAATATTTACCTTACCCAGGATCAAATGAGAGCTACAAGCAAATGGAACTCTCTTAGATTGGATTTACATTTTATTTATACAAATGCAATTAGAGGGTAGTGATAGGAATCAGGTTAACAATATTCTGATCGTGGTTTGTAAATCGTTCTATTTACCAAATGCGGGATGGATAAATAAATAAATGTGTTCTGTTTCCTGTCCTTCCGGAGGCATTGGACGTTTTCCTGTTCTTCAATACCTGTGATATATTATTAAGATTGAGCAATATATTCTGTTATATAATGTACACTCTCCAAGAAATAGGAAAGCAATGTCGAGGACAAAGCCATGGCATTGACACCTGACGCGGTAAGTACAAAATCAGGACTTGGTCGAAATTGTCCAGGTGTTGTGTGTGAATGACACGTAGTAGCCCATGGCAACGTTTGTCTACTTTTGGTATGAGGATCACTCAAGCTTCTGGAGCATAAGAGCACGATTTCCATACGGTAAACCTATGGTGTTCTACAACACCGTGTTTTTAAATGCTGATGATGTCAGTACCATAAATTGTATCCACCATAGATTTACCCCATTTTCATAAAACAACGAAAGACCCAATTCCATGACATCACCATAACTGGTAACCAAGGTCGCAGCTTATATTTCCGCAGCACGACAAATATTTGGGAATTCAGGTCAGTAGGCGATTAGAAGCTGCTGCGTAAATAAGAGGAAGCACCTTCCAGGAAACTACTTCCCACGATATCTTGTTATTTATTCCACAGAGCATTCCTCAGAGAAGCGAGAAGCAATTGGCTTTACTGCTTAGCACTTTTCTTCTGGCATAGCCAATTTACAATCCATGGAGTACAGTAACAATACTCTAACATCAACGACTACCACTTCCTCTCATTATAGCCATCCGCCCCAAGCTATTCGCGTAAACAATCCCCAATCTCGTGGTGGTCAACCTAGATGGTCAAGGAGTTACGGTTGCATTTCCCGCCTCACGTTTGTGCTGATCATGCTGTTTCTCATCTTCAGCCTGACCATCTTCATCGCATGGCTCGTTATTCACCCTCATTATCCAACTTTTCGACTCGGATCCCTCTCCATGTCCAACATCACCGCCTCCGATTCACATTTCTCTGCGAATTATGACTTGAAATTCATAGTTAACAACACCAACAAGAAGGTTAACTTGTCCATCGACCGTGCTCGCGTTGCTGTCATTTATGAAGAGCTAAGGATTTCAACCCGAGCTATGGTAGGTGATGCGTATATTAGAAAGCTGAGTCAGGGAACTTTGAAGGTTGAGTTACGAAGGGATTCTGCTTGCTCGGTGAAACGCAGGGCTTTCAAGGATATAAGTGATGATTGGAGCAATAAGAAGATGGCCATTTTCAACATCAAAATGATAGTTAGGATCAGATTCGAGCATCGAATTTGGCCTAGCAGGAACAGGGTCCTTGAAGTGTCATGCATCAATTTGAACGTTCTCTTTGATTCCGCATCAACAAAAGGAACAGGGAAACTCATTAACGAAGGACAGGCCTGCTTGGCTGTAGAGTAGTTGTTAATCATCTCTTTTCAGACATCAAGCGTCCCTGTCCAACCAGTTACTCTATTCTTTTTTTTTCCCATGACCGGCGGACCTTCTGGGGACTTTCGCTCTTATTTTCCCCGTTCATGATGTAAATTCAGGCTTGTTATTCAACATATATGGAGTAGCATTAGTCTGTAATTTATGAAATAGAAATACAGAGCCAGTTTCCATTTTTAGCCTACTTTTCTTCCAGTTTGAATTCTACACAAGGTCGATTGACAGGACCAAATTAGTAATAACGGAAGTCCTCACTATCACCAGAATATTTTTCAAACACCTTTTGACTTAGAGGAGGGATCATGTGTTAACAGACATATGCATAAAGTGCCCTACCTTTCTTCCATCAATGATGTTTCCTAGAAGCCTGCTGTTTCTTCCAGAAGCCTTGATTTCCACTTCATGGCTGCAAGCGCCCAGGTGGGTGGCAGTTTACAGCTCTCTTCTGGGGAACCCAGGGCTAAAAGCAAGGCTATATGTGTTAGTTAAAACCATATAAGCGTTTCTCTGCTAATATTGAACGGGATCACATCTATTCCAAGTCTTTCCCACAGCAGCTCTTTGAACAATTAACTATTGTCTTGATAATCCAAAAAATATGTTTGTGTTAACACTCATCTATCATTTAATGATTAGAACTTTGGTTTTGGATATAGAATACAAAAGTGACTAATTATTATTATCTACTATAAATACCAATCAAATAATGCTTCTTTGGCGGCTGAAGCTTTGTAATCCCACTTTCTTTTTTTTCTAGATATTATCATCATGCTCTACATAGGTTATTAGATGACATTCTACAATAAAAAGAAAATATAATGATCCTTAACACCATTTATCCTTCTTATATTTTACTATCACGCCTATATTTAATATGAGTTATCCTACTCTTCACGCTAATTAATTGTAAATTTCCTCCTTTTGCTTGTCAACGCCTGTATAAGATGCGAGTCCTCTGTTTTACTTCCTCGTAAACTTTATCTCCCGCAGGAGTATCTTTAAGCCACCTATTCTTCTCCTAGATACCTTGTAACCAACATGGCGGACCCCTCGAATTCAACCGAAATAACCGATGATGAATCTAAGCCTCCATCGCCAAGGTGGACCAAGACATCTAAAATTATAGCTGGAACCGCGATCCTGGTCGTTCTGGTAGCCATTGCTGGAGCTCTGTTATATTTTTTTGTCTTACGCAAATCTCGTACTTCATCTTCACATGATGCGAATGCCACTACAAATTTTAAGTCATTTTGCTATTTAATCTTTGCAACAGATATATTCCATAGCAAAATTGGCTACGGATTTGCAACAATTATAATAAAATATATAAAATTAATTTTGTTACTGTAAATTTGTAACCGATTCTGTAGTTAAAAAATTTTAAATATTCTTAAATTTTATTACGGATTTATAACTTATTATGTGTTGCAGAATATTTAATTTCCGACCCAGAAGGAATATGATTCACACAAATATTTGAACCCAAATTTCAGAAGAGAAAGATTGAATAATATAGTCAAAGATATTCAAAAAGAATATCAAAAGATATTCTGGTTAAAATTTTGTATTAAAAAATATTAAATATAATTTTTTATTATAACGATTATTTTTTATCTGTTATAAATAGCGATACTTCATCCTGCTCTATCATACTCGTTAAAATAGTTTAATCATATTTGGAGAACAATCCAGTCATGTTTGGAGGTATTTTATTATTTTATTTTATTTAAGTCTTTAAAATATTTATTCTAATATTATCCATAATTTTTGGATGCAGATTATATTATCTTGATTCACCAACCGACTTCTTTAGTGTTAAAGAAGCAATTAAGGTTAAAGATTAATGAATTTTTTAATATTTATTTTATTTATATTTATTTAAATTAATTATCTAAAATATTTATTTTTTATTTAACTAGTGGCTGCGCTTGAAGTTGAAACCAGACAAGGCATGCACTCTTAAAAAATATTAGTTATTGTCGTTCTGATTTTAAACTATTAATCCGGATTAAAACGGTATTAACAGGTAAAATTAGATTGCACTCCTGTTTTTAACAATATAATTATTGTGAATCTTGCAAGCAGCAAGCAAAGCACTCTATATTGCAATCTCAGGTTTATCACTTCTCTTGGTGTTAATATTCTTGTGGCCCGTGGCCTTGACTTCCTGCAGCTCAGGGATCAGTTCCGTAACCAGCCTTGCATTGACGGGTCTCCACTCGCAAGAGAATATTAAACCTGACATTGCAATGTAGAGTGCTTTGCTTGCTGCTTGCAAGATTCACAATAATTCTGTTTTTAAAAACAGAAGTGCAATCTAATTTTACCTGTTAATACCGTTTAATACGGTTTAATAGTTTAAAATCAGAACGACAATAACTAATTTTTTTAAACAGTGCAAGCCTTGTTTGGTTTCAACTTCAATCACAGCGATCAGCTAAATAAAAATAAATATTTTAGATAATTAACTTAAATAAATATAAATAAAATAAGTATTAAAAAATTCATTAATCTTCAACCTTAATTGCTTCTTTAACACTAAAAAAGTCGGTTGGTGAATCAAGATAATATAATCTAATCCAAAAATTATGGATAATATTAGAATAAATATTTTAAAGACTTAAATAAAATAAAATAATAAAATACCTCCAAACATATTGTTCTTCAAATATGATTAAATTATTTTTAAAGAGTATGATAGAGCAGGATGAAGTATAGCTATTTATAACAGATAAAAAATAACTGTTATAATAAAAAATTATATTTAATATTTTTTAATACAAGATTTTTAACCAGAATATCTTTTGAATATCTTTGACTATATTATTCAATCTTTCTCTTCTGAAATTTATTTTTCGGTTCAAATATTTGTATTAGTCACTCCGTGTGAATCGAAAATTAAATATTCTGAAGCACATAAGAAATTATAAATCCGTAGCAAAATTTAAGAATATTTAAAATTTTTTAACTACAGAATCGGTTCTACGGTAACAAAATTATTCTTATATATTTTATTATAATTGTTGCAAATCCGTAACCAATTTTGCTACAGACTATATCTGTTGCAAAGATTAACTATCAAAATGACTTAAAATTTGTAGTGATAGTGAAGGTCAACGTTGTCTTCTCTGCCGGGTATCGTATTAATGGTGTATATTCGGCTGAGGAGGCATCGTGTGATAATCTGACTGTTGCATTTTCAAAACGATACACCAGGGGGAAGCTACTGGGTGAAGCAAGTGACTGCCTGATCACCAAATCTTGGGATTAGATACACTTTTCCTATGAAGTAGTAGGATTTGTTTCTGAGGTTAGATTAAACATACAAATTATTACAAGATTGATCTTTTTCTGGATTTTAGTCGGGTTTTCTCAAGTGATATCATTTTTCCCTTACGTTTGAAGTACTAAATTTGGTGACTTGCAACAATGCTAGCTAGGAACGAATACTATGAGAGTTATTACTGCATACAGAAAATAACCATATATGTGATAGCTCTTATCAAAGAAATAACTGATCAGAAAGTGAGTAGATTACCGTAGGGAGTTAGGAGGACAGAAAGTGATATCATAATCGGTAGTGGGACAGGTAAAAGTAAGCATATTCATCAAACCACTAATGGCATTTTCTAAATTAATTGTCAGGAAAAAAGGAAAAGGAAAAAACAGAAAAAAGACTCCTTGTTGTCAGGATTTTCTTGTTCTGTCCGTATTGGGATACTTATCAAATACTGTCATAAAGTCATTAAATGGCATTTCCTAAATTAATTAAATATGTCATTAATTATGAAGAAATTAATTTGGGCTATTCGGTTTTTGTTAGATGGAGGCCCAAGAAAGCCCAAACTCGGCCTTCGTCATCACCAGGCCATGACAAGAATAAAATCCAGTAAGAACGTGTCTTGCTTCATAATTGGTATGGAGTGTGAGCGTCCATGTTCTTGAGTTCCTATGCGGGGCTAGCAGATCATTACCTCACACGATCAATCTTCTCGATTTCCCTTTCCAAAAGGACAAACGGAAAGCAATCTTCGGCTATAGATATCTCCATTGCGTGGTGATTTGGTTCTCTCACCGAAGAATCAAAGTCGCCGCCGTCAATCCCAATTGGAGCTGCCCCCATGTCTAGGCCTACCGATCTCCCCGTAACCGTAACCGCCTCAAACAACACTGCACCTGTAAACCCCAAACACTACACGCTAAAAGCACAAACTTGCGACTGCCTCAGATTCCTCCTCACTTTTTTAGTCTTCGCCGTCCTACTTGGTCTCGTTCCTGCTGTAACGCGAGTTTTCATCTTTCTTCAACCTCGCATCCCTGAGTTCAAGGTAGAATCTTCTGCACTAGCCATCCTGAACGGTTCCTCCAATCCATTAGTCGCAAAGTGGAACCTTACCATGTCTGTGAAAAACCCAAATAGCAAATTCATGCTCTACGATCAGATCACCGGCTTTGCGCTTACCGGGAGTAATATTCTCTCTAAAATCACCATTCCATCGTTGAAGCTTCCTGGAACAGAGCAAGAAAGGTTCCAGGCCATGTTTCCAAGCTTGTCATTACAGATTAATACCTGCCGCGACGATTACTCCACCGGCGGGAAACCATGTACTGGAACCATTGATCTGACAATGGAGGTACAGGCCAGGGCCAGTTATGGAGGGTGGACGTGGCCAGTGAAGGTGGACTCAATACAGGTGGTGTGCGAGAATGTGAAGGCAGGGTTTCCTCCAAACGTGACCACGTTGGGTTTAGGTACTAGTCGATGCGATATTACCGGGCACTGGAAAAGACTACTTTCCCGTTGCTACAGAATATTCTGGGGTTACATTTACGTTTTGGTGGTCATTATGTTTGTCCTTTCTGTTTCTTTTTAGGTCTGCTTTTGGGTTTCAGAATGCAGTATCAGGTGTAGTAGCAGTTAATTTCTGCTTGTATCTAAAAGCCATGGAAATCTCTCATCATCACTCATCGCCAATATTGTTATCTAGAAAGCTAGACTCAAGATATGTGTATAATACGTATTCGGTTTTCCCAATTCCAACCCCTTCAAATTCTCAAAACCGTGATTCTAAGAGTGGTTGCAGAGTTGTTGACAGCATTTATATGGCAGTTTGGTATGCGTCTTGATCTCTTATCTTTTATCATTAATCATCTCTCCAGGTTTTAGCTTTCGGTTATGTAGTTAAAGTTGAAATAAAACCCTTATTACATCATAATTAAATTAACTTGCAAACTTAATGTCTGAATAATCTGGTGCCTGCATTAATCATCCATGGATTTTGACATTAGTGACGACTGTAGGAATTGGTATCGGAATTGTAGGGCCCGTTTCATAATCAGAGGAAGGGACCGACGACTGCCTTGCGAGCGAAGTTTAAGCTGTGTCAGTGACTCGGTACGTACTTGTTGATTATATATTACTTGGGCGGGAAGACTTGTTAGGGTGAAAAAAGCTGTTGCTTTGCAAGCTAACATGGAGATGGAGGCTACATATTCGAAAGGCTGGAGAAAGTTACTAAAAGCTGATTGTGAGGTAGTGCTTTGCTTCTTTTTCCGGACTCCAGGCACAAAAGGAAGCATCAGTGGGTCTTACTCTACTATACTTATATACTTACTCACGTTTTTATTGGAATTTTAATTCATATTGTATTATTTGAGAAAAAATAAGACATGGGTATCTTATAAGACAAAATTTCAGAATTAAAGACAAATAAATCACTTTCCTAACATAAATATATTTTATTATTAAAAGAGAATATATTTTAAGATTTCTAAGATTTAGAATCATTTAATTTCATAAGAGATAAAGGATCCTAAAGTATCATGGAGAGGAATAAATCTTGAAGTTACACTTATTTGCACGAAAATATTGGTGATTGCTTGGAAAGTGTTGTGCCCCTTTTAAGAATACGTTCCAAAACAAAAACATATAAAAGGTAATTAAGAAATAGTGTGTAGTCAATTTGGAAAACGTGACTGTTAAGTCAGGACAGTAATTTATGAGGAAATGATAAGTCTATGGTTTGTGATTATGTAATAATTAGCGATCCATAATCACCTCTAAGAGAAAACTCCCTTTATGGATAGAATAATTATATAATTGATGAAATCGATTATCTGTCCATTTTCGTAATAATTTACCAATCATTCCCGAGAATTAATTAAGATAACCCACCACTTCTTTTATCATTATGCATATAGCAAAGGTCATTACAACCAAGAGTTGCATTTAGCGAGAGCAAGGAGTAGAAGAAGACTTGCGTATGTATCACAGTCACATGTCTCTTTAACGCTCAAATCCTTCTTGTCTAATCTATTTTCATAGTCACATTCAGGGATCCTTTTCGGACACCATCACGCAACCCATGGCCGGAGAGAAGACGGCGGATGGAGGCAGCTCAGATGGAAAGCAAGGACGTACAAGGCTGATACTAAAAGTTGCTTTTGCCCTTGTCATCTTGACTGGTTTGCTAATTTTGATCGTTTGGTTGGCACTCCAACCCAAAAAGCCTCAGTTTATCCTCCAGGACGTCACGCTCTACGGTTTGAATCTTTCAGGACCAAATCTTCTGACAACGAACATGCAGGTCACCATAACCACCAAAAACCCCAATACCAAGATTGGCATTTCCTACGAAAGGCTTGACGTATTTGCTTCCTATCATAACCAGAAGATAACCCTGGAAACTACTCTGCCTAGTGCTTATCAGAGCACCGGTGACATGGCAGTATGGTCCCCGTTGCTGAATGGTGATGCTGTGCCCGTGTCTCCATTCATCGGCTCTTCTTTGAGTCTAGACATGAAAGCCGGGGTGGTGCTGATGGACATCAAGGTAGACGGGAGATTGAAATGGAAGGTTGGGACGCTGTTGACGAGCATGTACCATTTGAATGTAAATTGCCCTGCCTATATTACTTTTGGGAGCCAGAGTAAGGGTATAGATATTGGTTCGGCGATCAAGTATCAGTTTGTACAAGGTTGCACAGTGGAGGTTTAAGCATTCGAAGAATTGCCTGTCGCTAGTTAGACCTTTAATTCCTTTTCTCCTTTTGGCTGTTAAGAGTTTAATTTAGTCTTATATCTTTTGATCAGTGGATTTAAGTGATTTTATCATAATCTATTTTAATTCATTCTGCCATCTTACACAATAATTGAAATTTTTTCAATTTTATACTAATCCATCTTATCACTAAACCATATTTTTCAAATTTTATTTAGATCATTTAATATCAATATGGTCATTTAGCCATAATATTACCGACAATATATGTTTTTTACAATGAAAGAATGGAAATGTCGACTTCTTGACGAGAAACGGTGTCGCAGGTTTCTGGTTTCCATATTTACGTCGCCTTGAACTTGGTCAGTCCTGTAAGCCGAAACGGCAACACAAGCCGCCGTTGCTCGTCCTTTATTAGAACCAAGATCCGTAGTTATTACAGATACCGAGTATACGGAAGAAATAAACCGATTCCGGACAAGATAAATAATGATAATTCCATATAATTGTTGTAAATAAAAGAGGAGTGAATGATATACAAAAGATATAGATAGAGAATAAAGAGAGATATTATTCTGATATTATAGGCATGAGAAGAGTAGCATTCCGTTACTAATAGACATTAAACTTTATAATACTTTTACTTTGAATATTGACTAAATGCCTCGTTAAAAATCTTATCAAGAAAATTCTAGTGAGAAAAATCTTAATAAAGAAAAAAATGGTACAATGTATACTATTTACTCCTCTGATGATACCATCTTTTTGAAATCGACCAACATCTTAAATGTTATTATCATTCGATATATGATATAGTCACATATATATAACAATTCTATCAAATATAAGTCTTGATTATATTTCTTATCAAAATTAATATATGATATCATAGTAGAATAATTTTGATGGATAAACTTTATCTCTAAATGTTCATAGCATTTTTATTGAACATTACGGATTTACAAAGACTCAAAAAAAATAGTTTTAATATAATCCAATGCTTTTGATTACTCTACAAGAGTTTCAATAATTTCACTTTTCATTATGATTAGCAATCATACCAAATTTAGATCCAGATCATTTTATAAAAATACATATATCATGATTGCTTTGATAAATACAAGATTCATTTAGCTTAATATAATATAATTTCTTGAAAAATTCGATCATTACTTTTTACAATATATATCCATCTTGGATTTTCATATATAAGACGTATTTAAAATATTTATTCATTGTCAGATTTATCATATATTGTAACATTATTCATCCATCATCATAATGAGATATTTCTCTTCAGAATAATCATTTGTATAAAAACTTATGCGACAAGTCATTTTCATCATCATATGATTTATCTCATTTTAGCACAACTATCAATTTATATGACAGTGTTTTCACACAAATTAGTATATGGACTACAACTATCAATTTATATGACAGTGTTTTCACACAAATTAGTATATGGACTGTAAGTCCAACAATACTCATGTTGTAAATCAATCATAAACGTCTTCCTAGATTGATCAATTATTTATATAATCCTTCGTAAAGTTTAATCAAAATCTTCATAATATAGAGCTCGTAAGTTATATTTTTGACATTTAATCTTGGTTCCATCTTTTTTTTTAACATCAACATAATTTATCGATATTTCTTTATTTTTCTAAATCTCTTTCAGAAATTAATAATGTCAATAGAATATTTTAAATGTATTCTCTTTTAGACCAACATAAATATTTGTTTCTTTTATGAGAATTTAATATCTTTAGAATTGATTGGTAACTCACATTTTGAACGTATACCAAATTTATATATAATATTGTCCCTTACAATATCATCTTTTATCATAGCAACATAGCTGAAACTCAATTCTTTTAAGATCATAACAATCGTGATATATTATCAATGAGTTATTTTATGAACTTTAAGTTCATAAATTATAATGAGAATCATAATAATGATAACTCGTCGTGAGATTTCTTCTCCAGTTATTTTTCTTGTCTCCCCTCAATATTGGATCATTGTTTTATTTATATACTCCTTTGAGGACCCATCTTTGTGTGTTATAGTGGATAATTGTATTACCTATCGCACATACAACATTCTTAGATGAGTTTACTTGGTTGCTGACTATAAACCAATTTTATGAGGATACTAATGATGATATATTGACATGATGCGAATAAGCTTGTTGCATGTCAAATGCATTATAACAAGCATATGATAATTAACAAAGGTCCAAAATATTGATATACTCATAGTATATATCTATATTATTGATATCGAATTATCAAGATGCTTACAATGGCCAGCGTTTTTTTTCATAGTTTGACTTACAACCGCCACTTAGGTTGTAACTATACGTATATATGTGAACATTTTGGTTGATATATCATCCAAACCAAATATTTATAATTCACATATTCATCTTGATTTGATATCAAATTAAGCAATTAGAGAGTTTATGTTTAAAATGCATTTGCTCAATAGCATTCGAGAACTTATATAATATGGAACAACTTATAGTTTTTCAATCATAATCGATATAGCTTATTGATTCATATATCATACATTAATTTCAACCAGGATGGTCCCACTGGTGATGTCATCTTTTTATAATTATACTATCTCATCTTTCGTAACCTTTTTGAAGGTTTAACATTTTGTCTATGTCCTCAATCATGGTTATAATATAAAAATATCTTCACATTAAGGAATGATGCCTAATTTTTAGGATGAGATACATACGGTCGTTACATGACTATTGTATTATACCATGATAATTATAAGATAATATTATGTTAAAATAAATAAATAAAAATAAAATTATCTTATAATGCCCACAATATCATATATATTGCATAGTATTAATCTTTTAAAAAGAGTTATGGTGCACTATGCTTTGTGCAAGGACTAATATTATACAAAATTTATTTTAATTAATGACTGAATTATGACATGTTATGTTCTTAACTAAAAATTATCATTTATCTTATATTGTATATGAAATTATATATATAATTTTATTGGCCAAAAATAATTATTCACAATCCTAATTTAGATTTGTGTAATATAAAAATTTTGTCTTAATATCAATTAATTAATATGCATATGTATACATGTTATGTAAGTGTTAGTATAATTTATTATTATTATATAAAAAATAAAAGATATATAATAAATTTATTAAATAAAAAAAATTATTATTTTTAAATAAAATTTGATAATTCCTCCTCAGATCTTCTCAAACGGGAGATTTGTTAATTCCTCATCAAATTTTTTAGATATATAAGGCTTAACAAGATTGCATCCATATGCTATATGACACTTTTATATAATGAGAAGATGAGATGCCAGATATAATTTTTGTTAGAGAATAGTGCAATTTTTGATAAATTTTGTGTTGTAAATTTTTAAAAAAAAGATAAATAAAATATATACATAAGATATTATAAGAGAATAAAGAGAATGTAAGATATATATATATATTCTGATTATATATAACAATTCTATATTTATAGATATGATAGAAGATATTTAATTTTATATAAATATTGTTATTTTCCGGCGAAGGAAATGACTGGAAAGATTTTTGATTAAAATACAACATCAATTAAAAAAGATATCAGATTACAACATTTCCCCGGCAAGGTTTAACGTATACCTAAGCAAGAAACACATCAAGTTGGGACCTACTTTCCTGATCAATCACATCCAGAAACACGGGATCAACGGTAACGTGACTATCGACGTGGACATTGAACCGGTGGCCCCACCACAACACCTTAGCCGTACCGCCGATATCCACTGTCGTATCGAGCTCCATCTCACGCTTGGCCACGTCGCCGAAGAACTTGCCGGCTCGGTGAGCCAATTCCAGCCCGTCGAGCCGAGCGGGGAGCTTGAGGAGTTGGCAGGAACGAGGGCGCTGGGATCCAGCCTGGACATCGGCGGAGCCGAGAAGGGAGCCGTCGTAGAAGATGGCCATGGTGGTTGATGAGTAGTGAATGGGGGTAATGTTGGGGTTGGTGACGTGGACGGTGAGAATGAGCTCGGCGTCGACGACGGGGAATTTGAGCTGCAAAGATGTGAGCTTGATGGAGATTAGGTGGAAAGTTGGGTCCTTAGGCTTGGCGCTGAGGAGTGCCGCAACAGCCGTGGCAGAGGCTGCTCCGATAGCGGCGGAAGTCCAGCTCCAGTTCACCTTTCTGCCCATCACGTTAGTAGTATACCAGATTACTAGTGGCTACCTATTTTCTACTCCTCCCTTTGGTTTTTCAACTTCCTATTCTCATACCCGCGTTAGGTACAGTGGAGAAATGGATGTCACAGTCAGAGGGGCCCTCGGCGTTGGTGGTGAGGATGGAATTTATGGAAATGCACTCGAACTGCAGTACAATATCCGAAGTTCAAAGGGTTTTTTGGTGACTTTGTGAACTCTAGGTTTAAAGAACACAAGTGTTTGTTGGGGCAAACAAGGAAGGAATCTAGCGAATGTAGTAGCTTCCTTTATATCACTAAAAACGTGCAGATAAATGATTGAAGAGATCACGCAATTGTAGTCGGCGTGTTTGTTCATTTTCAAATCTATAATGCTTCCCATCAAAGATTTGGGCAGGTTCCCATTTTGTGCAGGATTAGTCAATAGAGTCCACAGTGCAATTTGAAATTTTCAATTTGTGAGGACGTACCCGACACCTTTTGAATGGAAACCCGCGACTAATGGAGAAATTACTGTTAAATTTCGTATAGAGCTTCTTACTTGACGAGAAGATATAATATATATTGAACTAAGGAAGTGGGCTTAAACCCAGAATCCTCGCCAATTTTCTTTCAGGACCAAAAAATCAAAGATTCGAAGAGGCATCATTAAGCAAATCGAAGGAGAATGGAGATAGAGAAGAACTGGGTTAATTGTAATACATGGAATTCAATTTCAACCATAAGAAGGAAATAGATTAGACTCAATCATGTAGCGCGAGTGGAGTATCAATCACACTCAATCCTATTTGATCAATATCTATCCTCCTTTCAGTCGATTATGATTCCGTGACAGACGATTCAATGAGCATATATGTCCTTCCAGCGGTTCCACAAAGCATACGGCAGAGCAGTTTGTTGTTGGCTGGAATAAATCTGCAGATCACTGTACTATATAGTCTAAAAATCATGTGAAAGCTTCCTTCACATGCATATGGTGATGGATGATCTGTGATCAGTTTCTCCAATGTCATTGACATCTGGTGTACGATCCCTTCATAAGAACTGAGAAGGTGATCAAGCTTGAGATTAGATTAAGTAATGATTCAATAGTTTTCAGAATCCGGATCATAGCTTTCTCTTAATCACCAACCAATACAGCACCATATTCCCTGGGTGGTGCAAAGAAGCCCATCCAAAATCCTTTATTTGACACCACGAACACCTATACTCTTTTGCAGACCGACAATTGAACATGGGAAAACAGAAGAATCTACAGTAACCATATAACACGGGAACTTAGAACTTAGAACTTAGCCACATGCATATTCACTCTTTGCATACAGCAAATTTAGATATTTTTCTTCATTGATTTTGTCGACATGCGAAATCATGAGACCATGAACCTCGTAAGGACGCAAACAGTGCACTGTAGGGACAAGAAGAAAGATTACGATGGAAACATGGAGATCTTGAAAGAGTTATGGAAAATACAGAAAATGGTTGAAAATGGAGTCCAAGTACCGTCGCATCCGTGGCGTCGAATTAAATGCCCTTTGTATTAAAGCTTTACCCTACAAAACTAATGCCTGGCACCCAACTTTCTTAAATTCATCAACTGCTTTCCGACCGTCACTAGCTTCTTGCCGCATTTTCTAAAGAAATTAAGAGGGTAAAAAAAACAAAAACATGTGAAAAACTTTATTTCATGGAAATATCACCCGACCCACCAATCCAATTATTAGTTTTTAATCTTTTTCTGCCTTGTTACTTACTCTTAAAACTAAAAATTTATGGAAGGTTTTAAGATTTTGGTGTAACATTGAAAGTTTGCTTGCTTGCTCAGCATTATCGGATGATGTATGTCCAGGAAATACCGACACAGGCTTGAATGCCTTGGAATGCTACAAATTTTGGAAAGATGTAGCTTTGATCATAAATGACCTGAGATGTGTTGAATTTTCTTGATAGGTTCCCTCATCTGAGAGGTAGGATTAATTGCCTTTCAGTCTGACACCAACTAACTTACGTTTGAGGGGTCCTTCATTAATAGGACACTGCTTCCCCTGTTTTTATAAGCTGCAAGGCTGACATCGTTTCATCACAGAGATTCCTTCATCTTTCGCTTCAATGGCGTTTATTCCTCTCATCTCAGTGCTGCTCTTTGCATTGTTTTGTTCAGCGATTGAGCTCTCGACTAGCCAAGCCGTGAAAGGCAAGGTCTCCTGCCTTGACTGCACCGGCCACTACGATTTCTCAGGTTGGCTTTAGCCCAAGTTATTTTAGTCTTTCTTAGTTAAATTTATGTCAATTTAGTCAAGTTAAGGCAGTTACCCTTTTATCCTGAATACCCTTTTCTTGATTTCTCAGGCATCAGTGTTCTCGTCAAATGTGACCAAATGAAGAAGCTGATCACAACAACTGATAGTAAGGGGTCATTTGAGGTCGACCTTCCCAGATCAGACAACACCTTGAAGTCACCAACTTCTTTGAACTGCATGGCCGCGCTTCTTGGCGGCCCCAGCCGGCTCTACTCCTCAAGAGCAAACATGGTTTCCAAACTAGTGAAAGCGAATGCAGGTTCTTCTAGCTCATACACTACCTCCACTGCTCTTGCCTTCTACATTACCCGCCCTCCTGCCGTCGAGAACTCCCCTGGTGGAGCTAGAAACAGCGGCTCCAAGAATGTTGATCTCCCTCTCCCGAGAGAGTGGGGCCTTGCTCCATCCAGCTACTATTTTCCTTTCTTCCCCATAATTGGTATCCCTTGAACAGCTAAAACTATGAGCTGCCGTATAAGCTGAGCAGATTATGTGTATGTGTGTGTATACATTCCGTGTTTAAATAGTATAATTTTGTGGGTCAATGTAATCTTTGTCTATCAATATCAATGTATGAAAATCATGTTTAATAATGTTAAAGTGTCATGTCCTGAATATGGATACAATGTCATTATTCTTATTTCTGATTAGTTATTTTAGCATCTATGTAGTTATTTTCCATGAAGCCGGCCCCAAGAAGAAAGGCCATAAAGTTTACACTATAAATATATGCTAAAGAAGCATCAACTAGCAAAGCAAATTTTAGACACTATTCTCATCTGATAAAGTCATCAAAATGGCATATTCCTCTCTCAACTTCTTTTCGTTACTACTTGCCTCTGTAGCTGTTGTTCAGACAGCTATGGCAGGAGACCCAGATATCGTTTCCGACTGCTTAGTTCCGGCAAATGTTTCTGTAGTTGATGGAAATCTCTTCACATTCACGGGCATGCGTGTTCTTCTTGTTGCCCCGCCCCCAACAGCTGTCAAGGTATTGAAAGCAACCATGAGTGAATTCTCAGCTCTAAATGGGCAGAGTGTTTCCTACGCTGTTCTTCAATATGGTATTGGCACTGCTAACCCACCTCATACCCACCGTCGCGCAGCGGAGCTGCTTTTCCTACTTGACGGAACGTAGTCTTCAAGTAGGGTTCGTTGAGACAGCCAACAAGCTTTACACTCAGACACTACAGGTCGGCGACATGTTCGTATTTCCCAAGGGACTGGTTCATTTCCAATACAACCCTGACCTAAAGAATCCTGCTCTAGCACTTTCGTCTTTCGGAAGTGCAAGTCCCGGGGTGGTTTCCCTCCCTACCACTCTCTTAGCCACAGCAATACTACTAATTTTTATTCTTAGAGAGAGCACCTCTCTCATCAATTGAAGCCTAACAATTGTTTCTAGTGCCTGGCATTCTCCAATTTTCCATTCTTTTTACACCTTGTATTTGTCATCAAGGTACACGCTCAGTAATTTGATAGCGGAGCCATAGTTTGTCTGTGTCAATGGCGTTGTTCCATTTAATAATTTATTAATAGATTTTTAAAAATAATTAGCCAAAGCACAAATTACACACGGAATGATTGAAATCCCTCAAATATTTAATTAGGATCTAGTACAAAAAATTAATTAAGATCAGAGTCTTAATATATAAATTAAGTTTATTCAGGATAAAAAACATAATTAAAAAATACTAGTTATAGCGATGATAAGAGATCTCTATTAATTTAACTAAAATATTTAGGATTGTAGAGTGTTAAATCTCCAAAATAATTAAAAACCTGCTAATTATAAATTTATATATATATATATATATATATGTAAACTAATTGTCAATTTGTCTATAAAAAAATAACGTGTATTTTGTTTTAATGTGGCTTTTTTTTTGTATTAAAAAAATGGATAAATACAAGTAAACCGAGATTTTGATGAAGCCGATAGTTGACTATGCCGGTACGATAGTCTCCCGGTTTTTTTGCCCCTAACTCTAATATCTATGAGAACCGGTAAAGATTAGCACATAGATCGGTCGCGATGGCGATTCTGTACGCGGAGGTGGCGCGAGGTCAGGTTGTGCTGGCGGAGTTCAGTGCGGTGACGGGAAATACTGGGGCAGTGGCGAGAAGGATCCTGGAGAAGCTTCCGGCCGAGGCAGATTCGAGGCTCTGCTTTTCGCAGGGTGGCTACATCTTCCATATCCTTCGATCCGATGGCCTCTCCTTCCTTTGTATGGCCAACGATACTTTTGGCCGTCAGTATTTTGTGATTCCCTTCTATTTATTTATTTATTTATTTAACGTGAACAAGATGATCAAGTGTAGTACTTGAGATCGCCCTCCCTTCAAATTGCTCTTTTTAATATATTGTGCCCGGATGCAGGAAGGATTCCATTTTCTTACCTGGAGGACATTCACATGAGATTCATGAAAAATTACGGTAAAGTGGCGCTATATGCCCCTGCTTATGCTATGAACGATGACTTCTCAAGGGTCTTGCATCAACAAATGGAATTCTTCTCCAGCAATCCTAACGCCGATACCTTGAATCGTGTGAGAGGCGAAGTTGGCGAGGCAAGTAGCTTCTCTCTTTAATGGTTTTATATGTTTCTAAACGGCTCAATTTTTAGGTGTGTTGGTCTAGTATATACTTTCTAACATGAACACCGCCACACTATTTTTGTGAATATTTCTAAAACAATAACCGTATATTGGGTGCTGTCCCTTGTAATTGCTTTAATGATTAATATTGTAGTAAGTTTATGTAACTTATGGAAGTAAGGCAACGTTTTCTTCAAATATTGGTTCATCACCGGTTAAGGCATTTCAATCCTGCTATTTCTATTGCTGGCCGAAGGAATCCTTTATTCCTAATGTGCCACTTCTGTTACATCCTTGCTGATACTTTCTCCTTTTGTGCTTGTGCATCATAAGTAATTTGTTTTAGTGATTTCATCATTTCAGATGATCTACCTTTGTTTGGTTCTTGATTGTTCATTTATCTTCTACTTTTCAGCTTGTGCTAGCTTCAGATTTATTTTTTTTGTTATTCTTGTTTGTACTCATGTTTTTCTTTTTCTCACAAGCACCGGAGTTATTCTTTGCAGGTTCGCACAATCATGGTTGAGAACATCGAGAAGATACTGGAGAGAGGTGACCGAATTGAGCTTCTTGTAGACAAAACTGCAACAATGCAAGACGGTGCTTTTCACTTCAGAAAGCAATCTAAGCGACTGCGAAGAGCTCTATGGATGAAAAATGTCAAGCTATTGTAAGACCCTTGGCTGTGTGTGTATATATGTATATGTTTGATCTCTCACAGAATGAATAGTAGTTTAGAAGGAAGCTTAGTTGTTGTCTGAACTAGAATAGTGAGAATTTGGAGAAGGCAACTAAACATTAAGGACTCCCTATAGGGATTTGACACATTTACTCATTGGATGCCACCATAAATTGAAAATAAATCTGTATAGTATTTTAAACTATAAGCTGTACTGTATATCATATTATTGTTGTTGTCCTAATATCATCATCTTATGAGGTTCTTCACCGGCCTATCCTCCATGCTCTTAAAAATGCACACATTACATCATTGCTGATCTATATCACAGTTAATATAGGTTTCGAGTGCCTCTTCAGCCAGCCTCAAGTGTCTTTCTTATGAACTAAAGAATTTCACTTTTTGTCATATACTTACATGGACTTACATGGGGTCATGTTGTGACCTAATATAATATCTTTTCTGTGCCTAATGTAATCATTTTGGTACACATGGCTTGTACAATCGATCAGAAGTACTCTGCATACTTTTCTTTTCTTTTCCCCAGTGACTGTACATTTCTTTTCAAATAGGCAAGTTTGTTAGCACTAGAAGCAAACAAATTCTTGATGTATTTTGAAATTATTATGAATATTCTAAAGCAGTTTAAATGATACGAGAAACTGATTTTTCTTTGACAGGGTCATACTGACTTGCTTGATCGTGCTGTTGCTCTACATTATAATTGCTGCTGCTTGTGGAGGCATCACCATGTCCTCTTGCAGAAATTGAGTTTGCTACTTATCGGCTCATCTCCTACTAAGGTATTCTGATACGATTTGAAGGGATCCAGCTATGGGAGTTTTTGTTCAGAGAATTCCCAATGAATTAGAGCTTTGAGATGACGACCTATACAAGGCATCGGACACAATTCTCGTTGTTCTCGTGTTGTTAATACTTACGATCTTAATTTGAGATCGTTTTACGCCTGAAAGCCTGATGTCTGTCAGAGTTATGTCTATCCGTTTACTGTGAATACTGTAAATGCCTGGATTCTTGGTAATTTGTATTGACTTGGTTCTACATCTCTTCCAGAAGGTTTGAGATGACGCTTACGTACATATTCTTTTGTAGTCGCATTGCTTAAGTCTACATTTCCTGTCATCTACTTGTCTGATGAATTACTCGTACGCAAGTGGAGCAAGTTTAGCATTCTGGCAACCACTCCTCTAATTCGTGACTCTTAACGTTGTACAGGACAAGCACCAATTTCTTATGGGACCTAACAGTGCTAACCAACCCATTAACCAGAACTCTATAAATTACACTCCCTCTAATCTAACAACATTTCATACCAAATTCTCAGTTCTGATAGGAAAGAAAACGATTCAGTCCACTCCCCCTGCGTTTCCTATGGAGTCAGATCACCCCAGCGTTGAAGCCACAAGAATCACTATTCAAGACCCTAAGGCTGATTCCAAAGGAAAAGGAATTGCTGAAGCCCCCACTTCTGTTAAGGTCACTACAAAAGCAACCAAACTCCAACAAGCAGGAGGGAAAAGAGGCATAGCCATTTTCGATTTGGTCCTGAGGCTGTGTGCCATCGCTGCTGGTTTAGCTGCCACAAGCATTATGGGAACTACTGACGAAATTCTTCCCTTCTTCACTCAATTCCTGCAGTTCCACGCCCAATACAATGATGTTCCAACTTTCACGTAAGTGTGCATTCTCTGTTTTAGTGTATACTAACTCACTTAATGCTTAAAGTTCCTTCCTTTCAGGTATTTTGTGATTGTAAATGCTATAACCAGTGGATACCTTGTTCTCTCCTTGCCATTCTCCATTGTCTGCATTGTTCGGGCACATGCAGTTGGACCAAGGATCCTCCTCGTTATCTTTGATACCGTGAGTTAAAACTGCCAAACATCAGTTACATAAAAGCAACAATTTTAAGAATGATGTCCTTCCCGATGAGATCATATATATGTTGAAAATTGCTACAGGTGGCGATGACCATAACAACATCAGCAGCTTCTGCGGCTGCTGCCATTGTGTACGTAGCACATAACGGAAGCCCAAGCACCAATTGGAACCCATTTTGCCAACAATTCAATAACTTTTGCCAGCAGAACAGTTCTGCTGTGGTGGCTTCCTTCATAACTGCAGCCCTGCTCCTTTTTCTAGTTATATTGTCTGTCTTTGCTCTCAGAAGAAACTAATCCAAAGGAACTAGATCCAGTTCCTCATTATCTGCACACTATGTCCATCGTCATCTTATGTGCTTGTCCCTTTGTATTATTGCATCACAACAAAAGAAAAATAACGAACTGCTTTGATTTCTCATGCATATATATATCAGCTGTGATATGCTTGCTCACCTAACCTTGGTGCAGGCATGCAATCATATGTGTGAGCAGCTTTGTAAAATCTGGTTCTGCTTTTCATGTGTTTGATTGATCAAACATTGTATCTATGCGGTTGTCAATGTCTTACCTTTGTGTTATTCCATTGATCTTGTCTTGAAAACCGTAATTAGCAAAATCAAGCACCTGATCATCATTGTGTCTAGTGCCTCATCAATGTTACCTTTTGATTTTGTATTAAGAACTTGATCATGATGGCTGTGGTTCTAATCCTTAAACCCTCCCCAAAAAAGTTTTAAAACAATGCTAATCAAGACTCATTAATTATCCTTCCCCACAATTGCAATTCACAATGTGTGTGCACCATAACAAAATCAACAAATCCCATCATTCATGTACTACAATACCCACTTCTTTTTTTAAAACTTTTCTACCTTCCTAGCCCATCATAACATTGGTCAAAAAACTTTGTCTGACCTTCGAATTATTATTCGAACTGAATGTTGATTTTTCTTTACTAAAATCAATCTTAAAAAAAAAAAAAAAAAAGAAACAAGATGAATGTCACCTCAAGTTCACCCTTTTGAACATTGCTTCACGCAACCAAGGAATCAGTTCAGTTCTGAATCACCACTTGCTTGGATTCTCTTCTTCCTCTTCCCCTCTGACGCAAGAACCTATTAGTAGGGTTTCAACGAAGAAAATAGAACCTTCAATGGAGTACTTCCATTTCCATTTCATTAATTTTTGCATATCATCCCTTGCACGTGCGAGAGCAAACCCGGACAGGAAGGAGAAACACACACGTGCTGAGCGAGAACTCCACGTGTCAATCCATGGCGACCCAGCCGTCTGCTTACCCCACCACCATCATCCACCGTTTAAAAGCAGCCTCCCGTTCTCTTTTCTATTCTATTATTCTCTCAACAGAAAACAGAGACTCCTCCCCCAAATAAACAAAACTCGCCTTCTCTGCCAAGTTAGTTGCTTTTTTCGAGGGTTTCTTTTAATCAGTTTTGGTCCTTTCTGTTCTTCACACGATTTTAAACCCTAAACTCAATATTCTCTACCTATCTCTGCGTTCTTTTTAGATCTTATTAATCTTGTACTGATCTTCTCTCTATCTCTTCTCATCTGGTGAGTTTTCTTGACTCGGCCTGAGTCAACTGTAGGGCCTTTTTCCGTTGTTTTGGTAGTCATCTCGGATTGGTTTGTTGGGGGCTTTGGGATATAAGATGGTAGAGGAGATTACCTGAAATTTACTGAATCTTTCTCTATATTCTGAGAAATTAACTGAAGACTAATTAAGAAATCCGCATAATTCAATTCGTTTTGTTTAATTTGGTGATGGACGAAAAATTGGTAGTAATCTCTATCTTCATTACGAAATGGAGGAAATTGAGTGGTTATTATGCGTCATTTCGTTTTAACTTGTTGAGTTGTTCGGTGCGATTAGGTGAATTTCGTCTAATTAGTGATTATATTTACGTGAAATGGTCTCTTTATGTTTGACTCTAACATTGGGTTTCTCTTGAAATCAAGAAAGATGAGGTTCTTGCAATGTGCTTTTATGTAAAAGAGGAGTCTTTTTGTTTCTTTTTAATTCTTAAAGATGTGGATCTTTATTCACTGATTGTTTTTCTTTATTGCAGCTTGAACTCGTGATAGGTGAACTTTCTGGTATTCTTTTTACGGGTAAAATTCGACTACTTAGAGAAGGTGTTATTAAGTAGTATTGTTTAACAAAGTAGGAGGTCTGGGTCTCATGAGAATTGTTAGGGGAATGCAGAGAACCCTTTACGGCTGTGACGAGGAGTTGAACGTGCTGGGCTGGAAGAAGTCGTTCAGCCAAGGAATTGGCATCACTGTGCCCAAGGCAAGAACACGTGATAAACCTATGATCGTTAGGTGTCTCTAAGTTCAGGTCATTGTGGGAAGAACCGGTTGTTGGATTTCAGCAGTTGTGAGAAAATGACTCGGGTTTTGGTTCAGCGTGGTAGTGGTTCTTCTTCAAGCCAAAACCGTACGGGCGCTGGATCCTCTGCTTCTACTTCAGCCACTCGGCCAGACACCCAGGGCAATACTGGTCAGGTTCTTTTGATCCCAAAAGATGAGGACATTGGAGATGAGGTGAAAGAGCAGATTGTGGATGCGTTTGTGGAGCCTAGTGGGAGCGGTGACAATAAGGTGACGCGAACTGATGAACCTGTGATGGAGAGTGTACCTGGTGAAGGGAGTGAGAGTTTGAATGAAGAGATTGGTGATTGCAAGAATCTGGGTAATGAGGAAGTTGAGAGCTCAGAAGGTTTGGTAGAAGCGTTAGGTGGGTTGAGGATCGAGAGTGAAGATTCGAGTGCAGACTCTCCAGCAATCGGTGGCAGACCTCTGCAACCTCCACCACCTCCTGTGCCACCTCCCAAACCTACAGCAAGTAACACAAATCTGAGGAGATTTGCATCAGGAAGTTCAAATTCTGCGCAAAAAGGATCACCTAGAAGAGCTGTTGCATGGTCTGTTATTTCTTCAAGGACCTCACCTACTGGATCCCGCCCTTCATCTCCTAGGTCGCATGGTGAAAGTGAGGGATACAATAGCGCAGATGAGCAGAATTCCTGCTTTGTTTCATCTTATGACGACGTTGTAAGTTTTATGGTACAAAATATGCACAATAAGTAGGCAATGTCTTCCTTTGCTTTACCAATTATTCCCCTTATGTTTTTTTAATGTTTAACATACTATTACTTTGGATTTTACTTTTTTTCCCTTGATTTCTTTCTCCTGGTTTTGTTAGGCGTGCAAATTTAATGTTTCTTTTCCCAGTATTTTTCAATTGCAGAACATTTTGGTTTCCTTTAACGGTGGAAGGCTTTCATTTTATGTTGTGTTTTTTATGGATTGCAGTATTGTCTTTATTTTTTTTAGTTAATGATTTCATATAGTAACTCCCTTGCCGTACCATACTTTATATCACATCTGTTTCAGGAAAGAGAACGCCAATTTGAAATTGATCTTAGACGCTCCAAAGGATTGGAAGTCAAAAGAATGGTGGAGGATGGAAATTGTCTTTTCCGAGCTGTAGCAGATCAAGTTTATGGGGATTCTGAAATGTATGATCTGGTCAGACAAATGTGCATGGATTATATGGTAATTCCATTTTCATATCTAATGTTGTTTGAAATGAGCAAGGACAAAAGATAAAGGTGGTCTGAATAGTGAGTAGATAATGGTTCCCATCAAGACAGGCGTATTGGGAGAAATAGAACTTGTTTAAACCTATTGAAGACTATAAAACAAAGGTCAATATTGCAATCACTCACCAAACTATAGACTGTCTGGAATTTCTTGTGGGAAATTCAATTTAGAATACTTTCATTCTCAGTGATTGTGGATGAAACTCATTCCTTCCCTGTAAATATTTCTGTCTTTCTTTTTGGGCCTCATATGTTTTGTTGCTTTATTTGGTGCATGGGTGTTTCTTATCCCCTGCTATTGTACTTCCTGTTTCCACATTGATTTGTTGATGCTTTAAGCCTTTAATCTTGGCTCCATGAATGGCTCTGCCGGGAGCTTATACGTCTATAAATGAAGCAGGCTTTTTGGTATAGGAATACTCGTTAACTTTTTTTCTTCATCCAGGAGCGAGAAAGAGATCACTTTTCTCAGTTTATAACAGAAGGTTTTACATCTTACTGTAAGCGTAAGAGGAGAGACAAGGTATGTACTGACCTTAGCTGACGTTTCAGTGCTTCCGTGTCCTGAGAATCATAATTGCATCCGTCCATGTTTCTATCAGAAGCCTTATCATGTTTTTCACTCTTAAACTTTTGAATATTTTTGTACTTTTCTGTCTCTTGAGGACATGGATCATTTTGTAGTTGTATAGAGTAATGGTTGATGAGATAGCTATAAGCTCTGAGGTTGGGGCAGTTGGTCAGGCATGTTGTGGATTCATTTCTGGAATTTTTTTATGTGGATGATGACATCTACTTCTCAATTTTGCTTTGCAGGTGTATGGAAACAATGTGGAAATCCAAGCATTATCTGAAATGTATAATCGACCAATTCACATATATTCCTACAGCACAGGTTCTGCTATTTTAAACAGAGTTGTTACTTGTCATGTTCCCAGTGTGTTATGTGGTGTGCATTATTCTGACAGATTGAAATGATTGATACAGATCCTATCAACATATTTCATGGAAGCTACAATCCTGATATTCCGCCCATTAGGGTGAGTTATCATCATGGAAATCATTACAACTCCCTTGTCAATCCACGCCGCTTGACACTTGGTGCTGGACTTGGTTTCAGTTGTCTTCAAGGGGTAAGTGTCTGTTGATTGTCAACAGCGGTTATTTGGTAATCGGTTGTTCTACTTTCATAGCTTGGCAAGTCTACCGAATATTGGGTCTGCTATGTTTATTCCTGCAATTTGAGTGTATTGAGACTTTAGGATAACAAGTGTTTGTGTGCTTCCCAATAATTAAAATAGGCCACTCTTGACAGTTTCTGTGCACAACTTATGTGGGTCTGATGATACTTATTTCTCTTGCTAAGATCACATCTGCCGCCTGAACCTTTTGGTTGATGAATGCAAGCTTTGGTTACTAAATGTTTGTAAACTTGTGCATTCTAAGCTATTAGGAGAATCATACCTATTACATTATTTTTTTAAGATGGTGGAAAAAATTTACTTTGTGAGACATTTATGAGTGGTTGGTTGACTTTGCAGTCTAATATAGACAGAGAGCAGATCAAAGCAGCTATAAAAGCTCAACAAGACCAGCAGATTGAGAATGTAAGTAGCTAAGTTATTCTTGCAAATTGTGCATATGCAAGCATTTTGCTTGATTTTTGTCTGACATAATTCTTTGCCATCCCTTTTATCTATACTGGTAGGCACTTTTATCTGAAGGACAGTTTTACTCTGATCTGGAACTTACTGAAAAGGAAATTGAGCGAATGGTGATGGAAAATTCTCGCGCGGAGTATCTGGCGAATGACAGGCTTAAGCAGCAACTGGGTCACAAAGAATCATCTACATCTGCTGCTGAGCCATCATCTTCTGGTGCTAGTAAGTATAAATATAATTCTTTTGGCGTGACTTGGATTTCTTTCTATATTGCATAATTATATTGTAATGGACAATAACATTGAACTTGGGAAACCAGGATCCTCTGGTAGTGAGACCAAGGTGGATGGTGTTAGAGATAATGATGGTATTCAGGAAACCGCACTGAGCGGTAGCATGCAGATGGTGCTGTCGATGGGGTTCAGCTATCTGCAAGTGACGGAGGCATACAGCATATTTGGTGAAGACGTAGACTCAATGGTCTGCTACCTTTTAGAAACTGGAAACGGCAGCAGGCGCAAAGGCAAGGCAACCGAATGAACGAAAGCGGAGACGAGATGAGATGAAGAAGAGTTTGTTGAGAGTATATAGATCTCTTATTCAGGGCATTGTAGCTTCCTGTACTGTCAAGTAGAGAGCGAGCTATAGTTGAACCATCATGGTACGGATAGAATATTAGCTTTTATCTGACGACCCTACCCCTACCCTTGAGCTACAAACTAACGAAATAAATAACGGCATAAGCGGGTTCATCTTCGATTCGTTGCCACTCCTGAAGATAGATGTCTGCCATTAGCTGCAATCTAATGGTCATGCCTTTTCCTGAACCGGACTGTGAAATCTTAAGTCTGATTTGAAATATATAGATGAAATACCTGTTCTAGATGTAGTGGCAGTGCCTGAACAGAAGGCAGACCGTGAAACGCTGATCTAACCAAAAGAAAATGTTGGATAAGAAGATTGGTTCGCGTCACTTCTTGTTCCGAGCCTGCGGATTTTAGAAGACAAAACATAAAACGGAAATTGAATAAAATAAGAAAAATATTGGATAATTCGAAGAGCCGCGGCATCGTGGAAGTTTGATTGTTCACGCGTTGGTTGGTCGAGGGTATTTTGGTCATCACAGGATATATTAGGCTTGCTTAGATGATAAACAGGCAACGCGGTCTTTGTTTGGGTGTGTGCAAGTGTCTAAGCCATTGCTCGTCCACCGCAGAAGTTCACATATTCTCTCTCCCTACCTCCATCCCTCCAAAGTCCGCTCTTTTAATCCCTGCGATTGCATTTTGGGAAATTTAATTCGATTTTGACATCCTAGATTAAACAAGATACAGCACGAAGAGGAAATCGCTTGATCAATTCATCCAGCCTATAATAGGAAGAAGAATGTCATCGAACGGGAAATTGATGCCGAATCTAGACCAGCACAGCACTAAGCTGCTTAATTTGACTGTTCTGCAACGAATCGATCCTTACGTCGAGGAAATCCTCATCACTGCTGCTCATGTTACGTTCTACGAGTTCAACATCGACGACACTCAATGGGTATTTTATGGTTTTTTTTTCATGTACACGACCACTAACTCGCGCACGAAGCTAATTTTTCTAACTAGCTTGCTGCTGTGTATCCTTTGATGTTTTTAACTAATTTGCAGAGTCGAAAAGACGTGGAAGGATCTCTGTTTGTTGTCAAAAGGTGAGCTATTTCCTGCCTTTTTTAAAAAGAATTCTGGCTTTTCAATGTAGAAGTTGTTAGGTTTTTTTTTTAAGGTTCTATTATTGTTCCATGTGTTGAGAACAGGAATATGCAACCTCGGTTTCAGTTCATTGTGATGAATCGGCGCAATACAGGTCAGTGGATTACTCTTTCGTGTCATATGAGGGTTGTCATATTGGGTTTCGGTACTCTAGGAGATTAACGTAATTGATTTACATGTTTTAGAATTTTGTTCCCACCGGAGTTGTCACATTTATTAACATGATTGCACTGGGTAGAGATGTATGGAATGCTTTTCATGCACTAAGACCACAGGAATACGCAAAAAGTTCCAAATTTCTATGGCATATATGTAATTAAAATATTTTTGTTCGACTAGAGTTATTTCATGGTCTCAAAGTTGCTATACTTTGTTCGTGCACAGAGTGCTAAATAAATTATTCTGTATAATCATGGACTTCTTTACATAGGTTGAGGAAAACGCTTTTCTGTTTATTCTTTTTTCTTTGGCATGTAGCTTTTTTTGGTACAGACATGAACTCCAATCGCATCCTATGAGGGGAGAGGAAGTAATATTTATGTAACTTTATTTTATTTATATAATTCAGATAATCTGGTGGAAAATCTATTGGGAGATTTTGAGTTTGAAGTCCAGGTTCCTTATCTCTTATATCGAAATGCATCTCAAGAAGTCAATGGCATTTGGTTTTACAATTCGCGCGAATGTGAAGAGGTTGCAAACCTTTTTAGCAGGTAATGCTATCTTCTGGTTGCTCCAGCCTTGTTCCTCACTGTTTGTAAGTATTAGGTGCCACTGTTTTCCCAGGATACCAGTAGGAACATGAGAGTTTGACCTAGTTGAAAAAGAGAACATAAGTTTGACATGAAGAAAAATGACTGTAGATTAGCATACTTCCAAGAACAGAATTTAATTCTCAATAGAAAACTGTTGTTAATGTAGTGATTAAGGGTCCTATGAGAACAACATTTGTAGTTAATCGGATTTGGCCGTAACTATTTGTTAACCTCCATCTTTATATTTTTATGGTTTCTCCAGGATACTTAACGCATACTCCAAGATGCCCCCAAAGCCAAAGGTGTCAACAACTCAAAGGTAATTATTCCTTTATTCCAATTATGGAAGGTGTTCTAAGCTTTTTTTGGTTTACTGTTCTTAGTAGTGCAGAATGATTTATTGTTCTATCGTCTTGGTTATTATTTTATGTAAAATTGCTGCAGAGAACCAATGTTCTTTTTCATATGTTACATTTATTGCAGTGAGTTTGAGGAACTAGAAGCTGTGCCAACTATGGCTGTTATGGATGGTCCTTTGGAGCCGCAATCTTCAACTGTCTCTGTTTCTGCTGAAGTGCCTGATGATCCTGCCTTCGTGAACTTCTTCAGTGTATGCCCTCTCTTCTCTATGATATGGATTTTTTATTTTCCCTTTTTTTAAAATTAGATGTCTTGAAGTAAGAGATTTGGATATTTCAAAAATATTTACTAGCTGCCTGCTTCAGTTGCATTTGTGACTGCAGTTTGTCTAATACATGCTATGTCTCAAAATGAGTTTTGGTTTCTCTTTTTCTATTGTCCCCAAATTATTACTGCTCAAAGCCTAGAAGACATAAAGTCCAAAACGATCTTTTCTAGTGAAAAAAGGTTAAAAATATTTTTTTTTGCCACCTTTGTATAGCAAAGCCGCCAGGCTGTTTGTGCAATATCTCTTGTATTAGCCATATTCGACTTCTACACATCTTCCTCCCAAATTCTTTCTATGTAAATATTGATATAGTTTTTTTAATTGAAAAATAAATATACACTTCTTGAGAATAACTCTCTGGCGCTCCTAAATTTTTACCAGCAAGTTTTGACTCTGAGGTCGGAAGTCATTTTCAGACTCTCTCATATGGTAAAACTATCCCAAGAATTAGTTTACTTAGTGGCTAAATTTTCTATTCTAAAATTGTTCAGAACTTTTTTTTTTATGCGGAATTTATTTTCTGTAAAGCTGTTACTGGATTTATTTCACTACCCAGATTTTTTATTATTCATCTGTTATTGAGGCATCCCATTACAACTCTTCTTTCATAATTTTGTATTCAATAAATTATCAACATGGACATCCATGAAAGCATATGCCATGCTACAATGCAAATTACTGATGGAAAAAGAATTGTCAAAGAAAATCTGACAGGACATCTACTTCTAGTGTATTTCAAAGTATACAAGATTAGTTATTGGGAGCACTACTTGCATCAAATAAATTTAGTGTTTGCCTTTGGTAAAATTTTATACACACCCGGCAGCCCGTCAACTAAGTTGTACTCTACTGTTGTCTCTGCAGACTGCTATGACTATTGGAAACGCTTCAAATGCCAGAATCAGTGGACAACTTCACCAATCTTCTACGCAATTGCCTATATCTTCCCATCCTACTGGTCTTGCACCTTCCAATGTTCCATCCTTGCAATTAGCATCTCCTCCTCTTTCAGCATCTACTCCATTATTATCCCATCTTGATGGCCCTGACATCAGAGGCAATAGCAACCAGAAAACAAATCTTGTTAAGCCCTCTTCCTTTGGTGCTCCTACTCCAGCTTCTGCCTGGTTGCCTGTCTCCTCACCAATTCCCACTGCACCTCCTCTTAATCCTCCAACTGCAAATCTACAACGCCCATATGGTACTCCAATGCTACAACCTTTCCCACCACCAACTCCTCCACCATCCCTCACCCCTGCTACTGCTTCAACTCCATATCATGGTCCTGTCATCAACAAAGACAAAGTTCGAGATGCACTTCTGACACTTGTTCAGGTTAGTCACTCTTGTGATAGTGTGAAAAACATGTTAGTGTTGATACTCTGAAAGTGCATGGATTGTTTGAAGGGCTTATTAAACAATACTGTTCCCTCTAATGAATTGTGTGATGACTGTACAATTAGTGGTTGAGATTTCTTAGATCATAAGAACTCTATTACTCTTGGTTATACTTGTTTGTTCACTATGACTTAGATCAATTTTTCCTAGTCAAAGAATTACATTGCCTTTAATGTCCTTTCATACCAACTGTCACTTTTGTAGAACACCTGCTTTTCAATATCAACAAGATACCTTATTGTGATAAAGAGAATGAAAGCTCATTAGACTTTGCAAATACCTAGACTCCTCAGACTACTAAGCTAATTTTTTAGACTTAGGTTATGTTCAAATTCTTGAGCTTTTAATGTTGAACTTGATTTTTCAATCGTATATCCATATACTTGGATTATGAGATCTAACATGAAACAAGCATTTAAGCTCACAAGAATTGTATTAAAGCTAACAATCATTTCATATGTGTATCTGAAAATCTTTCACATTGTCCTTTATTTTTAGGGAAAAAAGTTTATATATGTTAGTATAGTATTATTTTAGATTAGATCTAAACTACCTATAAGATGATTGGAATTTTTAACTTAATGCGTAACAAAGCTATATTATTTTCTAAATGAAACATATTTTTGAATTATATTATTTTGAAATTTAAATTAAATTATTTATTAATCGCTGCATAAATTTTTTTCCTCTTTAAATGAATGTTGACGTGATGGAGTATGCATTATATCCTGTGTTCTGGGGGACTTGGTAGATACAATTTAATGATTTAGTCTGTTTGAGGCTGACAAGGATTCAGTTGATCATTTATGTCAAAAAATTTTTGACTTTATGATTCACGCAATGAACTAGATGGATTGGAACTCCTAAACTGTTATGGGTGCAACGATTAGATATATGATCTTTTAGGCGCAGAGGTCCTCAACTACCTCGTGTCCCTGACATTTATGTTTTTATTAGACTTCTGTTGTTTCATTTATTTATTCCCTGGGTTCTTTTCTTCCGAGTGACCACATGAAGAATCCAGTGGGTCGGAAAGTTGTTGTCTTAGAGCTTCTTTTTATGATTCTTCTGTCTTCTTCACCGGGAGGATCTCTGATTCTATATCGAACCATTCTTTTTCTTCGTATGTGAAGATCATCTTTGCCATTATGGTTCTTGTAGAAAAGGAGATTCTACCGCGGACTATTTATGAGCATACCTTACATTTATTCTGTGGGAAGACTTACGTTAGCAGAACCAATATGCTTTGTGTATTGAAACAATATGAGCCGCATACAAGGTTGATGTTTGCTAATACTCTCAGGATTGAATCAGCAATAGATTTGTCTCTACCATGGTTGTTATCATTGTTGCTCTCTACTGCCACTATCTGACTATCTCTCGTTTTGATCCCAGGATGACATATTCATTGACATGGTTTATCGAGCGCTCCTGAATGCACACCATTCTTGACCCGAGTGGGATGGAAAATTAGCTGCTCGCTGGAGTTTTTGACCGTTGTGTAGTTATCGTCGTCCCCTATTACGATTGTGAATTTGAAATGTCCAATATGTATAGCATTTTGCTTTAGTTAGTGGCTTTGAGAATTTGTCATCATCCTTGATATATAAATTAATTATGACCTTTATTTGTTCATAATGATGATTGATTTCACCAAGGGTGGCATTCTATCGTTCTTTTCCCACGTTCATGGATTTAGTTTTTTTTTTAAACAATGAAAATTTTAAATTAATTTAGCATGCAAGCCAGTTTGGCTTAAGTTAATCAGAATTCAGACCTAACTTTTTGGGTTAGGTTCATGTAATTTCCTAATGAGTAATGAAACATGCTGGAGATGTTTTGATCATGGCAGTAAGTACAAATTATGTGAAATAAGACTGAGAAGGAGCTGTGTCAAATCTGAATGTTTGGCATATAGGGTTGGATAAACGACATGTCATGCAATCTTATCCCGGGCTCCCCATTCGGGTATTTTTCTTCACGTTAGTAAAGCAAACCAAGCCTCCTCCTCCTCTCCGAAGCTGAAGAGTGTAAATCCCAAGGTAGGTTTGTTGCGGAGCTTATTGGCCACCATGACTCGCTTGACCACCCAACAAGTCTTGAAGGACAAACACACTAAAGACCCTGATTCCATCACTTCTCTGTCCCTCACCCATAAAGCTCTCTCCGATGTTCGTTTACGTCTCCTTGTTATCTCTATCTCCCTTTTGTTCTTTGTTTTTCAATCAATCGGGCCTTGTTATCTCTATCTCCCTTTTGTTCTTTGTTTTTCAGTCAATCGGGGAAACGAAACTAGTAATCATTGTGATTAACGGAACAATGATGCTCGTGTTTTGCTTTCCGATCAGGTTTCGTGCCTCAGTGAATTCAGCAACTTGGAAAGACTCGACCTTGCCTTCAACAACCTCAGTTCACTGCAGGTGTTGTATTATTGCTGTATTGTAACGGATTGGGTTGGCTTCGTTGTTGAAATGTATGTATTATTTTTTAGGGTCTGGGATCTTGTGTGAACTTGAAGTGGTTATCCGTGGTGCAAAACAAGTTGCAGAGCTTGAAAGGAATTGAATCACTTTCCAAGCTCACTGTAAGTTAGTACTGGCCTAGCTGCAGAGTTCATTTTAAAAAAAATAGTAGTTTCTCTGCTTTCGGGATGTTTAGCTTTGCGTTGTGCATTATCAGGTGCTGAATGCTGGAAAAAATAAGCTTAAATCTATTGATGAAGTCAAGTCTATGGTGAGCTTGCGTGCTTTGATTTTAAATGGTAAGTTTTTGTGATTACTGACACTTTTTTTATGAAAATGATTGCTAACACTTGCCATTTTGTTCTGAATATTTATGTTCAAGCAAAAAAATTAGGGAGATTAACCTTTTTATTTGAGGGTCGCAGATAATGAAATTGTTTCCATTTGCAAGCTTGATCAACTCAAGGAATTGAATACTCTTGGTGAGTTCTTTTTCCATTCTCGATATATATCTCTGCGCGATTTTAAGTTTTTTTGAGGCTCATGTTATATTGACATGATTAACCTGGTTTATTGTTTGGCTAATGCAATGAGCAACAGGAGATAATTAGGAGCTCTCTTGTTTTCTATGTCTTTGTTTGCAAACTATTTTCTCCAAATTAATGTGACATTTATTTGGTGAATGTTAGTAAAATTTTCATCATCCATCACCAGAAGTTGATTCATGTTCTTACCCTTGTTATTACTGTCTTGTAGTTCTTTCTAGAAACCCAATCAGAAAAATTGGTGAGTCTCTAGCGAAGGTGAAATCAATCTCAAAGGTGAGCAGTTTCCTTGAGTTTTGACTGTCTTTACCTGTCATTACATTGGTTGGTGTGAAGAGCCTTGAAAACCCACTCTTGTCCACAGCTTTCTCTTTCTAATTGCCAAATTGAAAACATTGACTCATCACTGAAGTCCTGCATTGAGCTGAAAGAGCTCCGTATTGCTCATAATGATATTAAGGTGTGTAACCTGATTCACTTATATATGATCTATGTCCTTGAACAGTAAAAATTTGTAGATTCTTAACTTTTCTGCTATGCTCTCTTTCTCAATTGCATAGATTCTCCCGGCTGACCTGAGTTGTAATAAGAAACTTCAGATTCTGGACTTGGGGAATAATGTGGTCACAAGTTGGTCAGACATGAAGGTTAGGAATAAGGATGGTTGCTTGCTTCCCTTTTTGTTTGATGCTCTGTAATTCATTTTTCAGTTTGTATTGATGAATTGAAAGTTTGCAGGTATTGAAGTCATTAGTTGATTTGAAAAACCTTAATCTACAAGGAAACCCTGTAGCTGAAAATGATAAACTAGCAAAAAAGGTAAATTATTTTAACTGTTCCTCTTTCTTATTTTTTATTCAAGCAATTTGTTTGATCAGATTGTAATTTTGAACATTGCTATTGCAGGTGCCAAAGGTTTTACCAAACTTGCATGTGTTGAACGCTAGGCCAATAGATAAAGGCACCAAGAAGTCCTCCAAACATGAGGTTGATCAAAGCGAAAGTAGAGATCTTGACAATTTCAGCGAGCTTGATATGGAGAAAGGTTTCGAGCAGAAAAAGAAGGAAGATAGTACTATCGTTAGAAATGATGATTCTATGATTCAAAAGAAGCTTAAGAGGAAAGGATCGCAAGAACATGATGAGACTAATGATCTTGATATGAAGGAGTTGAAACAGAAACGGAAGAAAACAAAAGACAAGGTCTATGAGGATGATACCACTGCAACTGACAAGAAACCAAAAAAATCAAGAGAATCGAGAGAGACACTAAATGAACTTGACATTATCGATAATGCTGAAGCATCATTCGCCGACCTTTTTGCTGTTGACGCTTTGGAAAGTCCCAAGCATGGTAGTCAAAAGAAAACAGCTGATAAAGTTGTTCAAGGCATAAATTCACAGAGTGGCTTGGTTTCTGTAACCATGAAGAAGAAGAAAAGTAATAAACATGCAGTGGGAACTTCAGTGCAGTTACCTTCAGCAGTTGAAGTGGGAACGGGCGGGCCATCAACATGGGGTGATGAGTAGTTAACTCACTGCTTAACGCATATTAGTTTGAGAAGATCGGATATTAAGTTAGCCTGCCTCATATTAGTTCGTGATGGATAATAAGTTACCCGTAAGCTGCTCTTCTTGCGGGTACGGAGTTCATCAAGCTTCTGTTCAAGGTTGCGATTTCAAATGCAGAATACAGAGCAAAATATGGACCCTTTTCTGGTCATAGTTTTAGTAAGCTTTGTCGTCCAGAATTAGGTGTAGAATTTTACATAACTTCAACCTTTAAAGTGATAGAGTCTTTAGGTATTGGAATCAGTCTTCGAGGGTATATTTTGATAATGCTACTTTTCCATTTTGTCTGCCTGTTGCGAATTGGTGTGTTGTTATACCAGAAACCTCTTTGGCTTTGCGCCTGCCTTGGCCTTTCCTTTTCATTTCCCAGGTCTACCCACCAACCATTCTCGTTGTATAAGCGGAGAACTGATGATCTCACGACATGCACACAGCGCATGCGATCCCAGTCCTTCTCTCTTTTAGTTTGGTTTACTAACCCTTCGTGTTCACCATGTCCTCCCCAAGCTATGCATTGCTGTTAGTTAATACGGTTGGTCTTTTTCATCAAAGCTTGTGCGCGCACATTGACGTGTAAAGTAACGTCCCTTTGGTTTGCCATGTGAAATGGCTGAGAGTACGGTCGTCAAGAAGTTTCCTTGGCGAAGGCTGCGTTTACCACGGTCCGCCCTCTTTCTGCACAGCAATTACATACTTTTCACGAGTGAAATCCCATGACATGACCCCAAATCATAAACCGATCGCCAGCAATTACATACTTCTGGCATTCCATCGCCAGCGATGTCAATGTCAAGACGATTTTGCTAAACACGTGCTAATCACTACCGTGTTAGCTGTAGATTTGGTAGGTAGAGTGTGAAACCGATCGTTTTCTTAAGAATGGAATGGCTGCTTTATTACATAAGCAGAATCAGGCAGCCTTTTTACTTTTATTTATTTAAAAATTAAATGATTTCCTCCTTTTTTAACACTAGGTTTTTTCTGTTTGAATTCTGACATAATTGATAATATAACAAAGTAACCAAATATTTACTAAGAAACCCAATATCCAAACGTAAAGAAAGTCCATGTAATTGGGGTCTAATCCAGTAATCACGACGTAGTGATAGTGATTTCTTATTATCAATTGTAATGATCTTCGTACCACTACTACAAAGATAAGATTATTTACTCGAAAAAGTACGCTCTTACTCGAACCAAGAATCCTACCATTGATCACCAAGCTCGTAGGCAGGACACTAAAATTTGGTCGATGGATCCTAACCGTACGATCAGAGAGAGCGTGATTAATGGCGTGTGGTTGTTTTGAAAATAGTTTTTGACATATTAAAAAATACTAAATAAATTAAATTAAAATTTATTGTTATAAATTTAAATTAATAGAATTTATTCAATTTATTTCAAAACCAAAATCAATTCCGATGAACTCTACCGACCGAATCTTATCAGATCCTTAGGTTAATATTATACAACATTATTACAACAAACTATCATCTACTGGGAAAGTAATAATAGCGCCACTAGTAAAGTAATTCAGTGCTTTTAGTAAATTTGGTCTTTAATGGAAATCCATCATAATCAATTATAGCGACTCATATCTAACAACCACTATAATGCACGTTAGTTATACTCAATCATATTCTTTCTGACCGTTTAGATCGTAACTGTTAAACATTCTGATTGGGGGTAGATTTATTATATAATTTGCATATTTGTATATCTTTTCTTTTAGTATGGTCCGTAGTAAAGAGGCAGAGGAGCTGCGCTAGCGGCCATCTCTTTACTTTACTCCGCTTTAGTGGGATGCCTGGCTGTAGCACCAAGTTCTCGTCCAAAAGGATGCTTTCGTTTTCGTGGTTATCCAAAACTTGTTGAGGAAAAGGAAATCTGGAGTCTATCTGTTACCGCTGTAGTCTCACAGCAAGTTGATCGACCGGCCAATCATCCAATTCAACGTGCATGCCATGACAACTTTTTGACGCCATTATTAGTACCAGCGAGTTCCAACTCTTCTACGGTGTACCCCGGGAAGAGTCAAAAGTGCAAGCTTTTCAACGCAAAACTGTTGCACTTTGCCATGTTAATGCACATCAATTCCAGAGAAGACTAATCATTCATCTTTGAGTAATGGAATGGAACGGAATGGAATAGTCTACTTGGAAAACTTTCAAAGGACACAGCTGTTTGACATTCAAAACTAAGTCATGAAAGTCAATCTCCACTTAATGTCCTGGCACAAACCCGTAAATTCATGTCCATTGACACGACAACGATTTGGCTGTTAGTGCAGTAAATTTAATTGGGATGATAATCATAGATGGCTAACTGATTATAACCCTCCCTACCTGTCTCATAAGTTAGGACAGGTTTCTTTTCATCTCCCCGGACGTGCATGTTCCCGTGGTAGAGCAACTCATTTTGCAGAGTGTCCAAAAGCAACAAAGTCCGGAAGGTTACTTTTAACAATTAATGTTTAGCCCTCGAAGACAACTGTAGAACCTTAGTACAACGTTGTCAAGAGAAAGATCCTATATCAGGTCACTTACGTCCAGAGAAACCCTTCTTCTCCAACGAAAAGTTGATAATTTAATATGATTCTCCTCCCTCGTGAATCCAATATGCACGCGAAAACTTTAAAAACTACATTTTATTACCCAAGTTGTAATAAATAATGGCAGAACAGCTTTGGAAGTTTATCCACAAACTTCAAAAGGACAGTCTGATCTGGGGGGGATACGCAAGTCATGTCGCGCAGTAGTTTTCTTTTTCAATTATGGGACCCACTGCGTACGTTATTGAGACATAAACTGCTGAACATATAGATTAACATCTAAATGATTAGTGTGGATAAGAATAGGTTGAACTTTAAACAAGTGGAGAACTCTTGATAAGCATAACACGGTGCGGATAAAATGTAGACATCACCTATATTAAATTTGTTTCTTTTGTGTGATTTTTTTAAAGATAATAGTAATTCGATGATTGGATGACTAATTACTTATCAAATCCTATTAAGAGAGCAGGTTTCGTTCACATCATAGGACCTAAAAATCCTATTTAGATACCTAGAAGATTGTAAATCTTTTCTACCAAAACCTAAAACCTATTATTGTTGATTAATTTGTGTTGTGAGATATCATTAAAAAAAAATCATAGGGAGGTTAACATATGTCAGTCGAGTTTGAACAAAAGAAAAAAAAAGTCGTTGAGATATTATTATTATTGCTGGCTTTGGAAGCAATATCATAGGGCAAGCATAAATGGCAGTCGCTATACATACCAACAACAAGAAGCTGCAACCCACTTCTTTTCCAAGTTGCCATACCTGCTTTCAGCCTTTCACATTATAATGCTTCTAGGCCTGTCCTGATCTAATTAGTTTTTTCACATTAAGAAGGTGCATGGAATGCCCTCACCTGATCGCCAGTTTAATATGGTATTTTAGAGGAATCATTGGCCATGAACATGGATCAACCGTTGTTCGGACTTTGGGGAATCAGAGTTGATCACGTGGTGAAGGAAAGATTGCTGACTTTCGGGGGTTAAATGAATAGCAACTCAAACTCCATGTTTCGAGAGTATTACAAGTCCTTTGGTGATGTCCTAAAGTAAATAGACCTAGGGATGCGTTGGATACGACATTAAAAAAAAACACACATTACATTAAAACAAGAAGACTCCGAATTCGTTACGGCGCTTTCATATACTAAAGAAAAAAAAGAAAAAAATCACATTGAGGAAGTTTTGAAGTGGTTTCCTTTGTCGGAAAAAAAAAAAGTATAGTTAGAACCCACTATTGACCCTTTGCGATTGGCTTTTTCTCCACCTCAGCTCCCCACTTCCTATATAAGCCCTCCTATCCGACTATTCCTCTGTCACTACTCAAAACCAGTCGTTAATTTGTTTATTTCAACGCCTAATCAGGAGGGAGATATCCTACCCAAAATCAAACTCGAGAAACCCGAGCGGAGGGCAAAACAGTCTAGCGGAAAATGGTTGCCACCTCTAAGCTCCTGCCATCACCGGCCATCAACGGGGACGGGGATGAGCCAGTCTGCGGCGCCATACTTCCTGACATCCTCCAAACCCACATCCTCACCCGCCTAGACGGCCCCACACTCGCCGCGGCCTCTTGTGCATCCACGGAGCTAAACGCGCTCTCTACTGACGAGAAACTGTGGCAGAAAATCTGCACGTCCACATGGCCGTCCATTAACGATTCAAAAATCAGCAACCTCATCTCCACCTTCCCCTCCGGTCACCGGTCATTCTTCTCCGACGCGTATCCTATTCTCTATCACAACCGGAGCCAGCGGAGTCTTGACTGTCCGTTTACGCCCGAATCGGATTGGATTTCGGCTATTGATATTTACTATCGAGACGTTCCTATCTACTCCAAAATTGCCGGGATTGAGACATCATCGAGTTGGTTCATGTGCTCTCCTTTCAGGATTGACTTGCTGGAGCCAAAGGAGTTTGTGCCAACAACGATACAGCACCACCCGAGGAGTGAAAAAGATTTGTGGCTAAAGCATCTGGAAGAGAACATAACTTTGAGCTGGATCTTGATCGACCCAAGAGCGAAAAGAGCTGTCAACTTGTCAAGTCACAGGGCAGTGTCAGTGCAGAGGCACTGGCTTACCGGTGAGGTAGAGGTGAAATTTGCCACCATCATGGCCGGAGACGGCATGAGAGGATCGGTGATGGAGCATGTAGAGTGCGAGATGGTGGTCAGTTGCGGGGACAAGGAAGGAGGCGAGGTACAGGTCACAGAGGTTTACATGGGAATGTTGGACATGGAGGGGAGAAGTTTGATTGGGATGCATAGTTTGGTCGCTGTTCTGACGGCAATGGAAGCAGGGGAGAGGAGAAAAGAGAAGGACAAGAACGAATGTAAGGACAGGTTCCAGGAGTTTGTGGAAAGAAAGAAAGTATGGAAAGAAAAAAAAGAGAGGCGAGACAAGGTTCTGGACATGGCTTGCATTGTTTCCGGCATTGCCGTGTTCGTGTCCTTTTGGTCAGTAGTTCTGTCCCTGAGATGAAGGAAGGTGAGTGTTAGGTATATTAGTTCGTTATACGAATATAGAATAAGACAAAATGATAAAATCATTTTATTAATTCATTCGTTTTGAATAATTTAAACCGAAACATATAAAAGGGGAAAAGAAATGCTATACGAATATTGCATTTGTTTGAATAAAATGCTACCCACTTTCGTCAAAATATCTATTCTATTCCGCTCCAATTCCTTAAATTCAACAAAGCAGCACTTTAATTTAATACTGTATGCCATCTGACTCTTCCGAATTTGCTCTCAAAGAGTGAACCAATGTGCTAGTTTTGTCGGTCCTTGCCAATTAAATACAGAACAAGGGTGTCCATCCGTTCTCTACCTTTTCCAAGTCCAGAAATATGGCCAGATTAATTATATAATTGTGAAGTCATTAGCTTCGCAATCCGTCACGTAATATTACTTTGTGAGGTAGATCGTGATTTCCCATCTTCATAAACAAGTATTCTTCAAAGGTTGTTTGTGGGTTTTGTCATTCCATTAACTCTATCTCTGAAGCGTCACCCGAAATAAAACATTGTACAAAAACCCAAGTTGTGATCAGTTGTCCGGTAGTCGACGCGTTGACGGCCACTGCCCACCATCCCACACGGAGATTTCAACAAAAAGTAGCCGATCGGGAACCTGTAAGTCATTCGGTGCTGGCCTGCCAGCGGCTTCTGTTGCTTCCATATCTCAGTTCCGGCTATGTATGCCTTGTTACTTCCATCTTTGTGGATGCACAGAGCATGAGGGGAAGTCTGGTATATTACCGGCGAAACTGGAGAAATATTCTTTTTCAATCAAATAAATCTATGACGTGATACCCTTAGGATGTCAACTATGTCATTGTCAAACCCTATCAAAGCCAACTCAATCTCTATCAATGAAGGGTGTCGTTTATCCTACACAATTTTGGTTAATTCATTCAGCTAAATTTGTCCTTATAAGGATTAATTTATTGTTTCATGTCTCCATCCAAGATAGTCATCCTTCTTCGTTAATTGGTTGGCTTGCCAACATTTGCAACTTGCACTACCAAGAGTCAAAACATCTGCCTAAGTATTAAACAAAACAAAATTACAAATTGAAACATCCCCGTTTGATTGACGGAAAGATCAGAATTAAAATCTAAATTTAAATTTAAATAAAATATTATTATTATTATATTGATTACATAATTTTATTTTATTTATAACGTATGAACCTGTTTAATATAAAAATAATTCTTCACCTTTTTTTTAATAATCTCTATTCCAAATCCAACCCCTAAGTTACCGAGCGAAATTTATCTGGGTCACATAGTCCATTTTCTGGAAATGGGTTTAGAAAAGTTTAGAAGCTGGGCCAAATTTGAGAGTTTGAGCTTATAAACTGAGATACAGTGTAACCGTGTCCAACTTTAAATTGGGCCAACCTGGTAAAGTAGTAAAATAAGCCCAACCCAGTCATTATTTAAATGCAATCTGCGATGACACCCAACTCAGTCATACAGACCCCATGTTATCCATGCTATTCCGACGTGGCATAATCCCATTGAACGCTACTCATCCAAGTGATCTTCCTCTTCCACAAAATCTTAATCTCGCGCGAGACAAAAACCAAGCTCCAACTAAGACTGAAGGCCAGATTAACAACCACAATTTGTATCGGACGTTGTTTGTTTGCTGTGAACTGTAACAGAAGATGGCAGCGATATCCGCTACCTTGTCACCTGTTGTTGGCTTGGGCAGAGGCTCACTTTCATCACCTTCTCGCACTTCTTCGTCCCGCAGAGTCTCCCTCAGCTCAGGTATATATATGAACTCGTGCTTCTTAACACACTCATATAATAATAGTATGCGAGTGTTGGTGTGTAATTGCTGGTTCATAGTTAGTATTGAAAAAATTGGCAGTTTTTGCCTGCTTAAAGAAATTTTTGGAGAAGCCCTGGAATCTGGATAAGTAATTTTATGTTCGCTTCTGTTGAATTTGCAGGATTTAAGAAACCGGTAAGAGCTCGCAACCCACTAAGTATGATAAAAGGCGCAAATGGGGGAAGGTTCTCTTGGTAATTCTTGATATGTTGATTTTTTTTTTTATTTGGTGGTCGTGACTGATATTGATTAATTTCTTACGAGTGATTGAATTGTTTTGTGGTTTAGTTTCGCAAGGGATTGGCTACGGACAGATCTTAATGTGATAGGTTTTGGGTTTATAGGGTGGTTAGCACCCTCAAGCATACCGGCAATCGATGGAAAGAGCCTGACTGGTCTCTTCTTCGACAGCATTGGCACTGAGCTCGCTCACTTCCCAACCCCTCCTGCTGTCACTTCCCAGTTCTGGTGAGCATATGTCTGAAACGATAATCAATAGCAAATCCTGATACTACTGTGTACTTGAATCTTATAATGTAATTTTGTTTACATATCAGACCACTGTATATATATGTGATTTGTTTATGCTGGACAGGTTATGGATGGTTACATGGCACCTGGGTCTATTCTTGTGCCTTACTTTTGGGCAGATTGGCTTCAAGGGCAGGACTGAGGATTATTTCTAGGCAATTGTACTTTTATCTGTGATTCAACATTGTACGATATTTGCTCCTAAACTTCATCTTCTGTGTTCAAGACATTAATCTTTTAGTGTCCTCTCTACTCTGTTTTTTAACATCTGGGTCTACAAGTCATTATTCAAATCATTAAAGCTGATTGACATGCATACGTTCCTGAGGTAGATGAAGCTAAATAAACACGATACAAATATTAAACAGTTTATCCGAGAAATATTGAATTAAAGTTTAAAGATTGGGAGAACACTTGGGAGCTGCTATACTAAACAAAATTGCAAAACCGGAGAAGGATTATGGTAGGATGACGTAGCTGGAAGAGGCAGACGAAGCAATTAATGCACGGGACCTAGTGGAAAAGAGATCTTTCCGAAGGTGAAATAGCCACCAGCCTGCCTCCTTAAGTTGACCCTGCAGGGTTGAAACGTTGTGAGCTTGCGAGTGCTAAAGTACTGGCCAGAATAATAATAAGCATGGTTGTGTATGTTTCATTTGCTAGCATGTCAGCTACAAGTGTGGAACAAACAGAAGAACTGTCTTGTGGTTTACAGAAAAGTCGGTGCTTTTTATTGTGGGTTGTAAGGGCTTTAGAACAGGCTAAGATCCCCTAACATTTTAAGGTGGAGACACAAATGGTGTCCGCAGTTGGAAGTATTATTAGCGCATGAGCTCACTGGCTGCCTCATTACACACAAAGGTTGGAGAGTGCCAGTGGTAGCGATGCCACAGCAATGGGTAGAGCAGATTTTAATGTAGTTTGATATCCAATAATGCCATGTGACTAATTAGGATTTTCTATAATTTTGGTTGTGCTCTGCAATCCATCAATTACACAGAAAAATCAGAATTGAGAAACCATTTTAAAGACCAAGCAAAAGGAAATCTTTAATATGAATAGTTTACTCGATCTGTTTTATACCCTTTGTTTTGCAGTTTCACAGTAAGCCATGCTTAGTTCAAATAATCTAAAAATGAACACTTTAACTATCTTAATCTGCTCGGAATCTGTCAAAGTTCCAATCCAATCATTGGTGGCTAGTCGTCTAGGAAGTGACTCAAAGCTGCTGGTAAGGGAAATCAGCAAGTATTTTTGAAGTTTTGAGAGCTTGACGTCAAAACTTCAGGAGATGATAATGCGAAGGCTGGGCCCTCGGAGTCAGACTGAACACATCAGGCCTTGATTAATGTTTCAACCGCATCGAATTTAAGTTTTCTCCACGCTAACTCAGAGTCTAGACAATGATTGTTCACAATTTGAATTGGCCGTTTGATCCCATGATAGGAAATACTGATAGGATCTCCAGACAAGCAAGATGCACTCGCAAACATGCAACAGGAAATTGACAATATCCATATGACAGTATGCAATTTGTACCAACTATTTTGATGGAAGATGTACGTACTTTGGAGTTTTTCTTTTGGGTAAACTTGCTTTTTGAGTTTTGAATCTTCCTCTGCCAGATCATCTTGGAATTCGACAGTCTCTGTTTGTCTTTTATCGTCTACCTGCAACCTGTCAAAAGCTCATTCACTCCCAACATGGAACTTATTCTATCCTTAATTTCATCTGCAAGAGACATTCAGGTACGTAGCAGTAGCTCTGTGCCATAAAAAGTTATTCTGGAGTGAACACAAAGCTAGGGAGTTTTTGTACATGACTATAGTAGACCTACCTAAGATCTTCTAGTATCAGTGCCTCTCCCTTGTAATTTAGTCCAGCTAGAACAGCAACTGAAGGTGAATAATGATACTTTCCTCCCCTTTGGATTGCAGGAGGGTAATCTTTGAAATCATCAGAAGGTGGAGCACAATATGATTATGTAACTTAGTGTATAGTTCCAATGCGTCGAGTAAAGAAAAAAAGACAGAATCTTGAGCTGAATTAATTCTATGGTTAATATAACCAACATTAGCAATTATGGATGCGGAAAATCTGTTAACGTCTAATCACGGAAAAGAAAGCAAGCATTCCCCTGGACATTCAGTATCATATCAGAATAATACTTCATCTTTGCATATATTGTTGTCTAGTGGCGGGACTATATTCTCTAAAACAGCATAGTGTCTTCATCTGATTTTAGTATTAATCTCTTTGCGGGTTTCGACGGAAAACGATAGCTCAGATGTTCCTTGTCGAGACCTCCATATTATTACCAATAGTATAGAGTTCTGGATAGCTATATCTGTATAATACTTGAATGCTAATGTTCAATTGCTTGCCTAAGACAATCCTATTTAGGATCCTAAGTGCTCTGCAATCTGATAGTGTACACATTTAGCGGTATGTTCAAAAGTCCAACAAAGTTGTGCAAGACGCATCTGTCAAGCATGGAAAATTAGACCCATTCTTGAACATATATAGGATCTATCCCAGGAAATTTCAAGGGATACTATAGAATTTTTGAATTATTCTTGTGACTGTATCTGCCAAGGATTTTGCAGAAACCTGTGGGAACAAGAATATAAAAGGATTGTGTTCACAATCATGTATATAAGATAAGCCTATTAATGTGATACGCCAACTTCTACATGATGGATCGATCAACGTGACGGAGTATGAAATTATTCCATGAACATGTGGAAGGATACCCCAATAATAGTTGATTGATCATTGTAAAAGCAGCCGTATCTTGCACAGGAGAGGAGACGATCATCATCTTCGCTTTCATTATCCAATGGAAACGGCAGGACAGAGTCAGAGAACCAATCGACGGCGCCATTAGGAATTGAGTTGTCTGTCGTCTTACGAGATGTTAGCTTCAATAAATCCTAGATCATTTCTGTAAAAGCATCCATCATATATATATATATATATATACGTCAACAGAAATGACTGGCCATTGATTTGTGTATATATATAGTTAATTTGCATTATTGAAGCCTAATCCATTTCCCTATTATGTTAGTGGCATTTAGCACAGATCAATTCTGAATAATTTCCAGAAAATGATACATATAGAGGCCGCATTGTTCTTAATTTGCAGGAAGACTACGTATGACAAGTTTTGTTACAGAGAAGGTAACCATGTTTATGATCATCTAGTTATTCGTTTCAGGCTCGACTCCGATTAAAACGATGGTTTGGACTATTTTGTTTGACCTTTTTGTATACCAGCAGACAGCAATCTGGGTATTCTTTTCATGAAATATCAAATACTACGTCAAATGACAATGGGGCCAGTAGCAGAGTACCTGAACCTGACTTGCTTTGAATGCTAAAGAGAAGGGGCCGGGCCATTTCTAATGCCAAGTAACCATCGAGTATCGATCGACTACCCTAATTACAAAAGGACAGACGGGAGTGGGGGCTGAGGGGAGACCCTCAATCCAACAGGATCTGAGTGTTGTTTTGTAAGATTTTTCAAGTGCCAAAAAGAACAGCTATGAACAGACAACCCAACCCCTATGAATGCCAAAGATGGTTTTTGAGAGACGTTAGTGGTTCCCCACTTTCTTCACGTCCAAAGATTTTCTTTTATTTTTTTCTCATTTGGAATCAGATCAGTCGTCACAACCTCACAGCCTCCTCCTCTCTTCTCTTAATACTCCATACCAAGAAGATACCCATTGATTGGATAAACAGATGGACTGGCATCTTCTCCATGGGGTCTCCCAATTATTACTCCCTTAACTTTTTCCCCCTCAATCTTATTCGTGTAGAAGCCCCTCGTTTTTGCCTGCTTCTTTAACGTCAATCTTGTATAACGTGACATGTTAAGCCCCTGTCCTTCCATGCCGGGACAAGGCTGCATCCCGAACATGTATTGCCCAAAAGTGTCTTCCATCCTCTTTCAAACGCCAAGCACCATACTTAACAGTCTTGCCACAATCGTTTCTTAACTATATATATTTAATTAACTTCCTCTTATTTAAAAATAATTAAGATCTATTAAACATTTACTCCGACTAATATCCTGTGGGATTAATATCATGGGCATGAGGTATCAACCTTTTATTTTATTATTCTCTTTTTGGTAAGTTGTTTTTTGTCCTCAGGGATAAAGAGGGGAAGTACCGAATTTTAGGTACAGAAAAGGACGTTTAAGATGATACTATAGATAAGCTATAAAAAAGTAATAAATAATTTATGCGGTAGTTCTGTGAGACATCGCAATCACAAAAGGCAAAAATACCCCTCCATGTTTACCAAACGGAGGGTTCCTTTTTATGAATCTGACATGTGAATGGGCTTCGAAAGAGGGGTAAGTGTTTGTCGAATTATAAACCAGCACGGTTTGGTATTGATAATAATCAAATTCTTATCTATTAAGTATCAGATTTTTATATAATAAGATACTTATTAATTGCAGTTAATTTACCTGGAATGCTCAACCCTCTAACTAACACTCGAGCTTGCGAATCTTTCCGTATTTACACCATGACAACCTTGAACTAATTAGATCCGCTCAAAAGCTTTTCCAAAATAAGAAAAATTTCTGGTAATAATTGAAAAAGGGAAACCTTTTGTCTCATAGTGTGAAAATATACTGTCGTCTCGTATTATTGACATAATAGAATTCAAATTCAATCGGAATAAATGTAAATAAAAAATGACTGATATTTTTAAATAATTAATAAAATTTAAATTCTAGATAAACAAAATAAAATTTTTTTAATAGTTACTGATCAATTTTTTTTTATAAAAAAACAATCGTGTTATTTAGGAGATATAATTTTATTTTTTTAAAAAAGGAGGCTTAAACTACCTTTGACCATTTGGACATGTAAGAAGATAATGTAAAGTATGGGGATAAGCCGAGAAATATCGAAGAAACGCGGCGATAAAAGCAAAATGTATAAATAGAGTCAAGATTTTGACCGTTTATTTCTCACACATGCACTTCCTCTGTTCATTACACAACAGTCACGTGTACGCCACGTCCTCTTCTTTGTCTTTTTACTAGGCTACCATACCATATAATATAATCCACGCTAAGACATCCCAATTATAGTTTTGGTTTGTTTTTTTTAATTTTTGAAAGGAAAGAAGAAGAAAACCTGTCATCTTTCCTTTCCCTCTCAAAGATCTCTGAATCAAAGCCACCAACAAGCGAATCTCTTTCACATCTGTAACATTCCATTCTCTTGACACTTGCCATACACTTTCTCTGCTTTCTGGGTTCTTGAGTTTGATCTCTTTAGACTGAAACTTTGATTGCTGCTGCCACTTTTCTTTTGTGCTCTTTGAGGAAATCAAGGCACCGAGTTTGGACTTGCTAAAAGGAGTAAAAGAGAGAGATGGGTCATCGATATGGTCTTGTAATGCTTTAACCCTTATAAATCTTTAGAAAAATCTTTTGGAGTTTTTGGAAATCTTACACCATCTTGAATTCTGGGCCAAAGTGGGATCCCTTCCCTTGCCTTGCCTTGCCTTCCTCCCATTGTTTCTACCCCCGTAACGTTCCAACTCTCGCCAATCAGGAAGATCTTGGAGTTACCACAATTAAAAGTAGCAGACATCTTGTAAGCATTCAAATCACGCCGAGAAAGATGTTCTGGCATCCTACACTTACATGCTCCAATGAACCTCTCAGCTGTTCTACAATCTCTGATTGAAGCTCCATAGTCGAGCCATCCGTGAGAATCTTCAGAAGTATTATCTGATACAAAACGCCAAAACCCAAATTCACGACCATTTTTTGCGCCGTAGACTTCAATCCTTAATTCCACTTGCCACTTTGGGATTATATAGGAGGAGGATTATCGACCGTTGTTGTGTAAACTGCCTTAAAAACTAACACACTCATTTGTTTATGGAGTCATCAAAAAGCAGAGAGCACTGCAAGATCAGGAAGCGTGGGAATTCATCCTCCTCATCCTCCTCGCTGATCAAACAATACAAATTCAAGCGTGCCATCCTTGTTGGAAAAAGAGCCGGGTCTACTACTCCTGTCCCAACCTGGATGACGAGCACGAAGTCTCCAAGTTTAGCAATGCCAAACGCTGAATCTACCAAGTGCCAAGCTTCTCAAAGTGGAGGCAAAGCCAAGGATGTCTCGGTTTCTGCCAGAAAGTTGGCTGCCACTTTGTGGGAAATCAACAAAATCCCTTCTCCGGGACTCAAAAAGAATTTCGAAGACAAGAAAGAACCGAGAAACAGAGCCAGGGTTGCGAGGTTGCCACATTTGTCAGATCCTTCTTATACTCCTGTTTCAGAGGTCGAAAACTTGAATTCATTCTCTCTTCTGATTACCAGTTCCATTTATCCTTTTCTATTTCAAACTTGTTGTGTTATTTTCTCGTCATTCAGGAGATTGATCGATCTAGAGGACATGGTCATCGTAGAAGGTCGTCAGTTGTCGCCAAGAAACTTCACCTCACTGACTATAGTCTGGCAGGAGCTTTGGATTCTGTCAGTAATACAAGTTTGATGGAGGTAAGGGGAAACGGTTGCTACAGTGAATGTTGGAGAGGTCATTTTCTAATGATGTTACATGTTTCAAAAATATGCAGCATGATTATACTTATGTAGATAAATCTTCATCTTGCATACTTTATTAGTGTTATTATCGATAATGTCTCCATGAACGAACGAGTGTAGCTTTCAGCGTGTCGCTATCCTATTTACTCAATTCTCCTCATCTTCTTCTTCTAAGTGGAGCCATTTACTTCATGGCCTGCACTTCATGTGCTGTAGTTTCGTTCTGAGCAGCGTAACTTTCACGCTTTTATCTGGGTTTTGCTAAAAGACATGGCTTTAGAATTTTTAAGTCCACAAGTGATGGGATGGCAGTGGAGGCTAGCTGTATTGTCGTCTGGTTCATTGATTACTAAGATTTGAGATATGGGCAGTAATATTTAGTCTCACGATTTGAATTGCAGATTGAAACTCATGGCAGAAGCAAGACTCATACAGAGTGTATCATTGGAATTAAGACCCGTTTGAAGGATGTCAGCAATGGGTTAACCACATCCAAAGAGCTTCTTAAAGTTTTGAATCATATCTGTGGTATTGACGAACACCATTCATCTGGCACATCCCTTGTCTCAGCCCTTCGTCTTGAGCTGGATCGAGCTTGCGTCCAGGTTAACCAGTTGATCAAGGAACAGCGGTCTTACAGTAATGAGATTGAGTATCTTATTAAGCATTTTGAAGAAGAGAAGGCGGCATGGAGAAGCAGAGAGCGAGATAGGATTCGTAGTGCCATTGCTTGCATCGCGGAGGAGCTTGAAGTGGAGAAGAAGCTGAGAAGACAGACTGAGAGATTGAATAAGAAACTTGGAAAAGAATTGGCAGACAAAGAGGAATCACTGACGGCGGTAATGAAAGAGCTTGAGAGTGAGAAGAGAGCAAAGGAGATATTGGAACAAGTCTGTGATGAGTTAGCCAGAGGTATTGGAGAAGACAGAGCTGAGGTTGAGGAACTGAAAAGAGAGGCTTCAAAGGTTAAAGAGGAGGTAGAAAAAGAAAGGGAAATGCTGCAGTTGGCGGACGTGTTACGTGAGGAAAGAGTCCAGATGAAGCTCTCGGAGGCTAAGTATCACTTTGAGGAGAAAAATGCAGCCGTTGAGAGCCTAAGAAATGAACTTGAGGCTTACATGAGAGACAAAGTGGGTAAAGAAGATGCTGATGGTTCTCCAAATTATGAACGAATCAAAGAACTTGAGGCTTATTTGAAGGCAATCCAATTCGGATCCTGCCAGAAACAAGGTCGAGAAGAAAGTGAAGCCGCGGTTGCTAATGGAGAAGTGCTCGAAGGAGATGATTCAGCCGACAGTGATCTTCATTCCATTGAACTAAACATGGACAATAACAATAAAAGCTACAAGTGGAGTTATGCTTGCGAGGGTAATGCTCTAGACGATCCCAAGTGGGCAACATCTGATAAAGATTTCAGGGGCAGAATGTCCATCTCTGATAATATCCAGTGGGCAAATATCTCCTTGGAAAGAAGAAATTCTAAGAGCATTGATGGCATTGAGTGGGACTTTACGAAGAACAACAATCTGGAAAGCCCGCATTTGTCTGATAGGAAAAGCTTGTCCGAGCTCGGTGTGCCTTACCAAGATCATGAGCATGAAATCAATAGACACAGATCGGTCAAGACACTCAAAGACCAATTACTATCTGTTTCTAAAAGAACATCTGCGCAGAACTTTGCCAGTCCGACACAGATTTGCGGACAACCCTTGTCTTTGCAGGATACTTGCAGTGCAAGTTCAGAAGATACACCGGTGTTGCAAGGGGAAAGTCTCAAGCCCAGAACAACGAGTACCAGAGTTGAAGGCCGGACCTTGTCTAGTTCAAGGCATTGATCAATTTTGCTAGTTACACTTCTCACTGAAGAACTGTCTGCTTGTGTTTTCTTTCAGTGTATCCGAATCATCCTTCTTGGTTAATTCCTTTGCATCACTCAATTACCAAAAAGCAACATTGTAAATAGATCAGATACTTAAATACAAGAATATATTTACTGAGAAGGCAAATTTTATTTATTGTTTCTAAAACTCGAACCTTGATTAATTACTTATGAACTCTATCATTTTATATTTAAGCCAAATACATAGAAAAGGTGACCAATACCTGTATTGTACTGGAGGATGTGATGAGGTGGTGATAAGATGTTGTGAATATAATATGCTTTTGGCTCAATAATGGCTACCATAAGAGACACTCTGCCAGGTCAATACTAGCATGGAGCCAGTCCATTGTTTGAGCATAGCATCAGGAAGATAGATCGTGAAGTATTTTATGCCTGTAACCTCTACAGTACAACATTATTTCAACTCTTCAGTCAATCTCAATAATGCAAAGAGATAAGTTGCCCTAATCTCTGCAGAATGTCCATTAGAATTAAGAATGATCATGATGAGGATGTATGAATCGGCGCTTGAGTGAGAAATGATCAATCAAATTTGAACGAATAATTCGAATGAATCGTGTGGGCCTGGAAGCCTTTTCAAGCAGGAAGTGTAGCCATTCATGGATATTGAAAGCTACAGATGAAGCATTATTCTGACAGAGTTGTTAAAGGCTCAATCATTCACCGTATCGGGTCTTTTATACCAATGACAGGTACTGATGATGCCCAAGAAAATTCTGGACGGCATAAATAAGATAGATCCACCATGATTCCCTGGTCGTACTTCAACCAGAAGGAACCAAACTGAAATATTCGCTTGGCCATGCTGCCTGAAATCATTTTAAGAACAGGAGGAATTGCAGTTGACAGACTCACAGTAAAGTCACTTATGTTCTGAGAATGGCTACCTAATGTGTCATAAATCAAGTTCATCAGCGAGAACATAAGGGTAACGACAATTTGGAATTTGAATCGGTGGCATCATGTAATAGCAAAGTTTCTGTGCAAAAGTAAGCTTGGAATACAGCAGATACTGAAGCTTGCCTTTGACCAGACGATCAAGGTGGCTTCAGGATCAGTTTCCATCCAATTATTAGTGACTGGCATCCAGTCAGAGGCTCAAAATGACTCATAACGAAAAATTACTCAGTACTTCTGAGAGCATCAAATCTTGATACCATCAGTTGCCAGAGCTGCAGGTGCTGATTATGCAAACAATTGAAATGGCATACAAAACTGTGCGGAGCAAGGACTCTATACTGTGGTAACACTGAAAATATAGCCATTTTTGTGAAGGAGTTGCAGGAATACTAAAGATTTAGTCCTATGTGAATGTGATTGTCATACGACAAATATACCCCAGGATAGAACAGTTTTGCAACTTTCTTGCTTCTCCTTACCATTAAAAGATAATACATAATAATATTTACAGCTCTAGGCCTTTGGACGTCACCAACACTTCAAAGATGACTGCGCCAAATCATTAGAATTGAAGAATAGGTTGATTTCGTTGCTCTGTGTAACTTCAAATAAGCCACAGCTTTTTCTTTAGTCAATAATCCAAAACTACAAACAAGTAATAGATAGGCCAAGCTCTTTCAATATAAAACATACAAGACAGTTGGACAAACGAGATCTCTGTTATAATTCACAACAGAACAGGAGGTAAATAATTAACAACCTGTTCTGAAGTAGTCTGGGAAATAAACAGTATGTCCTTATTCTCTCAGCATCAACATTTTAACCCAACAGACAGGATGGGACAATTTTTTCATGCTACAACATAGTTCTCACTAAAGAATTATACAACGCCACTCCTGAATCTAACCTGGACGCTGAAGATGAAGCCATAACCAGTATTCTTCTGGACATTTATGAAGGTAACATGCCTAGCACTGCAGGGTTCTGGTTGTTGGATATCGGAGAAACTACTTGGAGGAGCTTTCCTTTTTTCCAGATGTCGATGCATAGGCCACAGCAGTGGTTGAATGATCATTCACAGTCAAGCTGAGAACTTCTGGCCTTGCATAATGCCCAACCACATCGAAATCGAATTTTGCTCGAGGGATTTCTCCAAGATCTAGGCAAGAATTTATTGTTTGTCAAGCATCAGACTATTGCTGCCAAAATCCCAATACGATAATAGAACACTAAATAAAGATTAGATATACTCTGCGCAGGTAGCATCACCATAGTTCACCTTCAGACAATAAGAAACAAAGAGCCCAAATCATGCACCGGGAAAAAAAAATTTCCTAGCTAAACAAAATACATACTAGATTTGTGAACAAGGAATGCTAGGGGTAATCAGTTTGACACTTCAAGTCTACAGTCACTTCTAAAACAGTGCCATAAAAGGCAATGACCATTGAAGAATTGTAAAAACCAAACAAACGCCTGTTTAGAGATGTTTTCTACAAAAAAAATCCATATTAAAGCAGCAATACAAAATGCCAATGATTAAACTCTCATCTTTTATAGTTTTAATTTTGTTTTTACTCCTCTATTATCACCACTGCAATTGTTGGGTCACTCCATCCCATTGACGATGATGTCGGGAAATATACAAGCTGCATGAAACATTGACATACCTAGGTCAGCTGAGATCAGTGCCTCCCCATCATAAGTTGGCCCAGCTAATACATTTCCTAATGGTGATATAATGACACTGCCTCCAGCACAAACAACAGAATCTGGAGTGAGTTCTTCCTCTGTCCCAGAAAATATGTACTCGGGAGGGGGCGGGTAATCTTTCCTCCTGCAAAATTGGTTTGCAGATAGCACAAAACATCCACCCTCCAGTGCAATGTGGGTCACCGTTGCCTGCCAAACGTTCCTAGCATCAGCTGTTGGGGCACAATATATTTCAACACCTGAAAAAAAAAGAATGAGTTAAGATAAAACAAAGACAGAGCAAAGCAAAAACATTTTTCTCTAATCAGACCGCCATGAGCTGTCTTAACAAGAATAGTTCCTGCAATATGATACTATTGAGCTCCATACAGAAACATCAAATTCCAATGACAAAATAAGGAGCTGATCCCTTCCCATCACACAATTACAAGGAAATCTCAACAATTATTAGAAACATGTTGGATAATCCTTATCGGTAGATGCTACTGATGATTTTACAAAATTCCTAGCCAATCCTACTACAGAATTGTGTTATCTTAAATTGCACCCAACTTGTTTCTGGAAAAGGTGAAATTAATTATGATAAACCAGGATGAATCCTGGTACAAGTGTCTTGTCACAGCAGAGAACAAAAAGGCAGAAAAATGGCAAAAATATGAACAAAAGCTACTGCAATCTAAACAGTAGAAAAAGTTGGGCAGATACAGTAATAATACCAAATATGCTCTTACATCCAAGATACAGATCAAAAGACAAATAAAAGGTAGCAGAGTTTGAAGGAAAACTAATGCCTACACTACTTACACCCGAGGAAACTCTGTTTATTTCAAATAGTGGCCCACAAATGCATGGCACACCCTCACTCAACCGCATGAATATAAAGTTTGCGTCTCAAATACACACAAAAACAATGTGACCAGAAACCTAGCTAGAAGCGCAGTTGCAATAAAATATGAATGATTTATTAACAAATCAGCCCAGAAGAAACATGCATGCACTAATTTCCACTCTAAAACTCTAAGTTGTGTTCAGGCTCATCCATACACAAAATGGAATTTTTAGCCTTCCCTCCATACGCATGATGAAGCCTCTCTAAGCAAGAAAGAAAGCAGGATTATATACATAAAATAACAAAAATCAAACTCACAAGGTACGGAATAAAAGAATCAGATAGCAAGGAGAATGAGACAGCAGCAGGAGTTTTTATGATAATCTTCAAGAAATTTCTTACGTATTAATCATAATTTGATAGAAAGTAGCTCAATTTTACCTATTCAAATTATAATTTGGTTGGAAATAGCTCACCTTTACCATACATTGCTGTTCTTAGAAGAGGCATTCTGTTTTCCCAACAAATAGCACCACCTATCTTTCCAATTGGAGTCTCAAAAACTGAAACTGTGGATCCATCACCAAAACCCCAAACAATGCGTTCTACTGCAGTTGGCATGAGTTTCCGATGTTTTCCCAGATAATGACCTTGGGAATCAAAAAATAGTATGGTGCAGTAGAGTGTATACCCTTCCCGCTCTACCACTCCCATTACGAGATAGACCTTATACTTCCCAGCCATTGCTGCCAATCGGACTACTTCAGGTCCTGCATTGTGCATTAACCACTGTCATCCTTATGCAGTTTCATCATAAACTTAAGTACGAAGGTAGAGTAAAATAAAAGAATATCAAAATTTTGGCACCTCCTGAAAAACTTGAATCCACTTTGATAGTGGCTTTACTGAAAGACAGCATGTCAAATAAGGAAATTGATGCATAAATGAAACAAGACAACAAAGGCACAAGTGAACCCCACATTATCACCGAAATTTGTCAGCAAGGATAACCTTGTAATGCAGAGCATGCTATTGATGTACTTTTCTTTCAGAGAAAGAAAGACATAGTCCAAACAGTTTATCCCTGACGAACAAATTGTCAATAGGGAAACAAGGAAATTATTATTTTTTTTGAAATTATCCCAAATAATGTGACTGAATACTGAATGTGAACTTCTTATCATTACCAATATGAAGACAAACTAAGCTGTCACCCAATTGATTAATTCAATTTTATTTTCCCTTTCATTTCAGAAATTAAATCACCCAATCAGCAAGAAAGAAAATGAGACTTACCAGGTACATCAATAGCCGAAGCATGATATCGACGAAACTCCTCTCTTCCCTTTGCTGTTCGATTACCAATGGCTGCACCAAAATTCGATCCTCTAGGATAACCACCTACAAATGCTTCTGGGAAGACAACCAGTTGGGATCCATACGAAGCTGCTTCTGCCAACAATCTCTCAGCCTTATCTATAACCAATACAAAAAAAAAAGAGACAACTTCAGAAAAGATGGAATGGTGCCGCTTCAAAATCTTTATTGGAACTGTGGAACATAGCATCAACTTACTAAATTATGACGAACCAAACTAGTCAAACTAAATACATCCCGTTTGGTTTGGTTGGATAAGAATCACAACTAAACCACCAACACAATGGATTCCAATTAATCAATATTGTAATTCATTTTCTATTTACATTTTCCCTCTTCTCAACAAATTTTAAAAAACCAAAGACCCTGCCAAATGCAACTTAGAAAACAGGCAACGAAGAACACCCCTGAAAAGCAAAAAACCAGGAAAATGATAACAGTACGGTACCCAGAGTAGCGGGAGTGTCATAGAAAATAGTAGACGCTTGGACCACCGTGGCTCGGACAGTAGTGGAGGAAGAATCGCTCTCCATGGCCACCTCGGCGACAACTGGCACGTCGGATGAAGTCGGAAGTGGCACCGAGGAGACAAGCGCCATGTGTTTGTTTTGCGTTAGCTTGTTGCCTTCTGGGTGAGAGCTTGTTCCTTTGATGCGTGAGTGAGGACTGGAAGTTTCAATTGATGATGCCGGAAATGTGGCTTGCATGACTAGACCCGACCCGACTCTCTTTTTAAAATAATTGCACCTTCCAATAATCTAATAAAACTATATAAAGGTCTCTGCGACCAATCCCCATGCATGATTTATTTATTTATGATTGGTTTATAATATTCTAGAGATAAAGCCTAAATAATTTTATTTATTTATTTTCAGATAATCATAGATGAATGACTATGATATCACAGGTGACGATGCTCTGTGTAGAAAAATATATCACGTGTTAAAAGCTACCAAATTCCTGTGTTCCGCCTCGATTTTTCCAGATTTCATTGTCGCCGCTCGCGTTTTGGGCTCAATTTAATTGGCTCGCATTATTATTAAAGAAGTAGCCTTGTAGGGCTTCTCTGGGAGGTGGATCTCTTTTCTCTTTTTTGGACCGTTCTGTATACTTGCTGCTTGGAGATTTGGACTTGAAACTGTTAGTTCATTGCTTGTGGGCCCATTTAGTATGGGTTTCAATGTTTTGGAGGCCCACAGAAACATATGGGGGTTAATGAGAAACATACCTAAACCAGAATACGATGGTTCATTGCAAAGAATAAATTATTGGCTGAGGTTATCCTTTTGTGAGGCCATTGATGACTTTGAAGCCGCCATGATGACTTTGAAGAGGGAAAACATGTGTGGTCATCAATGGCTATTTCTCCAAAGTCGACAAATCCAGGATTTTGATGTTGATATTTCACCAACTACGCATTATTTTGTTTATTTTCTCAATCAAATGTGTGACTAATTTTCTATTTATGTATGATATGGAAAAACATTATATTAATTTTAGGAATGTGATCTGGCTTGTGTATAATAATAATATAGGTTATGGCTCTCCTCTATTGCTTGATGATGGTGCAGCTTGATGAAAGCAAGCTATTACCATTTCTCGATCGGCCTACACCTTTCAATGCTCAATTCTTTCTGTGCTTTGGGTTCTTATTTGCAAGCTGTGGCATGTTTATCACGGGTAATTCTTTGGTGTTCCCAGAACACCAGAGATAAAGTTTTTAAAAGCATTCAGTCAGAAGTAAAATTATATGGGACTGACTTTTAAAAAGGATATCCAGACTATTTTTAATCCATATATGTCTTGTCACCACGTTTCCGTCCCGTGCCGTGAGTATTACGAATCTCAAAGGGACCAGAGCAAAAGATGAAGTCCAATTAGCCTTTGTCATTAGTGGCCGATGATCTTTCTTCTTTCATCATGTCATTAAATGGAATAACGCCAGATCTACGTATGTATGTCTATATATCAGGACATACTGAAGAGTGAAGACGCTAAATTAACCAGTGAAGAAGAGGGAAACTCTCTTTGTGAGAGAATAGAGGTGGTTGGAAATTTTCAGAAGCCGCGTGCGGTGAAACTCAGACTACAGGCACTTAGAAGCACAGTTTAGATCAGCTAGTTATGGCAAATGCATCGGTTGTGGCTCAAGCTCTGAGAAGGTAAGCAACTTTTATGTTTAGCTGCTGGGTCAAATTAATTAATCACAAATTGATGAGTATGTTCGCAAATTTTCCACGGTATTTATTTGGCACGGTTTGTCTTTAGAGAAAGTTCTGTGTGCAGTGGACACGATCAATCTCAATTTGATGCTTCAATCAAGAGGCTCCTGCATGAAACACAGTTGTTTAATTACCCATTTCTTAACGAACACCACATATATGTAGTTAGACCACTGATTTCTCATTGTCAGTCTGGCCTAGCTAACAAATGTTATCCATTGTTGTAGACTAGAGGGAAAGGTGGCTATGATCACCGGTGCAGCTAGTGGGATTGGTGAGAGCACTGCAAGGCTCTTTTGTAAACATGGGGCTAAAGTAATTCTTGCAGACATTCAGGATGAACTGGGTCATCAAGTGTGCAGTGAGTTAGACACCGGATCGGCCTCGTTCGTCCACTGTGATGTTTCAAGCGAAGACGATGTCAAGAACGCGGTGGACGCAGCTGTGTCCATGTATGGAAAGCTTGATATTATGTTTAACAATGCAGGAATAACCGATATGAATCTGAACATACTTGAAAGTAACAAAGCCGATTTTGAAAGGGTCATTGGCGTTAATTTAGTAGGTGCTTACTTGGGTACTAAACATGCAGCTCGTGTGATGATCCCTACCCGTCAAGGTAGTATAATCTCAACAGCGAGTGTTGCTTCAGTAAATGGAGGGTATTCAACACACGCATACGCAAGTTCAAAGCATGGGGTTGTGGGATTGATGAAAAACACAGCAATAGAGCTGGGACAGTATGGGATTCGGGTAAATTGTGTGTCTCCATACTTGATTTCTACCCCATTGACAGGTGGTCTCTTCAAGCTGGTTGATGCCGGAGCATTTCAGTACGATTCTAACCTCAAGGATGCGGTGCTGAAACCAGAAGATATTGCTGAGGCTGCTCTTTACCTGGGCAGTGACGAGTCAAGGTTTGTTAGTGGGCATAACCTGGTTGTGGACGGGAGCCATACTGTTTCAAATAAAGGATTCTGCATGTATCCATCATTTGGTAAACAAAACCCGACAGATAAATAAAGGGTTCTGCCTATTTCCACTACCTTGGTAGACAAGATCTGATATCATGATCTTGTGATTAGCGTATGTTTGTTTCCAGTTGTTATACCAAGTGAGTAGAAGGGTTCACTGACGATGGTACCTGAAGGGGTTATGCACTTTTCAGTGTTTTGTATCAGTTTCAATCGGAACAGAATTAAATATAACATCACATGAATGTTATTGTAATGTATTTTGGATTGAAAAATATAAATAAAATTCAGAGAATACTAAGTGAAAGGTTTATTTAGAAAATGAAATATCTCAAAATTATTTTCAAAATTTCTGAATTCACACACTTGGTTACGAATTCAAAACAAAAATAAATAAAGCTCAGTGGAGAGCACATGCTTTGTTTGTGTAAATTGGTCTTATGAATGTAGACGACTTGTCTTTTATGACGCTGGATGACATGAGGTAGGAAGCGTTTGATATGACACTGCTTCTGGAATTGGGCCGGCCCCCACCAACAATTTGGGACCCGTACTTTTCCGTTGACCATCTTAATACATCCATTTCAATCGCATGGTCCGTTAAGTCCATCCTAAAACGTCCGTTCAAGGTTTTAAAAACCAGATTGGACCGGACGGTTTATCTGGGTTAAAACGGAACTAGTATCTAAAATCCGGTATATATATCCTTAAATTTTATATAACTAAAAACCGGTCGATTGATTCGGACGATTTCTTAAAACCAATTGAACGAGTAAACCAATTCAAATAATTTAAAAAACAAAATTTTTTAATAGAAAATTAATACTATGAAAAGGTCTTTTTAAAAAAAATAGGAAATAATTCTGGCCAGGGGGAGTTCCTGTCCAGGCAGTGCGATGAGAGGCTCGGCTTATTGCCCAGATCGGGGCTTTGCAAGGGATACAAAACCTACTTCATTCTGACATGTTTCCGGCGATTTCCAACCGGGTCGTTTTTGTTATGCTTCGACGTGAGGAGACGAATGGAGGCTTTGGTTGGTCTCGGGATAGTCTCGGTCAACTAGAAGGGATTAGTAAGCTTCTCTCGCTTGTTCTTTCTTTGCGAAATGATGGACTGGACGTGGAGGCTGCAGCTGAACGATGACGCTTTGTGGACGGAACTCTTGGCGGCACTTGAATGTCCTTAGAGAACTTCAGGATGACAATCTTTCCCAGTAAAGAAATAAGCAAAAGGAGGCCGAGATGCCTCTTTCAGTTTTGTGCAACAGGTGCGGGTAAGGCAAATGCGCCACATCTGTTTAGGGTTTAGTATAAACTTGGTAAAATTTTAAATATTTTTTATTAAATAATTAAATATTTATTTTATTAGTTTATTAATATATATATAGAGAGAGAGAGAGATTTAATTTTACGATTTTAAAACTAATTATTTATGGTTACTCCTAAAAATCTCAATTTTTTAATTATACCGGTTTGATGATCAGTTTGATTCTTAAAACCTTGTGTCCCACATGGTCCGTAGCTATTAATAGCATATTTGTAATTGATACTTTGTATACTTATGAGAATTGAAATTGTATTAAGTATAATATATATATATATATATATTTTAATAAATAGATTTAACCACAGAGATAACTTAATCGTAATAATCATAAAATAAATAGAATTCCTAAAAGGTTAAATCCTTAAAACTATCAATAGGCTTTGGTCTTCCGATATCTCTCTGTCGACCTCTTCACTTCTCCTGATCGTTAGATGAAAAACTTAAAGGCCCCGATCGTTAGATGAAAAACTTGACGCCTTCAAGTTCTTTTTTTTGATAATTTTTTCACAACGAAATTGCATTTCTTTCATTTTTTAAATAATTAGATTATCGTCAGGATTTCGTCGCCTCCACAATCTCGGAGGATATACAAAATCGTATCTTCCTCTTCCTGTAGTTAAGTCTTACGGTTCCTCTTTCTATATAATTATTTTATAACGAAGAGTCCATTCAAGGGCGAAACGACCTGCCCACATGCAGTGCGATGCACAAGTCACCATCTCGCAAATTATTTTGATTGTGAAAAAAAATAATAAAATAAACATTACAATAGTATTTGATAAATATTTGATTTAAACTATTGATAAATAATGAAACAACAAAATTTGTATAACAAAAAAAAAATTCATAACAAGAAAGAAATAGAGAATTTCGAAAATTGAAAATCAAAACTTACTACAAATTTATTACTCAAGATTGTAATTTAGTAATATTTAAATTAGATTTTCACTCTTAAATATATTTACAATTGTCATCCAATTATCTCTTTAATAAAAAAAATTCTCTCTATAATCAATAAAAAATCTAAATAAATAATAATGATTCTTCCTTATTTTCTTTCTCCCTATCTCTTATATTCTTTTTTATCCTTCATCCTTCTTCTTTTTTTCTTTCTATCTTGTTAAGTTAGTTATTGTTGTCTTACAAATAATTTTTTTCTATGTTCATCTTACAATCTCCCAAGTTGTTTTTTTCCTATCTCTATATTCTACTTTTTCCATTGTCGACACTTGGTAGCAATATTTGACTTAGTTCTGCACAATAAACATGATGCTTTTTATTTGAGAAGGAATCATTAATCTGAATCTCTGATTCTTGATGATGATAGATTGATATAAGTGAGAATGGATAGATGATTTGTAGAAGAAGTTAAATTTTATTAGAATATTTGTTTTATATATCTTTATTTGGAATTATAAATTTTATTGTAATGAAAGTAATGATATTATATTTTAAAAAATTTAGATTTTGTATATTTAACTTTTTTAAAAAATATATATCCAAAAATTACAAATAAAATCTAAATATATATATAATATTTTATCTAAAAAATTAGATTATTATATTTTAATAATTTAATAAGTAAAAATTTTATTAAATATAATTAATATCTGAAAAAATAAGAATCTATAAATAAATTTTTTTGTCTTATTATTATTCTAAATAATCAAAATAAAATTAGCGAACGAAAAGTATTTGCTACCGTCATAAATATAACAAACAGATACTGATTGGCTATTAAAGAAGATGTAACAATTAGAAATTCGTAATAACCCTGCTGACATGCTCTTTTTCTTTTTCACGTGAACAATTTAAATAACTTTTTTCTTCTTGTGATCTTATAATTGTACCGCTCTAACTGGGAGAGGGGACCTCTAGGACCACAAATAAACAAGCGAAAGGGAAGGCGGAAATCCAAATTAAATAAAGCTAAAAAACACTTGTTTCCTAAGATGGCAATCCGTCATTGTGAAGGACTTTGCTATCAAAGAAGACGTAACAATTAGAAATTCGTATTAACTTTATTTTTCACGTGAACAATTTAAATAACCTTTTTCTTCTTGTGATCTTATAACTGTACCGCTCTAACAGGGAGAGGGGACCTCTAGGACCACAAATAAACAAGCGAAAGGGAAAGCGGAAATCCAAATTAAATAAAGCAAGCTAAAAAACACTTGCTTTCATAAGATGTCAATTCGTCATTGTGAAGTAATTTGATGAGACTCAGTCCGTAGGGAGTTCAGGTTATCCAATCCCACATCGGAAAAGAGCGGAGGAGGTCTTGGGCTTATATGTGTTGTGTGATGGTATCATTTGTAACAAGATGCATCTTTTGGGTCCTATGGTTATAAACCCAACCGAGCGTTGCAGTTGTGATCCATCACACGCACATACACGTCCGGGCCCGCTGGGCCGAGGGTCCGGGGGCCGGGTCATGACAAATGGTAGCGGAGCCGATCTCGTTCCCTCTTTCGGGTGTGGGCTTGGGCCGTGTTGTGTGTTCACGTTTGGGCCCGTGAGTTTGGACCCACGTCAGTTACGTTTGGCTCCCCTCATGAGGACACGAGGTCTATAAGGAGGAGAGATTGTGAGACCCACCCGTAGGGTGTCAGGTTATCCAATCCCACATCGGAAAGAAACGGGGGAGGTCTTGGGCTTATATGTGTTGTGTGATGGTATCATTTGTAACAAGATGTATCTTTTGGGCCCTATGATTATAAGTCCAACTAAACGTTGCAGTTGTGATCCATCACACGCACATACACGTCCGGATCTGCTGGGCCGGATGGTGACAACTTTGCTTACCAATTAGTTTCTCCACGAAAGAGATCTTCACTGTCATTCCGTACGTCTGGCATATTGTCAATGGTAGATAAAAAAAAAAGGAAAATAACTTTATCAAAATATGTTACCGATTTTTTTTAATATAAATTAATATTTAGCAATCGTATCCAAGGCCTGTCGAAAACAACCACGCAGTCGTTTGACACAAGATGGTGACACTCTGCTCAATAATTAATGCATGGAAGAAAGGCTGAGAGCTTGATACATTCTTTGTCCGATAGAACTATGGATCCCTATATAAAGCCGAGGGAGTGGACGTCAAAATGCAGAAATTACAACTTCGAAAAGAAAATAATAATAGAGTGAGTAAAAGAAACACCCAAGGTAGGTTTCACTTGGCAGAGTGAGTGATCATGGCAAGCGCCTCTGTACTTCCTGAACCCGCAAGGAGGTAATCACTGCTCTGTTAACAAGCCTTCTTTTTAAGACAACTTCATTGCTAGCTATGTTACCCAATTTCACTCTTTGAGTGTTTTACTTGATTTCCTCGCACTAATTTTATTCTTCTGGGACAGAGTTTGTTTCAGTTGTTGGATGACTTATATTTATCATCTTCCATTCTTTATGGTTGTCTGATGGTGATTAGGTTGCTATTTGTATATAAACTAGTGAATTTGAATTTCGAGGTGTCTGAATTGGTTGAGGACGCCGATTGAAAAAATTATCCTCTGGTTTTTTAATTAGAGAAGAAAGATATTATATTTTAGGAGTTACCGATCTTTTTTTATTATTAATTGGTATTTAAAAAATTTATAAATAATATATTAAAATATTAATCAAATAATATAATAAAAATATTTTATAATAAATAAATAATAATATAATTTATTTAAATTTCTAACTATATAATTAAATATTATTCTCGATTCTATGGCAATTTTCTAGGCTTGAAGGTAAAGTGGCATTAATCACTGGCGGAGCCCGTGGTATTGGTGAGGTCACAGCGAGGCTCTTCTTCAAACATGGCGCCAAAGTGTTGATCGCAGACATCCTAGATGATTTGGGCAATGCTCTTGCCAAAGAAATCAACTCGGAATCTTTTTCCTTTGTCCACTGCGATGTGACCATAGAAGCAGACATGGAGAATGCTGTGAATAATGCAGTTTCAAGCTATGGGAAGCTGGACATCATGTTCAACAATGCCGGAATTGTAGGCGTGGTCAAGAAAAACATGCTCGATATTACCCAGGACGAGTTTGAACAAGTTATCAAGGTTAATGTTACAGGTACATTTTTGGGCACCAAACACGCAGCCCGAGTGATGATCCCAAATCGCAAGGGCAGCATAATCTCTCACTGTAGCATCTCTGCCATTGTTGGTGGGATTGCTTCACATGCCTACACCAGCTCAAAGCATGGTGCGTTGGGTATAGTGAGAAGTACGGCGGTGGAGCTCGGGAATCACGGGATTCGCGTGAATGCTCTGTCGCCGTACATTGTTGAAAGTGAGTTGTCCAAGCATTCCTTGGGACTGGATGGTGAAGGGTTCAAAAACGTGTATACCAATCTCAAAGGGAAGGTCCTCCAGGCTCAGGATGTAGCCGATGCTGTTCTATTCTTGGCAAGCGATGACGCCAAGTACGTAAGCGGCCATAACCTGTTGGTCGACGGTGGGTTCACCATCGTCAACAACGGCTTCAATATGTATGACAATGCGAGTCATTAGTGCTTGGTTTCATCATTTCCATATGCCAGCCCTTCGTCTTTGTACTACTACTTCACTAGTAAATTTAAGTGGTAAGCTAAAGAAAATAGGTTTATGTTGATGAGGCTACCTCAACTGCCTCACCTGAAATCACCCTGTTATGATGGCTCTTCCGTTCTGGTCTTGTCGTGCTTATCTCCGTATGTGTCTGGTCTCCTTGGTTAAATTAAGAGTTAAGACATGAGGAGGATTCATTATTAACTAATTCCTTCTCTGGGTGGCTTGTAAGCTGTAACTCCTGTTGCCTGTATCGGAGGGATGGGGTTTAATATTTTGGTGAATAAAACAAGGTTGGCATATTTCAATTTCGTTTTTTTTATTTTCTATATAAATATATATTATATATTTCAATTAAATGTAAATCTAATAAAAAAAATGTACTTTTAATTATATATATATATATATTTCAACATTGATATATTTTATCAAATACGAAATTAAATAAAAAATAAGAAAAATTCCTAATAATCTATAAACATAATTAGTTGCTTGTGCTTTGGAGTTTTTTCCAGCCCCAGGAAATTCTACTAGGAGGAAGAAAATTACCTCTTCGGGTTTAGGCTCTGGTTGTGCTTGTATTTAGTTAGTCTTAATATTTTTTGGGCCCAAGTGAATTGTGAACAAAAAATTTAAGCCTGATTAAGAGAATCTTGCAAAGCCCAATAAAACTAAATCTGTGTGGACATCAATAGCAAATGACTTAGAAGTTAGATCAGAACAGAACCGGTAATTAGAGGTTTTGTATGGTCTTCTTTTTCTACGATATTTCTCTGTCGACCTCTTCACTTCTCCCGATCGTTAAATGAAAAACTTGACGCCGTCAAGTTCTCGTTTTTAGTAATTTTTTCGCAACAAAGTTGCATGTCTTTCATTTTTAAAATAATTAGGTCATAGTCAGGATTTTTTCTTTTTTTTTCTGTGCTTTAGTCTTATCGATTCCTCTTTCTATATAAGACAATACTTCTTGTAATATATTTTCCTCATGGTAACATAACTATTCTTGTAGTACATTTTCCTCATAGTAATAGAGCTAGAGACAATCTTACCTACAAAACACTAACCCATTTTTCTTCTCCGATTGTTTCGTACATTATAAAAATATGAACAATCAAGAAGAAAAAATAACTATCACAAGGTAGAAATTAGCGCACATATTACTAATCCCTATATTCCCTATTTCATATCAACCTCAAAGGATCCAAGTATAGCAATCCCTCCTATACTATTCTCGTATTCATTGGTGAGAATTTCATTAGTTGGGTTACCTTCTTTGAAAACAACCTTCAAGCAAGGGCTAAAATGGGATTTCTTGATGGGACTCTTGTAAGACCATCAGATCCCACGATGGCTTCTATTTGGGATCGTTGTAACTTGTATGTGAAGAGATGAATCATGCCATTCGTGAATCAAAGATTGATAAAAAACGTTCTACTTATAAGAACAAAAAACAGTGGGTGACAGCTCAAATACTAATGGCAACGATCAGGGATTGGACATGATGTTAGGATCACGACTCACACACTCAATCTAGATGAAGAATAAGAGAAAGATACGTGGTAACACCAGAATGGTAATCTCCACGGCGGCTAGGCTCTTTTATTGATTATTTCAGGCTTATATAGAGAATTGCCTTTCACACACACTAAACAATTACATAGGAGAGTATTTATATAGGTGTTACACTTAGCCATTAAGAAAACTTAACTATCAAGCCCATAAGTAAACTTAAATATCAGGCTCCACAACCTAACAATTCTCCCACTTGGAGACTGATCCAGTCACCCAAAAAATTGCATTCTCAAACATTGATCCCTTCATCATCAATATCTTCACTGCACCGCATCATCTGTAGAAACACAACTACAGAAAGCCAACCAAGGTTTTGCACAACCTCAGTTTTCCAATATCAACACATTTTGTCAACATGTCTGCTGGATTCTTTGCACCCTCTATCTTCTCCAAGCACATATCCCCTTCTTCCACTGCCTTGCGAGCGAAATGATACCGTCTCCTGATATGCTTTGTCTTTGAATGATAGATTGGGTTCTTCACCAACTGTATGACACTCTGGCTATCTGTGTAAAAAATCTTCTGGCGTTGTTTCCTACCCAATTCTTCCAGATAATCTGCCAGCCATATCATCTCTTTTCCAGCTTCAGCTATTGCCACATACTCAGCCTCAGTAGATGAAAGAGCAACACACTTCTGAAGTTTAGACATCCAACTCATTGCTGTTCCGCCTAAAGTGTAGATATAACCGGATGTGCTCTTGCTCGAGTCCACATCTCCACTAAGATCAGCATCCACAAAACCCTGTAGAGTCATTTTTCCATTGCCATAACAAAGTGAAGTACTGGATGTACCTCTCAGATATCTCAGAAGCCACTTAACAGCTTCCCAGTGCTCTTTCCCCGGGTTTGCCATGTACCTGCTAACAACTCCCACTGCATGTGCTATGTCAGGTCTAGTGCAGACTATAACATACATAAGACTTCCAACTGCAGAAGCATATGGAACAAGTGCCATGTGCTCCCGCTCCTTATCTGTCTTGGGTGACTGCTCCTTTGACAATTTTATGTGATTTGCCAACGGAGTAGTCCTGGGTTTAGCATTATTCATCCTGAATCTGGACAATACCTTCTCAATGTACTGCTCCTGGGATAGATTTAAAGTGCCGACAGATCTATCCCGAGAAATCCTCATCCCAAGAATTTGCTTTGCTGTACCCAAATCTTTCATCTCAAACACTGAAGACAGACTTGCCTTCAGACTGTTTATCTCCTTCATACTGGATCCTGCAATCAGCATATCATCCACATACAATAGTAGAAAGACATAAGAATCAGTGTATTTCTTGAAATAACAACACTGATCCTTTTCACTCCTCTTGAAACCACTCTTGCTCATAAAAGAGTCAAACTTTTTGTACCACTGTCTTGGTGCTTGCTTCAGTCCATACAAGCTCCTATTCAGCTTGCACACCATGTGTTCCTTTCCCGGAGCTACAAATCCTTCTAGTTGTTGCATATAAATCTCTTTGTCTAGATCTCCATGTAAAAAATGTTTTTTGACATCCATTTGCTCCAGATGCAAATTCTCTGATGCAACAATACTCAACAGAATTCGGATAGTAGTTAATTTCACAACAGGAGAAAATATTTCAGCATAATCAATACCTTTCATTTGTGAATAACCTTTAACCACTAACCGAGCCTTGAACCTTCTTTTGCCATCGGGTTCAGTTTTGATTCTGAACACCCACTTGTTCAACAAGGCTCTCTTCCTTGCAGGTAACTCAGTCAACACCCACGTGTTATTCTTCTCAAGTGAACTCATCTCATCATCCATGGCTTGCTCCCACTTGATTGAATCCTCCACGTGTAGGGCCTCATCAAAAGACTTTGGTTCCCCTTCATCAGTCAGCAACAAATAGTGTAACGAAGGTGAATATCTATCTGGTGCTCTGATGGTCCTGGAAGATCTTCTTAACACCTGCTCAGGTGTTACTTGCTCCTCCTCTGGTTCTTCAGCAAAAGTGTCTGGGATTAGTTGAGTTTCTGTTGCAACATCTCTTGGTGAACTCTTATGCAACTCAACCTCAACTCCCACTTGCTTTGCAGTCTGTGAAACCTTCTGCTCTCTGTCCTTGTACAAGACATAACATGATGAAAACATAGGTCAACAAAAATATCCTACGGGTAAGAAGCGATAATGACACAGAATTTCCATCTCTAAGAGATTATTTTGATAACAATTGGATTCTACATGAGATTTTATGTATTGGAACTCCACAACAAAATATCTTAGTAGAGCGAAAAATTATCATATTCTTAATATTGTGTGGGCTTTAAGGTTTGATGCTAGTCTACCAATTAATTTTTGGGGTGACTGTATGTTAGTAGCAGGATACATTATCAATCTTACAACTAGCACAATTCTTAATGGAAAGACTATGTATGAACTACTCTTTGACAAAAAAAAACTCTCTTATGATCATCTACGAAACTTTGGATCATTAAGCTATGCTCACATTCATGCTCCAGAACGTGATAAGTTTGATGCATACTCTATCAAATGTATTTTCATTGGTTGCCCAACATGCTAGGAGGGTTGGCAAGTTTACAATATTCACATAGGAAAATGCTTTGTATCTCGTGATGTCGCCTTCTACAAATATATTTTTCGTGACAAATATCCAAAATGTTCAGTGCACAACCAAAAGATTCAAGGTGACCCTTTTATTGACAGTCATCATAAATTAAGGAGTTTATCAACAAGTATTGCTTCCATTACATGACCACCAGCCACATGTCACCACCTTGCTTAATGATGATGTGTTGGTCATTATTGAGACTCGTGAATGGTCCCTTCTCATAATATTGTTCAAGAATATACCTTAATGATTCAACATGTAACATGTCCTACGTACAAGACTGAGAAAATAACTAGGAAAGCATCTTGCAACCTATAGTGCCACGTTGTTTAAGATTATGTGCGTCATGCTGCCTCACAATCATGCGAATATACCTTATGCCACCCATCATCCTTAGGTATGTGTTACCCTCTTAGTACTTATCTTTCATATGCAAAATTTATTCATCCACATTAACTATTTCTAGCTGTTATCATTGCTAGTACCGAACAAAAAACCTAAGCCTAAGTAGCATAGGATGAACATTGGCGAGAAACAATAAGGGTTAAAATCGATGCCTTAAAAGCAAACCAAACTTGGATATATGAGACTTCACTACCAAAAAACAGAAAATAATCAAATGCAAATGGATCAACAAAATCAAACATAGAGCTAATGGAACAGTGGAATGACATAAAACACATTTGGTGGCAAAAGGATGCTCGCAAATTGAGGGATAAGACTTTATAGAAGCTTTGCTCCAGTTGTTAAAATGACAACGGTACATTGCTTACTCACTATAGCTATATCAAAGGGATGAGAATTACATCAAATAAATGTAAGCAATGATTTTTATGATGACTTGAATGAAGAGATATATCACTACACCATATATGACATTATGCAACAATACTGTTTCGTAGCATAATAATCAAGAACTGTTGTATTAGAGTTAATACAACAGTTTTTTTCCGCCACATCTGCTTCCGTGGCAGTTTAGAATATGCAACGGTATTACATTAAAAATATTATATTTTTTATTTTATTGTATATAAATACCTAATGCAACATAATAATTTTTTTAAAAATGCAACAATAGTTTTTACTTAAAAGTAACAAATTTTTAAAATTTTAGGTAATAGTTTTTTTAATTTTTTATAACAGTATTTTATTTTTTTAAGCAACAATTAATTTATAATAGGCAACATTTTTGATTTTTATTTAAGCAACAATTTTTTTTATATTATGCTATATCTTTTACTTTAGTTTAAGTAACAACTTTTTAATATTATGTTACACTTTTTTCTTTAGTTTAAGTAACAAATTTTTAATATTATGCTACACTTTCTACTTTAGTTTAAGCAACAATATTATTATATAATGCAACAATTTTTTATTTTCTTTTAAGTAACATTATTTTATATTACGCAACACTATTTTTGGTTTTGTTTAAGCAACAATTTTCTATTATAATGTAACAATTATATTTTGTAACAAATTATTAATATTAATATAAAAATTATATTCAAAATTAATATATAATAATTAAATATTTAAACTTATTATATGATAAACATGTAGAAATAAAGTAATACCATAAAGTATTTATAAATAACATTCAAACTAATATCACTTAACATAACAAAATGATAGTAACTTTGGTACTTTTGCATGTTCATAGTACAACTATTAAAAAAAGTTCCAGCTTCACAAAATATTCCTCGACAAAACATTCCTCGTTGTTGTACTCGTTAAAACCTAACAAAATATCCATTCTGCATAGTCATCAACAGTTTATGGAATATTAAATCTTAAGAAAAATATAATGCATAGTCAATGAGACAAAAACAAATACTCTAGCATTCTGCAAAAGAGGTCATCTAGATGAAAATAAAATGAAGTGCCAACATGACAAATAAATATGAAATAGGAAACGAACCATCTAAGTAAAGCAACCAAACAAAACAATGATTGATAGCAATTTAGATACTTTCCAATTAAAACAATAAGTTCAGTTGTAATGGCAAAATAATAGTCTACCAAATTATGAAATCAAATACTTTGAGCATAATATAACCGAAAAATGCATAGTCTACCAACACTAGAGAAGAAAAAAGAGAGCAAATGAAGCACAAGAGCACCATAGGGTATTTCATTTGTACGATGTATTATGAAAGCAAAATAACACATGTACATCAACACATAACTTAAAATAACAATATCTGCATAATATAAAACAAAAAAAATAATTCACAACAATCAACGCAAGATCAACAACAACATTAAGAGAAGTAAAAATCATCAACCATCAACTCCAAAAGGATTGATATAAAGTCTTGTTATATTAAATGACTAATAAGAAAAATAAAAGATAGAAAATTTAAAATATATAACTGAACAACAAGATAATAACAATACCTGTTATTCATTATCTTGCATTTCAGTAGAGGATGGTCTCTTAGAAGTACCAGCATCCGATTGTGCTAATGGGAACAAAGATGTAACCATTTCTGCATTTATGTTGAGGTTAGGATTTACTTGTCCTAATTGAGCAAGAAATTGAGACATCATTGTATGCATAGCAACTTCCTTAGTTTGAAGCTTCTGATCAAATTTTCGTTCCATTTCTTGCTCCATCAAAGCTTTCTCTACAATCAGCTTATGCTCCATTTCTTCCTCTAATGATTGCTTTATGGATTCTATGCACTCTCCTGGAATCTTGTATGTTGACTTATCAAAGTTGCTTCGTTTTAAGTCCCCTGGCTTGACCCCTCTTCCATATAAAGTAAGTCGCTTACCATTTGGTTTTCCCATATCACCAATAATATCCTCTACTGATTGGGATTCTTAACCTGTATTTTCTTGAGATTGGAGTTCTTCAATTCGAGCCTGAAAAAAATTAAAGAAATCATGAGAGAAAATTAAAAAGATATTATCATCATGATTATTATTATAATATACAATTAAAATTTATACTATTTTTTCTTTAACATCTTCGTCTGACTCTTTATATAAGTGCCCTTCCTTTCTTTTTCTTGTTGCCACAAACATTTGTGCAGTTGTAAGTGGTTGATCATCACCTTTGTCTTTTTTCTATTAAGAAACAAAAATAAAGTTAAGAATCAACAATTAGGTAATCAAACTAAGTCATTCAAATACTTCTTACAATTTCGTTATATAATCTTGCAAAACTTTTTTTGCCGACAGTGTGATTATGCTTTTGCTTGTGTCGGTTCACTTTGTTCTTCTTAGAAATATCCTGAAAATTTTCTCAATAAATGAATAAATAATATAAATATCACTTCGTGATTTTTTACTTTACCTTTGTAACTTCAAGAGCCCAATAAGCTAATAGATCAGTAAAGACGTCTTCAGGAATATAGTCAGGACGATACTGCCATCTTTCTTCGTAGTTTTTATATTTCTCATAAAATTTTTCTTTCACTCTATCTTTAAAGGTCCTCCAAGCATCACCTTAAAACCCAAGACTTACCTTCCTCTGGAACTATAAAAATAGTCTGTAGAAAAAATCATATTAAAAATAAATAATACAAATCTTAATGAAATAAAAGACATTAAGGATTATAAATGACTTACATTGACAAATTCCCAAATTTGCTCATTTGTAGGCATCCTTGCCCAATTAACATAATTCAAAGGAGCAAGATTAGGTTTGCGTGCTACTGTACCGAGGAAGCTGCTAAACTGAGTTAATGTTTTTTCATCAGGTCCAATTGGCTGATTTCTTTCAATAGAGCGTGTTTGCAACTCTTTAAGCATAGTCAGCCCTCTGGTCTTCCTCTTCGGAGAATTCACTTCACTATTTGAGATACCTTCGTTTCTGCAATCACTTTGCATGGTCCGATTGATACTTTGTCTATCAATTTCTGTTAATTGAGGTTGAAGAGATTGTTGAACATGTAGGTTTTGTGTCGAGCTTGCTTCTCTTTGCTGCTTCAATTTTTTCAGCCTCAAGTAATCATTAATTGAGCCCACAGAGCTGCATGTAGTTTTTTGACTAGTTTGATGTGGATGTGGTTGTTCCCCCTAGGTTGAACAATAACCAAATCAATATCTATAATCATAGTAATCACACAATCATAACTTTAATATTAAATTATAAATAAATACGAACAATATGGTTTTTGCCTTTTACAAAATACCTGTTTATCTGGATCTTCACGTGGCATTGATGGTAATAAACATTCTTCAGTTTGTTGCTTATCCTTCAAATAAAAGATAATCACATTATTATGTTATTTAAAAGTCAATCTTAACAAAATAATTTAGAAATATATCATGATACAAAACTAGAAATATGTAAGGCTCCAATACAGTAACAAACTAACCTTTACTTGATGGCTCTCTTGTATCTTTATTGAATTACGAATTGTATCTTTCAAGACCATGATTGCTTCCTTTTCTTTTCTTTGTTTCAGCTGTTTTGTCCAGTAAAGAGTTGTCATTGATCCAGCAGGACATAATCTCACTACAATAAGAATTTTGTTATATTTTAACCTACAAGTAAAAAAGGTAATACACTAACCAGTGCAGTCTATCCAATCATAATTAGTATCATCAAAATCTGAATCTTCATTTAAAGAATTATCATTGGTTTGAATATTTGAAGGCATATCTATCATTGTTTCAGTAATATCTTCTATATACCAACTAGATATCTCATTGTCGCGACCAATTGGATAACATTCAGAAGCATCAAGCTCATTCCAATATGTATGTTGGATATTGGCTTTATCTTTATCAACAATTTCAAATAAATCTCTAGGAACATTTTTCATCACATAATGACGACCATCTTCTATTGGATCTTGGATGTAAAAAACCTGATGCACTTGATTGGAAATAACGAAGGGATCTTCTGAATAACATTGCCGATCAAAGTTGACTTTTGGTAGTCCAAAGTCATATTGTTCTTCTTGAAACCAAATACACTTGAATAATACAATACTGCACTTTCCCAAATAATTAACTTCAATTATATCTTCTATTGCACCGTAGTAGTTGACATTCCCGAGAATTGGATTTTGATCCTTTGAACTTGAAAAGCTTGGAGTTAGAGCGGTCAAAGCAACTCCACTATTTTGGGTCTTACATTTTGCATCTTTTTTTCTTGTGCGAAATCTGAACCAGTTAATAAAATAACCAGTATATCGCTTTGCCACCATGTCAGAACCCTTAGACAACCACATTATATGACTAGGAACATGTTCTTCCATTATCACCTTGGCTTCAAACCATTTACAAAAATCATGACTAAGTTCTTGTGCTTTTACCCACTTGCTAGCTCTACTCCTATTCTTTGTCAAATTTTGATGCTTCCTATATAAAAATAAGCTTTAACTGTCATAAAATATGTAAAAAATATTATTTAGTTTTATAATAAATAAAAAATAATGACATACCTGATGTATTCTTCAATCCTTTTATCTTGACAGTTGAATAAAACATATCGATGCACTAGAGTCCTTGTATCCATATGCAAAGTAACCATCGTACCTCTTTTTGATTTTTTTTCCTCCTATTGGATGGCCATCTTTTGGAAAAAGAGATGATAAAACATCATTTGAAGAAGCACAATCACCACTCTCACTTGCACCATTATTGAAATCCATTCTTACTCCATCATTTAAAAATCTTGAGCAGAAAATCAAACATTCTTCAGCTATATATCCCTCTACAATAAAGGCTTCTGATTTGCTTCTATTACGCACATAACCTTTCAAATGACTCAAGTACCTTTCAATTGGATACATAGAACTGTAATGTACTGGTCCCCAGAGCCTGATTTGCCTTGTCAAATGAATTGGCAAATGTATCATGATGTCAAAAAAACTTGGAGGAAAAATCTTTTCAAGATGGCATAATGTATCCGTGATTTCAGATTGAAAATGGTCAAGATCAGCTTGCTTGATTACCTTGCTATATATACCTTTGAAGAATGCACCTAATCTGATTAATGCAATTGCTACTTGTTTTGGTAAAGACTTTTTTACAGCAACCTGTAATAGATACTGCATAATAAAATGAGCATCATGACTCTTATACCCAACAATTTTCTTCCCAGCAACATCTACACATCGAGATATGTTAGATACACAACCTTGGGGTAGCTTTGCATTCTTCAATACTTTGCAAAAGATTATTTTCTCCGTTGATGTCATATTGAAACATGCTTTAACCAGTAAGACATGTCGCCTATTTTCAGAAACAACTGGATGAAGATCATATCGAATTCCCATATCTCTCAAGTCAAACCGTGCATTTATATGATCTTTTATCTTTCCAGGAATATCAAGTAAAGTTCCAAGAATACTATCACATATATTCTTCTCGATATGCATAACATCCAAATTATGACAACATTGGTTAAACTGCCAATATGGTAGTTCAAAAAAAAATAGATCTCTTCCTCCATGGATTTTCACTATCATGCTTTTGTCTTCGTAATTTACCAAATGAATTTTCAAAAGCTGACAGAAGATCAACTATATCAGAACCTGACAAAGGAGCTGGTGCAGTTCTTAACTCTTCCTGATCATCAAATGATACCGTATCACGTCTCCATGGATGATTAATATCCAAAAATCTTCTATGATTCATGTAACAAGTCTTACGACTATGTTTCAAATATTGAGAGCAAGTTTCATAATGACATATAGGGCATGCATATTTTCCCTTGCAAACCCAACCAGAAAACATTGCATATGCTGGAAAATCACTAACAGTCCACATTAGCGTAACTCGAAGTCGGAAGGTCTGATTAATAGAAGCATCATAAATTTCCACACCATTGTGCCACAATTCTTTTAATTCTTTGATCAAGGGCTGCAAGTATGTATCAATATCCTTTCCAGGAGAACTTGGACCAGGAATGATTGATGACAATAATAAATATTGTCGTTTCATACATTGCCAAGGTGGAAAATTATAGATGGATAGGATTACTGGCCATGTACTATGAGAAATACTCATTGTACGAAATGGATTAAAGCCATCACTAGCAAGTCCCAGTCTTATATTACGAGATCCTTTTGCAAAGTCAGGATATAACAAATCGAAATCCTTCCATGCTTGACCATCAGCAGGATGTCTCAAATTTCCATCTTTCGGACGTTCTTTATCATGCCACAACATACTCTTTGCTAATTTTGGACACATGAATAATCTATGAAGTCTTGGTTTCAATGGAAAATACCGAAAAACTTTTGAAGTTATTCTATGACCTTTCTTACCACCAAGCTGATCAACATTATTAGCTTCTTTCCATCTTGAAGCACCGCAAATATAACATATATCTGCATCTTTATTTTCACCCCAAAACAATATACAATCATTGGGACATGAGTGAATTTTCTCATAATGAAGTCCTAGATCCTTAATGATATTTTTAGCAGTATTGAATGACAGAGGAATCTTTGCATTTGGAAAGGCTTCTCTCAGTAACTCTAGTAGATAAGTGAAAGCAACATCACTAATACCATGCAGACTTTTGAAGAGATATATTCGGATAGTGAATGACAATTTTGAAAAACTATGACAACTAGGATATAATTCTTGTTGTCCTTCCTCTAAGAGCTTGTAAAATCTATTGCTCTCTCTATTTGGACCCGTTGTCAGCCCCTCTGGTACACTATCCAAGTTTGCTATCGTGTCTCTGAATGTGCTATGTAGTAATTCATTTATACCATCATTGTCCCTTCTAACTTCATCATGAATATTTTCATCAGCAAAACACCAATTATTATATCCCGGAATAAATCCATCTCTGACAAGATGATCATATATAGTATTTCTGTGATACCAATAACGAAACACACACTTCTTGCATGGACATGATATAGTCTTTCCTTTAGCTGTTTTGGCAAATGCTTTATCAAGAAATGCATCTAAACCAGTTATGTATGCCGTAGTATATCTAGGGAAGTTCATCCAGTCTTTGTGTTCAAACGCCATGGCTGAAATTATTTTTCAAAAAGTAAATATAATATAAATTTAATATAGATAAAGAGCAGAAGGTGCAGGAGTGGTTCGTCTTCATCTTGAGAGTGACTCATGGGATGCTATACAAGTATTGAAGTTAAGGGAGATAAAGCCTCCCTGGAGCCCTCTCCTTATTCAATGTCATAGCCTTCTATGCAGGTTTCAGGACACTAATTTGACTCATATATTTAGAGAGGCAAATCGCGTAGCTGATGCCCTCGCAAAAATGACTCCATCCCTTGGACCAGGAACTCATGTGCACCATCTTCCTCCTAGTTGTGTGCAGCATGTTCTTTCATTAGATGTTTCTGATTATGCTGTATTCAGACCAGGCTTCTGATTTCATTAATGCCTGCGTTATTTGATCAAAAAAAGAGTCATTGTGGTGTAGGTAGAGACACGTGGTTAGCAACTCACCCACAATGGAAAAAGAAGGAAAAAGCAACAAAAGTTCAGGGATGGATATTATAATGACCACTTAGCAAACAGTGCAAGGCGTGACACAAGAACAAAGAGATTGATATTTTTAAATTTTGCGACTGTCTTTCCTTCTGGTGTTAGCGTGCTAAAAATTGCTCAGGAAAAACAACTATATTCACAATGGACAAAACGAAAAATATTGCATGGATAGTAACAACCCTTTTCAAACATAGGTAGATTTGTTAATTGTTGATGAAAACTTTGGTGGGAGAACCAAACTGATAGTAATAGCTCAAATCAGCATCTAAAACACTTCATTATTTGGGAAGGAAACTAGACAGGGACAAATCATTTAGTGCTTCATCACATTCGGTGGAAGATAAAAGATATCTTCAAACTATGGTTTTCCTGGGTGGGGCTAAAATAATACCTAAACTAATGCACAAAGATAAATGAAAGATGTTATCAGAATAGAACTACACCTGCTTCAATCTTGCCTTGCTCCTCTCTTCCTGTAAATATTATTAAAAAGTAAAACTTGGTAAGCAAACAGAAAAAAGAAAGATAATCAAATAGAAGATGACGCAATCAGAGAAAATCCCAAAAACAGAAATCTAATTGTGATTAATTTGATGAATAATCTTTTAAAATAAGACAAAAAGACGAGAAGCATAAATGCTTTTAACATCAAACAAAGCTATAGCAGAGAGTTGCCTTTGGAAAAAAAATATAAACTCCACAAAGTTAATACATCAACACCAGCTTTGTAGGAGAAATGTGCAATTTGATAAGCATTATTTGAAAATGTATCTTTTGGAACATTTATGTCTTCAGCATCTTACAAAGACTCTGGAGGGTTTGAAATGTAGCAGACAATAAGAGTAGTCATAAAAGTAAGAGTGGAGGAAAAGCCATGAGAGAGGTATTGATGTGAACATAAATTATTAAGAAAGAAAAAAAAAGATAATAGGTATGATAATAAGAAGTTATATGTCAAATATCGGTGAAAGAATGCTTATTGATTGCAGGAGTAATATGCACAAGAAAATCTATCATGAGTCCGAAAATTTTAGTCTTTGAGAACATGATAGGATTTAAAAGTGTGTCTGGAATTTGGAGTCTGTTGCTTGAGAAAACAGTGTTAGTATACCAGGATCATCAAGATAGTTCCACGACATCACTTTAAAGTAAATCAACAACAGCAAGAGCAAAATCATTATTAAAAAAAGAGTAATGATGATATGATCTAATACTTCATTCCACTCTGTTTCCACTCTGTTTATGGGTTTTCTTTCATTTTATTTTTTTTATTAACAAAAAATAACTATGAGAAGAACTTTACGAGTTACAGTCCAAAAAACAAAGGTTGTTCCATAAAGCATAACTCAGCTGTGTGATAAATCATCAAATTAAATATCCCATAATTTGATATAGCATATAAAAATCTATAGAATCTATAGATTAGGTTTTAATATAGCATATAAAAATACCTGATTTTCACCTAAAAGCAAGACGACAAACACCATAAACAATACGCAGGAAGGGCACCAGAAATAATAACAACAATCCAAAATCTTGAGTTGTTCTATTTCCCCTCTGTGAAAAGAGGCCGAAAGAGGGAAGGCTTTTCAATTTCCTGGGCGAAGTGAGTCAAACAAAGCGAAGAGGTTCTTTAGCGTAGGCTAGTTAGTTGTTTACTTGAAGTAGCTTTTCCGCAGCCCTTTAAGTCATAAGGTAAGCAAGCCTCTCTAGTGAAAAACTGGCGATGGGGGTTGGGTTTTGTGTGCTCCGGATTGAATGGACAGCTTCCCCAACCCACTCGATCATTGTTGTCTTAATACAACAGAAAAAAATATATTGTCTTAAACTAATCTTATGCTACAATTTTATTTAATTGTTGCATAAAGTCACACTTTAATACAACAGAAAAAACTATGTTACCTTAAACTAACCTTATGCTACATAAAGTAAGATGTAACAAAAATTTTGTTACAAAAACTGATATATATTACGATTTTATTTAAATGTTGCATAAAATCACACTTTAATACAACAGAAAAAAATATGTTGCCTTAAACTAACCTTATGATACATAAATTAAAATGTAACAATAATACTGTTGCATTAGGCCATATATGGTGTAGTGTATAGGGATCTACCATTTGTCTTTCAGACTCTAAAACCAGGACTATAAGACCTAGCCTATATAGGGGGTCAAGTGTTACCCAATCTCACATAGAAAAAGAGTGAGGGAGGTATTGAGCTTATATATGTTGTGTAGTGGGACCATTTATAACAAGATATATCCTTTGGTCCATGTGATTAGAAGCCCAATTGAGCGTTACGCTTATGATTCATCATGCGTACATACACGTCCGGGCCTATTGGGGTGGGGGTCCAGAGGTTGGGTCGTGATAAGTGGTAACAGTGTTGATCTCGCTTCCTCTTCCGTGTGGGCTTAGGCTTTTGTGTTGAGTTTGTATTTCAGTTAAGTTTGGGCTCTCCTCGTGAGATTGTAAGACCCAGCTTGCATAGGGAATCAAGTATTATCCAATCCCACATCAGAAAAAGTGAGGGAGTTTTTCGGCTTATATATATTGTGTGATGAGATTATTTTTAATGAGATATATCTTTTAGGCCATGTGGTCAAAAATCTGAGCTTAAGCCGGAATCTGGGGGACCAGGTCATGACAGGGACAATGATGTCATCTCATTCCAATCTAGAGTATAAACCATAAAAGAAAAAGATGAATCCTTCTAGTAATATCTGCCATTATCCTATAATGTCATTCTCTCTCGTCTTGTTTATGTAGACAATATCATATTGCTAGATAATAATCCAAAGAAGTGCAAGGAGATCAAGGATTATCTAGATAAAAAATTTAAATCAAAGATCTTGGAATCCTCAAATATTTTCATTATATTGAAACAACTATATCTTCAAATGGATTACTCCTCTATCAACAAAAATATGCACTAGATATTCTTGCAAATTGTGGTTTGTTAGGTGCACGACTAGCTCATCGCCAATAGAACAGAAGCATAAATTGTCTGATGAAGTAATGGTTATGTTCAACAATCCAAAAAAATATAGGCAACTAATTGACAAATTACTTTATTTGACTATCACAAGATCTGATCTTATTTATACAATACACCTACTAAGTCAATACATTCAAATCCCATAAATAAAACACTGGGAAGTAGCCTTGCGTGTTATTCGTTACATAAAAGGTAATCTTGATCATGGGATATTTCTTCCTTTCAATAATTCTGATCTCACACTAGAACGCTATTACGATTCGACTAGGTGGAATGCTCAATAGCAAGAAGATCTAGAACAAGATATCTTGTCAAATTAGGCCATGCATTTATATGCTGGAAATAAAAAAAGGTTGTATCACGATCTTGGGCAGATGCTAAATACAAATCTATAGCAAAATGCGATAAGGGAAATTTTTTGGTTGCAAGGATTATTAAAATTATTAGATATCAAACTTGGACTACTGAAAATGTATTATGACAACAAATATGTCATTTGCAGAAAATCCAGTTTTTCACGAAAACATAAAATATATAGAAATAAACTGTCTCGTGAGAAGATATAAAAGGCCAACTTATCACGTAACATGTTGGAACAAAGGAATAACAATTATGAATAAGACTCTAAGTCAACAACAATTTAATTACCTAGTGAGCAAGCTAGCAACCAAGTTAGGCATAATCCGCAAGTTAACTTGAGGGTAATATTGAAAATAAACCTATGTAATCTTAACAAATCATATCAGGATAGGGCAATCTCAGCAAATTATATCAGGATCATCGATACTAATTGTATATTTTTGACTTATCATTTATTTTGTAATTGCTGCATTAATATTCACCTATATTACTGCGTTAATATTTGCTTCGTTATTTACACTTTTTTTTATATATAAGACTATTTTGATTAGACACAACTTCTTTTGCAGTATATTTTTCTCAATATTTGATTTAAACTATTGATAATATTTTGATGTAAGCTAAAAAATAATGGAAAAACAAAATTCCCATATCAAAAAATCAATAATCCATAACAAGGAGAAAAATAGATTTTCAATAATAAAAAATCAAAAACCCTGCGATCAAACGAGGGCATGATAATTCTTTTCACGTCAACAATTTAAATAACATTTTCTTCTGTCTTGTGATTTTATCATTTTCATCCATCTCTCTCACAGACCACAAATAGACAAGCGAAAGGGAAGATGGAAATCCAAATAAAATAAAGCAAGCTAGAAAACACGTGATTTTGTATCATGGCAATTCGTCATTCCTGACGTCTAGCGCATTGTAATTGGCAGAGATACATACACGTCATAAAAAAGGAAAATAACTTTACCAAAATATGTTACAGAATTTTTCATTATAAATTAATCTTTTGCTATGATAAGAAGCAGATAAAGATAGGACAAGGGCTTATGATGATCAGTATCCCAAATCCACTAGGCCTAGGCCTGTCGAAAACAACCACGCAATCGTTTGACGCAGGATGGTGCACTCTGCTCAGCTCAATAATCAATCCATGGAAGAAAGGCGCAGAGCTTGATGCCTTCTTTATCTGATAGGACTATATATGGACCCCTATATAAATAGCCGACGGAGTGGATGCCAAAATGCAGAAATTACAATTTCGAAAAGAAAATAATAATAGTGTATTGCTTTGAAGAGCGAGCGGGCTGAGTGTGTGGTTCATATCCATTTGTTCTAGGTTGATATCCACTTTCGCGTACACCGTCATACAAAAATAGAAACATTCAAGGTAGGTTTCACTTGGCAGAGTGAGTGATCATGGCAAGCGCCTCTGTACTTCCTGAACCCGCAAGAAGGTAGTCACTGCTCTGTTAACAAGCCTTCTTTTTAAGACAACTTCATTGCTAGCTATGTTACCCAATTTCACTTTTTGAGTGTTTTACTTGATTTTCCTCGCATTTTATTCTTCTGGAACAGAGTTTGTTTCAGTTGTTGGATGTTATGGCTTATGTTTATCACCTTCAATTCTTTACGCTTTTCTGATGGTGAAAACATTGCTATTTGTATGTAAACTAGTGTATTTCGAGGTATCTGACTTGGTTGAGGATGCCGATGGAAAAGGCCATCCTCTGTTTTTGGTGGGTGAGCGTATGAGCACTAATCGATTGTTTGCCAAATTTCTAGGCTTGAAGGTAAAGTGGCATTAATCACTGGCGGGGCCCGTGGAATTGGTGAGGTCACAGCGAGGCTCTTCCTTAAACACGGCGCCAAAGTGCTGATCGCAGACATCCTATATGATTTGGGCAATGCTCTTGCCAAAGAAATCAACTCGGAATCTTTTTCCTTTGTCCACTGCGATGTGACCATAGAAGCAGACATGGAGAATGCTGTGAATGCTGCAGTTTCAAGGTATGGGAAGCTGGACATCATGTTCAACAATGCCGGAATTGTAGGCGTGGTCAAGAAAAACATGCTCGATATTACCCAGGACGAGTTTGAGCAAGTCATTAAGGTTAATGTAACAGGTACATTTTTGGGCACCAAACACGCAGCCCGAGTGATGATCCCAAATCGCAAGGGCAGCATAATCTCAGCCTGTAGCATCTGTGCCAGTGTTGGAGGGTTTGCTTCACATGCCTACACCAGCTCAAAGCATGGTGTGCTGGGTATAGTGAGAAGTACGGCGGTGGAGCTTGGGAATCACGGGATTCGCGTAAATGCTGTGTCGCCATACATTGTTGAGAGTGACATGTCCAAGCATTTCTTGGGACTGGATGATGAAGGGTTCAAAAACGTGTATTCCAATCTCAAAGGGAAGGTCCTCCAGGCTCAGGATGTGGCCGATGCTGTTTTGTTCTTGGCAAGCGATGACGCCAAGTACGTAAGCGGCCATAACCTGCCGGTCGACGGTGGGTTCATCATCGTCAACAACGGCTTCAATATGTATGACAATGCGAGCCATTAGTGCTTGGTTTCATCATTTCCATATGCCAGCAGTTCGTCTTTGTGCTACTACTTCACTAGTAAATAATTTATGTGGGAAGCTAATAAAAATGGGTTTATTGATGAGGCAACCTTAACTGCCTCACCTAAAATTCTCTTCCGTTCTGGTCTTGTCGTGTTAATCTCCATCTGTGTCGTGTCTCATTGGATAAATTAAGAGTTAAAACATGATGAGGATTCATTATTAATTAATTCCTTGTCTGGGTGGCTTGTAAGTTGTAACTCCGGTTGAGATGGAGTTTAATACTGTTTCAATTGTTATTTTGGTGAATAAAGGTTGGCATATTTCAATTTCGTTATTCTGTTTACTTTCTTTATAAATATATATTATATATTTCAGTTGAATAGAAATCTAAGAAAAAAATATTTTTAATTTTATTTATATCTACATCAAATTGGAAATAATATTTGGATATTTGGATATTTTACCAAAAACGAAATTAAAAAAATGAAATAATTTTCTAATAAACTATAAACATAATATAAGGCGATTAGTTGCTTGTGCCTCGGAGTTTTTTTTCTTTCCGGTCTCTGGAAATTCTACTGGCAGGATGTAATGAATTTCATCTGGTTTGGGCTCTCATTGTGCTTGGATTTAGTTTGTCTTTGGGCTCATATGAATCATTTAACTAAAAACTTAGGCCCAACTAAGAGAATCTTGCAAAGCCCAATAGAACTAAATCTATGCGTTATGACTTTAGAGCCCATCGATAGCTAATGACTTAGAAGTTAGAACGGAACTGTATAGCTACACCTACCACTTGCGCATTACTTCAACTACGCCATTTGAATAAGAAAAAAGGAAAAGAAGGGGATAGGTTCTAGCAGGTCATCATCTCCAACTTAGATTTTGTGTTTTTGATTCGCCATTCTCAGATCAGAGTGCCAAAGCCTGTACGAAAGATGCTTTTAATCCACACAAAGAGTTAACCGCCATTACTAATTGGTCTTTGGTTGGGGTAACAAGGTCTCTAAACCCCAAATTAAGTCCCACCTAATCAGAAGGAACCCCTGCTTTCCCTTTTCAGCAATCATAAAACGGGAACATGCCCAAAAGTTTTAACTTATAGATGAACTCGGGGTTCTATCACTCGCTACGATCTGTAAGTGTCTATTTCTTTCTTTCTTTTTTTTCTTTTTTTTTTTATATCTGTTTCCTCATTCCGGGATTTATGTTTGTTCTGTGAGCTTATGGGAGAGAAGTAAATGTATTTAGTTCTGATTTCGGTTACCTGACCAATTTTGATCAATGGGTTTTATGGAGGGTGAAAGTGAAGTGAAAATTGTTAGTACTTCGTACGTGCTTGATGGTGTTGGATCCAAGTTTCGGAGCTTAAAGTTTAAAATTTTAGCTCGGGTTATCAATTGGCTTACAGGTTGTCTTTTCTAAGGTAAGGTTAAGTTGCTGTTGCTTGATAACTGTCTAATTCTTCGGTTACTGGGCAGGTTTTGTAAGAAGGGATTTCGATAATGTCAAGGCCTATGCTACTGGTGTTTTTGTTGTTTGGACTCATTATTACCTCTCAGTTTGAGTGGAGGCAACAGCTTGTGAATGACATTGACCCAACTGCCGGCGCATCATATAAGCAGCAACAGATATCTAAACGGGAAGAAGCTGTGAAGGAAAAGGTGGGTTACATGTAGTTAGTATTCTTATGTTTGCTCATTTTCTGTATAATTGATAATTGGATTAAGCTGTTTGATGTTGAAATAGATTTGGATATCATCGAGGATAGGGTAAAATATTTGGGTAGACCTGTCTCTTGGTATGTTTGGATTAACTTGTGTTATTAGGAGGATCAACTTCATTCTAGTGTCAGAAGGTTCTAATCTAAAAACAAAAGCTTGAACTTGACCATTTGAGAAATCTGTCTGTTCATTACTCTTTATAATCCCACATTGGTAAAGTTCTAGTGTCCGGACTCCTAGGCATTCTCCTCTCTTGGGGATCCTCCCCTCTCAAACTAGTTCTTGGAGGTGAGCTCTACCCAAGAGTTGTATTAATTGGTAGCAAAACAACCCTTGACAATTCTGTTGTGGGAAGACTGCTATTTGGAGGGCTGGTACTCGAAAGGTGAGATCCGCAAAGTCACCGTGGACTGTGAGCGTTAAGGGGGCAGTTGTTATAATTATCATACCAGTAACATTTAGTAAACCAATGTGGATGTCGGTGAGTTCTACCCAAGGGTTGTACCATATTCTTAATCTGAATGAAAAAGAAATGAAACAAATGTTTGTTATCCTCATAATTCCTTGTAACATATAGTAAACTGATGTGGGTTGTCGCAGTGTTCTACCCATGGGTTGTACCATTTTCTTAAACTGAAAGAAAAATAAAGGAAACAAATGTTTGTAATCCTCATAATTCCATGTACTGATGCTCATTGACAAACCAATTGAGATACCCTTGCAAAGATAAAATGTGGACTGAACTCTGGAGCATCCTCATTTTGCTAGATGTGATAAGTCCAACCTAGCTTGGTTGCCTCTCACCAAAAGGTTTCGGGAAAATAAAGGTCTTCATGTTGAGTGTTTGAGGAGGAGAGTGGTTCTCCCACTAGCTCTGTGTATATCGCCCTACAATGTTGGGAAAAGATTTTCATTCTGCATCTTGGAATCAAATGATACGTGGAGGGTAATTCGTTTCCCATATCCTCCACTACTCCCCACCTCTATTACCTAAAATTTCCCCCTTTCCCCTCATCATACAGGTAAGCAGTTACTGCTAAATATCTCTTGTCATATATGATGCGGTAGATGGTGTGAGTGAAGGCCTCAATTATGTGCTGCAAATTCTGAATATTTTTACTGTAATAAATATTAATGTAGATATTGTACACAATGGCACAGTATGCTCACTTACTGGCTTATATAGTTATACTCGTCATATTTAGACTTGTCTGCAATGGCTATTCTAGGTATCATGTAAGATGGTTCTTTAGGACTTCTTTGTGGTTGGGAAGATGGGATTCCCGAAAACCATCAGGCTGCTTGTAGTTTCATAATCCCTGCATGCAGTAAAAGTAATTCACTGCGTGGTGGTCGATCCAGTAACTATGTCTATGTTAACTTAGGACTGTCAACATCGAGCTGATAGTTCTATTATTTTATTTTTGTAATCGAGGCTGTTAAAGAGTATGAACCAACTTCTGTGGTTTATCCATGGGAAATTGCAATTTTTGGTTGGATGCTGATTTAACTCCTCACTTGAGCGATTCAGCATGACAGATGATGATATAGTTGTAGGCATGTCTTGAATGTACTGTGCTAGGTTTTTGCAGAAAAATTTTGATGAAACCACTGCTCCTTTAAGTCTTTAACAAATGTAGCTGGGGTACTTGCTAAAGAATTGCTTGCTGGGAAAGAATGAAGTACTTTTTCAGGCTTTACCTCAAATATAGACTAGGATATTCTGTTCATTAACATTCACCTCGATGAAGATATTCAGAAATTCTTTTAACTGATTCATTAGCATGATTGTTGCAGATTATCTTATCACAAGAGAAAAACATCCACAAGCTTAACGAGCTTATCCGGAGCCTTCGGGAACAACTTTTGCAGTGTAGAGGCAACAATGAGACAGTTAACAGCACAGCAACCTCTTTAACGGAACATGCTATTGAGCTTGAACGACAGCAGATACTGGAAGACTAGAAGCTTTACTATAATCTTCTTTTCCTGTGTTGTGTAATGCCAAGACTATAAAAAACCTTCGGTTTCACTTGCTCATAGGTCCATCATAACCTGTCTATATTCATTCACACGTAAAATATTTCTGTCAACTCCTAACTTGTTTTTGTCCTACTTATCTGGCAGCCATAGGAATACGAGTAAAGTTTGATAAGTTTCCCACGTGGAAAATTAAATTAAGTTAAATAATTTGAGACTCGTCAATTTTAGCACATTTTCCACGGGGAAGACCCATTTCACAACTTCCACTTGATGTCTTATATGGTTAGAAACTTTTAAACGACCCTTGTCGATTGGTTTATTACATCACATCATACATGTTGTCCTTATGCTTCATAGATAATCTCAAATAGTGGACAAATGGCCAACTTGACGGATAACCTCAATTTTTTAATCCTTTTTCTCATGGCATGAAGCAAGCTGTTCTTTTGCTTTAGTTGCAACTTGGACAGCGATTCGTCCTTTGGTTCTTGCCAATTTGTATGAATTATGATTTGACAACCTTCGCCGGAAACAACTTAATTTTCTTTGGTTGACCGCCGGAAATCAACAAGCTTAAAATAATATCTTTTGATAAAATTTACCCAATATTTTTAAAACCATTAAAAATAAAATAAGAATCGACTTAGTGTTAGTCTATCTATTCAGTTTTGAATTCCAATTTGACTCTCATCCATTTCGTAGAGAAGAGAAGAGTCAAAGTTGGACCGAAATAGGAAAAGCTAACTATTAAAATCAAATTTCAAAGTCAATAATTTCAAATTTTAGAGAGGGTTATAAAAGAGAACAATATTTTTTATTTTAAATGAAAAGGATTTTCGTCAATTTCTCATAGGATTTCGTATCAATATGATAAATATATTCTATTTTATTCGATTTAAAATTTAAATCCTGAAAATAATCCTATTTTAACATTTTTCATTGGGATAAGATAACTAATATTAAATTAGACCATCAGTCAAGAATAGAAGCTTCATATTTTTAAGTAATGAATAGAAGCATCCACACGGATAAACAAGAGGACCAAAATCACCATAAAGAAAGGAGGAAGAAATCTAAGAAGAGTAATAAGTACATTAAAAAGTATTCTTTTGACTAGACTCTGCAACAGAAAATTCTAAGCTGATTCAGCTCTCAGCAGCCTGTTCTAGAGACTCGGCCAGGATAAGATGCTGCCGCTTGCATTGATGTTCTCCACTCTCACTCCCACGCCAAGACAAATGTGTTCAGGTACCTTTCTCAATCATTTATCATCTGATGGAACGCCTTATATACGTTGGACATGGTCCAAACTTCAAACTCCTATACCGAAACCCAACCCGATTGTGGTGGACGACCGGACAAGAAAAAACTTCTCACTCGTTCGACAGGATGAAACACGAATTACACACATCAAAATAAAGCAACGCATGAACGCATACATCCACTTTGGCTCCTTATTTCCCGTCCGTCGAATCAAGGAATCGGGTTCAAAAATTGAACGGAAAGCCGAAAAGAACAGGTAATGACACAACACCGGAAACCGACAGAATGAACCAGTGATGTATCACTTTAAAAGGAAAATAATAATAAATGGAGCCGCCTCGCGTGTTCGCCAACTGACCAAGTCCTGATACGTTGCTTCCCCCCTCGGTCAAACTTTCTACGCGTCCACTTTCAAGTGTTGAACCTTTGAACTTACAATGAACCCGCCCACCTTTGGCTCCCATCCCTCTTTCCACGCAATATCTCCACTGTCGACTACTCATTTCTCATATATAACAAGCCCACAGACTGCAGTGTCCTCACCGCCTCTCATCCCACAAACCACTAAAGCATAAGAGCTAACACAAGAAAGAGAAGATCACTAGCTTCGAGACCCAGAAATCAAAATATTCTCTTTCTGCTCTTTCTTGAAGTGATCTGAAAACTTGCTCTTCTAAGGTCAAGGTGATCACTCTAAGTCAATGGAAACCAAGCCGGTTGTTATTCGTGAAGTTTGGTCGGATAATCTAGAGTACGAATTCGAGCTGATTCGTGAAGTAATCGATGAATTCCCTTTCATTTCCATGGATACGGAATTCCCAGGCGTTGTTTTCCGACCACCTGTGGGCCCCGGAGATAAAAACTTTTACTTCCAACAACGCAAGCCATCTGATCATTACAAGTTTCTCAAATCCAACGTCGACGCCTTGAACCTTATCCAGGTCGGCCTAACTTTTACGGATTCCTGCGGGAATTTACCCGATCTCGGCACCGGAAACAGATTCATCTGGGAATTCAATTTCCGGGACTTCGACGTGGGGCGCGACCTCCACGCTTCCGACTCGATCGAGTTGCTGAGACGGCAGGGGATTGACTTCGACCGGAACAGAGAGGAAGGTGTTGACTCAGCCAGGTTCGCCGAGTTGATGATGTCCTCCGGGCTGGTATGCAACGAGTCTGTGAGTTGGGTAACGTTCCACAGCGCTTACGACTTCGGGTACCTGGTGAAGATCCTCACCCGCCGGTCCTTGCCTAATGGTTTACCGGAGTTCTCGAGGTTGTTGAAGGTGCTCTTCGGAAGCAAAGTTTACGACGTGAAGCACATGATGCGGTTCTGCAAAAGCTTGTACGGAGGGTTGGACCGCGTGGCCCGAACCCTCGAGGTGGACCGTGCAGTCGGTAAGTGCCACCAGGCCGGTTCAGATAGTTTACTGACGTGGCATGCTTTCCAGAAAATAAGGGATGTGTACTTTGTCATTGATGGCCCTGAGAAACACGCCGGCGTGTTGTATGGGTTAGAGGTTTTCTAGGGAATTATTTATTTAATTTATTCAAAATTATAAAGAAAATGTAAATCAAGCTTGGCAAATTAATTCTTTTAGCAAATGTTTCCTTCTTAATTCATTAAAATAGATTCCGTTTAATCGTCCAAAACCGTCACGGGGCTGGACCTAACAAAGGGCGTTGGTACGTTACTCCGATCCACGTTAAGGGTCGAAAACACTTTAACATCCTGTAACGGATTATGTTACCCCGAGGATCTGAGTAACGTACCCACCAAGTAATTTCTAATAAGTACAAACGAAAATTCGGAAATAAATTAATTTTATAATAAAAAAATAATAGAAGTTACAATATCATTTCACACTCACTCTACAGAAGAACAGGGAAAATATATAGAAAACCTTTGCAGAAGCTTCCATGTCAGCTGCTTCACCGCATTTCCGGCTGTTGATCTGACCAACTCCGGTGGAAGTATCCCATGTTGGTAATTGACTCATGGGGTCGTCACACTTGCCAGTGATCCCATGCACGGATATGATGATTCATGTGACTTTTTAATTTATTTTTTTGTTTTTCCAACACAGGGTTTTTGTGAGTGAAGCCTTTCGGATATGACCTCGTTCCAGATCTGGGAGAAGACTTGCAGGATCAACTCGTGATGAGAAGGAGAATTCAGTTCCAGGAAGCAACTGAGAAGATCCTGGAGATCATCGCCGGAGTAGATTTCTTTCTCGAATATCATTTGCAGCATGGAATGCTTGAAATCCTGGTAGGGGTTATCAGAATCCTTAACCACAGCAATGCTGTCGACGATTTTAGATCCCCTGGGATCGGGCTCGGATTCGGAGTTTGCCGGTGATGTGATGTTGTCATGAACGGTGCAAGTGATGGTGGTGGAAGTGCAGTCTTCTTCATTTTCCATCGAGAAACGCTGGCTTCTGCAGCAGCTGGAGCTTGAAGAGGAAGAAGAAGGGTTTGGACGCTTGGAGGGCATGGAGATTTTGGCTTTGGATTTCGGTGTCGGCTCGTATACGTCTGAGGGATTTGCTCTGCCACACCCGCAGCTCGTATTGCCTGCGAGAATGGTGTTGAGGAGGTTTTTCTTCTTTGAGTGCATTGCAGGGAGAAGATAATGTAAGGTAGAGCAACTTAATTACTATGACCCCTGGAGCCAGAAAGGATAGATCTCTGAGGGTTGGATCGGATTGTTCTTGTTAGGAGTCCTTTTCAGCATTCACTGCTGCCTGGCAAAGGGAGGGAGGGAGGATTTATTATCTATATGGGATTTTGAGTTGACGTAAGGGTGTAGAGAAAGGCAATACCGTACCTTAATTGGGAATTTGGGGTTTAAATTTCTTGATAAGGTTATCTTTCAATTTTTTAGTTATATTTCCAAGTCTAATGTAGTGCTGAGGATAATTGACATCTCTAGTTCTTGATTTGATCTGAAAGATTTTTCCTATCTTGAAGTACGGTCTATGAATGATAGAAAAACAATTGCTTTCAGCTTTCAATTAAATGAGGTAGGTGGCCAGAGAGGCTAATGTGACAGCAAATTTGAAACCTGTTTCTACTTATACAGTAAGAAATAGTCTCAAGTTGGAGTATTGGGAAATACTTTGGGTAGGAGAGGTCACTTAAACAAGGACTCAATTATCGGAAAGACGAATAAAGATTACTATATTGATAAGTATTGAGCAAAGAACTATGGTCTCAAATATAGGAATTTGAGGTGTGTGATAATTTAGAGTCCGGGATAAACACTAAAAACACTCTCCGAAATTTGTGAAGAAATGCATCAGAACAAGGATTACGTATATCAGATTTGAAACCAAATTACTATGCATCGAAGCCAGTTTGGTTGATTAGAATTGGAATTAAATATAGATGAATAAAAAATTATTAAGTTAGTTTTATAATCATAAATTTTATTAACGAATTGATATTTAAATATAAGATTTAATTTCAATTATAATTATTTGGATAATTAAGTTAATTCGAGTGGTTACTGATTACTAAGGAATAGTTCACCAGGTTCGTTAACTTCCTTAACCCTCCAGTTGTGGAACCCACAAAGGAAACAGAGCAATTTCTTGTAAGCAATCGTACGTAAAAAACGGAACCAACGAAAGATTTATATCTTTCCATCAATTACAAAGACTTTTTTTTGGTTTCTGTCAACTCCTATTTATCCATTCCGAATTTCGATGAGTACTTAAATTTTTTCCGAAATTAGATCAGCGCCAGGACCTCACTCCTTATATAATCCAGACTAACCTTTTGTTGTTTAGAGTACCCTTACGAAAGTTTCTTATACCATTATAGTCAGACATGGACTTCATTCCAAATTAAGCTGTTATAAAAGCTAACACTTAGCTCCAGCTTTACTGAGAGTAAAACCAATTATTTCTTGCCTCCCACCAAGATATACAGGATTGTATTTATCCTATTCTTAGATATCTCTATACATCAGGCCTAAAATCCTGACAGATTTTTAAAACTTGAAAATCAGTTACACAGCGAAATATATTCTAAACGGAGAGATTTCAGGTGATATGAGAATCAACCAGAAGAAGTCATACGAATTAAGGAAATGCCAAAGTTGATAGCAATGAGATCGACAGACTGAAAAGCAAACTCCAAATCTCCAGCTACCTCGAACTGTGACATTGAGGAATAGCTTATTGACATTTATACTTACAGTACCAGGAGAAACTTGTTAACTACTGACCAATACTGCACTAACAACTTACAGGATGTATGAAAACCCACTACTTAATGTGTATCGTCCCCAAGGCCAAATTCAAAACAAGGGACTTTCCTGAAGATGTGCTTGTTGAGGAACTGGAGGCAAGCTGACACAGGAGGCTTCACTCCTTTCCATACCCGGCGGTGTAAGCGCTCTTTTTGAACCGGGGGCTCAGGAACCAGCTGTAAATAAGAGAACGCAGCCTTCCTGACCATAGAATTACTTATGAGGATATCTTCAGCAGATTTGGGTCTCAAGTTCTTCAATGAAGATACTCTACGGCTTTCCTCTCTAGGTATCAAATCCTTCAATGAAGCATAAGTGTATATCGGCGACTCAGGCTTCAGGCTTTTACAGGAACCAGTAGTACGGCTTTCCTTACCAGCCATCACATCCGCCAATGAAGTATATTTACACGACGACGAAGGCAAGCTTGACCTACGCCTTAAATTTCCAGCCACAGTTGATGCATGCTCACCATGAGTAAATCTTGGTGAGCTAGTGCTTTGGCTTTTGGTTATGGAAGCAAGTCTCTTGTTTTGAGTTGAAGAGTACATGGTGTTCTGTTCTCTAATTCTTTTTTTTTCCCTTTGTCTTTGAAAGTTCGATCGAATTTTATAGGAGTTAAGATCACTACTCCTGAATAAAATAGATAGTGAAATATCTCTAATAATTTACGTTTTGAATTTTAATGAGGTGGGTTGTGGAAGACATATTTATCTTCTGCTTCAAAGATATAATAAGATCACTACAATCCTAATAGAAGGAAACTGCCACAGTCCAATTGGATCATGGCTGATAGCTTATTTCTCGGTAGATATTGTTAAGCACTTATCAATAAGATCGCTACATCAAAGAAACAGCTTCATAAACACCCATGTGCCCGTGTGTTATATGGTACTACTTCCCAATAAAGCATTCCACACTCATACCTTATCCTAATAAAGAGGACAACCACCAAGCGGCAGCAATGGATTACTTACCTGGAAGAAGATGGGCAAGAGAAGGATTATCCAGGATCTTATCCAACCATCCATTTAAGCGCATGTATCCGATATAACGATCCGGTGGCTATATTGCTGTACACTCTGTAGGTGTAAGACCATGAATCCTTTCAAGATCACGAGCAAGCCAACGGATGCAAGTACAGTCCAATGGAGACATGATTCTCAGAAGCATATAGCCTCTCCCATCATCCAATGGAGACAGCATTTCTTGCTCTTGCTCTTGCCTTGCAGGCTTGTTTCCCATACTAAGTGAACTTTGTAAGATTTAAAAAGCACTGAGCATCAACGAGATAAATAAACAGTTCTAGATTAAAGAGGCAGGTACGTACCATTAATTCGATTTCAACTTGCTGCATCCTCGTGAAATTTAGCACGAGCGTTTACACTAAAATTTTAAGCCACAAAGACAGTGCGAAACTAGATGCACAAAATGCATTGACAGAGAATAAAAAAACATATCCCTAGAAGCATCGGTAAGCTTCCTTCAGGAGCAGAAGGGGGAAACTATGGGAGAGACGAGCCAATAAGTGATAGGAACCGCAAACAATCCAATCCTAGAAATTTTTAAACATCTATGAAACAGCATCAACATTAGTTAACTGACGGTAGCTTGGAAAAGTTCTGCAACAGTAAAGTTTAGTTCCTTCCTAGACTGGTATTCGAAACACCAGGATCACAGCCATGGACAACAACAATCCCAATAAATCAACACTTGGACCTACATCACTTCGTTTATAGGCTAGTTTAGCCTGGGTAAGCATGCTGATACGTGCAAGTAGGGAGGAGAATGAATAGACGCATTCTGCCAGTGGAAGAAAATAGCTAAAGAGAAGGAATTCTTCAACTGGATTTAGTAGAGACCACAAAATCATAAACAGTAGAGGAAATCAGCTCATAGACTTCCATTTATATCATACACCTAACAAAAAGATAATGGAGAAAAATTAGGAAACCTTGAAGGGATTTCACCAAGAAGAAAGCAGAAGTCGGAATTGAAGGAGATGAGACTTAACCTTCCGTTGTCCTCCGTGTTAAATGTGGCTGTGGATGCGAATGCGGATCCTTAGATGAAGTCATTAGGCTGTTTTTTTTATATAAGGGAAAGGCCCAATGGGAAAGATAAAGCCCAACAAATATATTTCATAACTATTTATCACGAAGATAATTCAATTTTATTTATACAGAAGTAAATGTGTTACATCTTCCATCATATATTATTCATATTGATCATTAATTAATATAAGAAAAAAAATAATCCCAAGACCTCTAAGACTTTCCCCATACATCGGCTCATGTGCAGGCACTTACTTCACCTCACATGCATTTCTGTTTACGGAACCCTAACCTCTCATTCTTCAGATCATATTCCACATGGAAATTCTGCATTTGGAAATTCCCCAGTACAATGCCAGGCCCATTCGCTGCGCTCTCCGTCCCCGTCATCCCATCCGTCACTACGGTCAAACACGCCACCCCGTCGTCAACAAAGGCAAAATAGTTCTCCACCGGCAGTGCCACCTCAGCACCGCCTTTGAAATGCAACCTCAGCTCAGGGAACGACAATGCGGTTTCTTTAGATCCCGCGGTGACATTGAAACAAGGCCTTAGCCCTGTCAATGCCTCAACGTTAACATCTCTCTTGTAACCCTTTACTTGGGCTATGAACTCATTGCTTAATGGCTCAAATGCGTCGCCTGACATGACCGTGAATGTGGTGCCGGAGTCGATAATGGTCCCGCCGTTGCCATCGCTCCCTGGAGAGAAGTACTTGTACGGGATCTTCACTCGGTTGCCTCCTACGGTGATTCGCCGGAGAGATAAGTAATAGTATACTGAGAACGGGAGGTTGTCTTCAGGTTTCAGGTTAACGAATGGTGTGTATGCTAATCCAGTGGTTTTTCTCTCGGAATCGGATTGATCATAATCAAGTACCATAGGGCTGCTCTTTGTGGCGACGTCATCAAATTTATGAGAAATTAGACAGTAAGAGAACTTGGTGAGGTTTAGTTGGCTTGGTAAAGAAGCGGCACCTCGACCAAATCCTGCGATGCCTGAAGGTTGGCGTGAAGAGACGACCGAGCATCCGACGACAAAGTTTGGCTTGGTGAGGCCATGGATGTGTAGGGTCTCTGACAGAGCAACGCCTCCAGTTGTGCCTGAGCCATAGAGAATAAGGTAAGGTGGACAGATCTGAGTGCAGCGTTTTGAGCTATTGCAGTCTTGACACTCTACGTTTCTGTGGTGGATCCAAGAACATTTTGGATTCTTGCATCCAACAATCTTGGAAGATGAGGAGAGTTTGGGGAGAAAGGGTGGGATTCTCGAATTTGATGACGGAGAGAATGAGCAGTTCTTGCAGAGGTAGTGATTGGTGCATGGGAACCAGACAAAGTCACTGCCAGTGTCCATGACGAAAGAGAGCTTTTGTGGTGGAGTGCCAAAGCTAAGAGAAATGGAGTAGCCTCCATAGCTCCGAGAGAAGAGTGGGGTTGTAGTGGCTGTTGATTGAGGATTTCTGAGGTGGTGGGCTCTAGTTAAGGAGCTGGACACAAGGTGGTTTAGTTTTCGGTATGGATCTTGAAATGAGTTTCTGTTAGCCTGTGATTGCTGCAATGGGATGGTAATGGAAGTGATCAAGGGAAATAAGGACAGAAGAGAAAAACAGAAATACAGCGACAAAGCAGGAACAGAAACCATGGCGCTTGTTTTTGGCTCAGCGGTTTGAGATTGTGGAGGAAGCAAATTGCAGTTAGGCAACAATGCTGCTTTGTTGTTGATAAAGGGAAGATATGGGTACTGTCAGTGTCAGGTATGGGTGTATTCTTTGATGAATTTTACACCTCTGCTAGCTTGAACTTGTGTTAGCTAACATAATCACAAGTCATTGTGTACGATGTTCGTAAGCACCATCTTCTGAGACCATAATGGACTGAGGATCCGCTAATTATGCTTATTGTAAAGCAATGGATCGGGTCTACCAAGGTCAGCTATTATTAATAAATGACATTAAATTTTTAGATTTTAGGTCCCGACGGTGGAGGGTTGGGCAGCCACAATCCGCACATGAAGGATGGTACCTTTTACGTGAGTTGTGCAGACCCACAGGTACAGAACTTCCTTGTCATCCTTGGCTGTTTTATAAACCTTGGGCGAAAAAAGCACATGCTCTCGTGACCCTATCTCTGGTACATGATTTGTGGTCTTTTGGTCCAACTCTTATCGTTTTGTCCTGTGTTACAGTTCAGAAGTTGCTGCAGAAATGGACATTCGCTACAGTGCCCTCACCATGGACTCTTTCCTTTTCTTCAGACTCAAAATTGATTACGCGTTTGCTGAGCCGCCCTGTGGTAGAGTTGAGCAGACACTAAAGGGGCCATATAAAACACAGGTGCTGGCAACTTAAATGATCAGAAGTTTAATGGACACTCGCTTTCACATAAGATGGATGGATAAGCCTTTCCAACTACCATCCCCCGCTTCTTGTAGGCACAGGTAATCATGACAAATAGGTTTTGCTCTTTATACATAAAGCCCCTTCGTGGTGGAACCAGCTTGGGATTATGTATTGTTTCTTACTGTGTAAACCAGGAACTTAGGACTTGAAAAGACGTGACAGACCACTCATTTAGGACTTGACGGCAAGCAAGTGGAAGCTCAAACAGTGGCCTTTCTCAACAACATTCCTGAGGTTAATAATACCATGGCTGTTCCAGTGCGTATAATAGTAACTGTTGAGGATCGGAAGTAGCCTTAAACAGGCTTGAGCGAGCGGGCGGGCAGAAATCTTCCTTTGCTATCCGTGAAGAAAAATTCTAAAACAGGGTGCCCGCGTCATGTATATCTTTCTTACCTCGGCACGTCCACATATAATCCATGGTGCCCGGCTGTTAGGAAACTTTACAAGGACATTTGTAAGATCTGTCCTTTTCAAGTCGGGATGCTCAAAAAGATTACTTGTGCGATCGTGGCACTGTGGGCATCTCCAGTTTAAACGAGCGACAAATCCGATCAAGACAAAAGAACTTTGGAATTGTCTCTGGCACATCATACGACGTGCAAATTATCCCTCCAACCAAAGATGAATTTTTCGGTATTTTAAACACCATTGTAAAAGTTATTTCGCTATATCATACAAATATATTCTATATCTAAAATTAAAATCAAAATTCGAATTATTACTTATAAGGATTGATAAATTTTAGTATTTAGTCGCTTCCTCAATTATTAATTCTAATATTAAATCATACCTTTCATTTTTTTCTATATTAAATTCGCTTGGCCACTATCTTATTTATATTTTTTTATCTGTAAGTGAGCCTTAGGAGTTAGGACATTGAGTCGAGGCAGTAAATGATTTTAGGAAGTCTGTGACAGATCAAGAGAATATTTTATAAAAAAATAAACATCATATCATACAGCATGGCTTATCTTATTATGCAATTATTTTTATATAAAATTAGCCATTAATTTAAGTTGACAGCACATTTCTAAAAACTTGATTTTAGTTTAATTCTGGATTTTTTTACGATAGGAGATAATGATTATTTAACTAATCCGTCAACACAAAATATAATACGAAACCGTACCCTTAATACACGATTAGCCGATCATATAAATATTATATACTCAGTCGCCGTCCAAGGAAAGACAAACATCCGTCAACCGCTGAAGGGAGCAGTAAGCGAGGATACAGTTTCCACTGCTGCCACTAGTCTTATCTCTTAAGTAGTAGTACACTGTCATTACCTCTTCGAAAGTGAAAGATCGGCGGTGTTGAAAAGAGAAAGGCTAAAACATGGAACAGAAAAAGATGGATTCCAACCAGTCTGCAAGAGAAGTGGCGGTGTCTGCTATGCAATTCGCTTGCTCCGACGATGTCTCCTCCAATCTCGCTACCGCGGAAAGGTGGTCTTACTTTCTTGCTTCTCTTCATTTATGTTGCCGAGCTCCATCTTGAATCCCCTTTTTCCTGCTACTTTTCTCGTACCACCAGTAGTTTGATCTATCGTTTGAACCAGTTAATCGTAAATGTTTTTTTTTTAAAAAAAATATCAAACCGTTGCAGTCCATATTTACCTCTCAAATTTCTTCATACGAATTCATTTTGCAATTTCGGATTTTCTAATTTCTGTTTCTTTTTTTTTGGGCCTTGTTCATTTATTTACTTATTTATATTTTCTACTGTTTAGGTTGATTAGATCTGCTCACCAGAAGGGTGCGAACATCATTCTGATTCAGGTATGCTCCTTTTACAAAGCTGAACGAAACATTTCTTTCTCAGGTTCTCTTATCAAGTTTTGTTCCTTTTTTTTTCCTGCACTTTACCGCGGTTTATGAAGACCCCTCCAGACCATGATCACGCGTAGTTATGCGTATATGTTGTTTTCTACTGTTTTAATATTCGTAAACTCGGATGTACTTGTTACCTGATGGAAGTCCGCTGTGTCTTTTGTTGCGGTGGTGGCTAAGAGTAGGCACAATGGGATTCATAGGATTTATCACATTCTAGAAAAGAATTATCAATGTGCATTTTATTTTTTTTGTAAAAATTAATGTGCATATTAGATGCTGGCTTGAGGAAACAGAGTTGTCTTTCTCATTTGTTACGTGTTAGAGATTCGAGACAGTATAAAGTACTAAGGGAGGGATGTTATTAACGCTCATTTGGCGATAGACTAATAGCTACTCACAAAAGCCAAGGTTTTGATTTCACATCCTGTTCCTTGTCGTTTTTTCAGTCAAGAAATCATCATGACTGGTTAGAAAAAGATTCAATTGGTGTTCCAATCCTGTATCAATTTGGAAAAATGACGATAAGGGTTGATTTCTTTCTATTTCCTCGTGTGATTGTGCGTTAGCTAGTTGGTGGTAGTGAAATACGAGGATGCGGCATAATTTTTTTATTTTCCTGAGTCGAGACTCAATCTCCCATCGCTTTAGAAATGCTGCATATGTAGCGTACCATATCCATTTCAATAATCCTTTTCTTCAATTTTTTTTTCCGGGTTGGGGCGTGGATGGGGAGGTGGAAGTGGCAGATGTTATGTCTCTATGTAAAATCTTTATTCAATTCAATTCAAGCTCTCAAATTAGTTGTCTTCATCTACAGGAACTGTTTGAAGGATATTACTTCTGTCAAGCGCAAAGAGAGGATTTCTTTAAAAGAGCTAAGCCTTATAAGGACCATCCCACAGTTCTGAGGTGAACATGAGGATTTTCTTTTATTTGCTATAAGGCACATTCCTACAAAGGGGATCACTGGTAGTCTTCACCTATTAACACTTTGGAGTTTAAAACCGGAGTTCAAGTGAAAGTACACAGTTTGTCATCTCATGGTTGTTGTCCAAAAATAATGGAGCCAAAATTTAAAGCATGAATGTTAGAATTGATTTTTGCATACTCAATGCGCAGAATGCAAAAGCTGGCAAAAGAGCTGGGTGTAGTTATACCAGTTAGTTTTTTTGAAGAGGCAAATAATGCCCATTACAATTCGGTGGCCATAATTGATGCTGATGGATCTGATCTTGGGCTTTATAGAAAGTCTCATATTCCAGATGGACCTGGTATGAAGAAAGCTAAATTGTTCGTGGCTTGCTGTTATACTCTTCTTTGCAGCTTGTCTTCAACTCATTGTTTTCATCCCAGGTTACCAGGAAAAATTCTACTTTAATCCAGGTGACACTGGCTTTAAGGTTTGTGCTAGATTTTTTCTATGATCGTAACGTTGTACCTTTTATGAAACCTATGTTATTGACACTACCAAACTGACGTTACTGTTTATCAGGTTTTCAAAACTAAATTTGCAAAGATTGGAGTCGGTAATGAGCCTTCCTCCTTGTTCTCCAGTGATACTTTTTCATAGATATATTGGTTTCTGACTTATTCATTTGTTGTCTTGTGTCAGCAATATGCTGGGATCAATGGTTTCCTGAAGCCGCGCGAGCTATGGTTCTGCAAGGTGCAGAAATATTATTTTACCCCACCGCTATTGGTTCTGAACCGCAAGATGGAGGACTCGACTCTCGTGATCACTGGAAACGTGTAATGCAAGGGCATGCTGGGGCCAATTTGGTAACGTAATCCTGTTGATCATAATTTGGTTGGCCTGATACCTTTTCTTCTCCGTCCTCCATCTTATTAAAGCGTCCGTCCCTTTTATGCAACTGTTGAAATGAGCAGGTACCTCTTGTAGCATCAAACCGCATTGGAAAGGAAATAGTGCAGACAGAACATGGACATAGTGAGATCAATTTTTATGGAAATTCCTTCATTGCAGGTATCTGATCACCTGTCTTTTCTGGTATACCAATGAAGCATATGAATGGACGTTGACCTCTATAATAAATACGGCTTTTCATATCAACAGGACCAACAGGGGACTTGGTTGCAGCTGCCAATGATGTGGATGAAGCTGTTCTTGTTGCGAGGTTCAATCTAGATAAAATTAAAGCTAAACGACATAGTTGGGGAGTGTTCCGTGACCGTCGTCCAGATTTATACAAGGTGCTTCTGACATTAGATGGCAGTAATCCCTTAATATGAATGCTTCTTATTCAATTAGTTTCTTCTAAAATCTTTCTTGAACATTTGTCCTCGCAACGCTACGCACCGTCTTCGTTTCCATTTCTTGAACTTGGAAATGTTGAATAAGAATGAAGGAGATAATGTTCAGGCGCATGAATCTTGGGTCTCAGACCTGTTATAATCCATAAAGCGTCATTTTCTTTTCCTTTTTCTCCTTTATTTGTTTATTTATGTACTTGTTTATGGTGTCCCTTTTCATCAATTATTTGCCATAAGAAATAAGTGGTATAGCTGCCACATGTTGTGGTTCTGTGATCCACCTTTATATATTTGCGGATCCCTACAAATGGAAGTTTACATGCATCACCTGAAGATATTTTGCCCAAAATCGCCAAGCTGAGAAGACTGGCCTGCCAAGTTGAATACACTGAATACTGTCCTGGTACTTTTTGCAGTTCCATTTTAAAGAAAATCAAATGCATGGATTAGATAGATTCCAGTTGTTGATAGGAAGGTGTAAACACTACCTGCCAATCGTATTCAATTGTCTGGCAGAGCTGTTCTGAGGTGTGAGAGCAGCTGATTTAAACCCACTTTGTCTGACTCGTGTATGTTTCTGTGCCGTCCACGTTGCTTCAATACAAGATAATCAAACATATATTTTCTTTTCGGGCTGCTTGTCTTGCCACCATGCCATGTGTCTGGTGGGATTTATCTGTGGCTATTCTTTGACAGAATATCTACTCTTTATCTCCTATTTCACACAAATCTAGAGAGCCTCTTCAATATTTTTCATGTTAGTAGTGGATAGCTCACCCAAAATGGATAAGGCATGGGGCTGAAACCTGTATTGGCTTGTCTGCACCTTATGGCGTGATTTCTACCTTTGTTTTGCTCACTTTGCAGTCGCTGTTGAACTCAAATCAGCTCCTCTAAACTATAGTTTTGTTCACCATTAATGATCTAATCAGTCTAGATTCAGTAATCCTCAGGCTGTGTTGATTTTTGTTGTTGATCTTGAGACAATGTTCCAATACAGGATATGAAGAATATAACCGCGCACATATCCATATCCATAATTGTTTGAGTACTTGTCTCCCTGTAGTTGCTTGATGCCGGATGTTCTGCTATCTTGTCTTGATATTGATGCTCGGATTCAATACAAAGACAAATGAAATGAAATTTTGTATACAGAAAGGTCTGAACCCTGATGAGTGCAAGAGAGAAACAGGAAAAAGGTGTAGAAAGGAAGATTATGCTGCAGAAAGTCGAGTAATTGACTTTTCAAGTGTAAAAATGGGACACAAAAGCAGTTGATTATTACAGATTATGCTTCTGAAAGTTGAGTAATTATCTTTTCAAGTATAAAATTGGGACACAAAAGCGGTTGATTATTACAGATGAGCAGTTTTGCCTGCAACTGATTGGACTTCATGTCTGCTGATTCCATCAATATTTTTCCTTGATCAGCATTTTAACTTCATTAGAGTCCTATTCTTCATTTTCTTCCTCTTCTTCAGTAGAATTTTCATCTTCACCTTCTTCATCGCCTTCTGCTTCAGCGAGGGTTTCATTGTTCGGGTGAATGAAGTGCAGCTTTAACCTTCCATCTTTTCTACATGCATGCAAAAACTCCAGGGTTGGTATCCTTACTTCTGTAAGAATAAACCTGCCATTTTGCCTGTAGGACTTGAAGCAAACCCCGGGCTTTCCACTCTTGCCTATACAGGAAATGGGCGGAGGAAATGCTGCTGCTGTTGCTCTTGACCTCCTGAATACCCCATTTAGATTCTCCGTCGCAAAGTGGTTGGTGACCTTGACTGTCTCTTCCATGTATTGCCCACCTTCATTGATATCAGTATGTGCGTTTTCCACATCATCGGAACTCTCAAATCCCAGACCCTCAGTGCACAGCTGCAAGCTCCCGTGACTCGTAGGTGAAAATGTTTCATCATTCTTTCGGGCGTTCAAAAATGAGTCCATGGTTGATGGCCTCTTTTCATACAACTCGCTTTCCGAGCTTCCATTCTCGGTGAACTTCGTTTTTGCTGTCTGTGTGTCTAAAGTTAGACAAGATGGAGGAAGAGAAGAAGAAGAAGAAGAAGAGGAGGAGGAGGAGGAGGAGGGGAAGGATGATTCAGGGGAGGAAGATGGAGAAAAGGACGACTCGGAATCGTCTTTGAAGTGAAGCTCACCAAATATTTCAGTGAAGGCAGGCTGCACCATTGGTTTGACAGGTTTGACAGGTTTGACAGGTTTGACATGGTTCCATGAGGACAGGGATTCAAGCAGGGTGGGATTCTCTGTCAAAGGCTTTTCAAAGATGTGCTGCAGGCTTCCACAAGCAGCCATGCCTCTACTAGAGTCCTCCTATCCAGGATGTTTTAACTACGGATTAAAACGAAGCAGTGAGGAAGATGGAGAGTTTTCTTGGTAGAGGAAAAGAGAAAACAGTGAACCAGCACGAGATTTACGTGTCAAGAGATGACGCTATTTATTAAGAAGATCTGGTAATATTTTAGGTTTTTCTTGGTATCCTTTGGTCTCTGGTGGCATAACCAAAACAAAATATCATTAAATATTCAAAATAAAGAGACGAGAAAACCTGTGGTCTGCGGTTTTGTGGCTTGAGATGAATATGTATAATTGTATCTCACTATCATGTTAGAAATGGACTTGGATGCACATGTCCGCTTTCCACTGGTAGGATGATCCAACTCATCTGGAACCAAGTTGGCATTCTAAGCCAATTATATGATTTCATCCTGACAAAGTGTGGGGATAATATGGAAATTCTAAGACTTGGGTCTTTCCTGTTTTCGTATTTTGATTGAAAATGGCTGCTCAGAAACCCAAAATCACAGTTGGGTACAAGGCTACTACTGTCTCTGTAGAGTTCTCGTTACCCCAAAGCTAATGTATTTTGGAATAGCATGCTTTACTTGTCAATAAAAGAAATTGCAGAATCTGTACATTAGCTTTACTTGTCGACGTGATTTGGGACAGCGAGAGTAGGAATTGGCCTCGTTTACTGTTTAGGCCCGGTTTGTTTCCTTTAAAAAATAGAAAACGGAAATAAAAATAATAGTAAAAAGTTAATAAAATAATTTTATAATAATAAATTTTTAATTGATTTGATTATGAATTAATATTGAATGGATATTTTTAAGATTAAAATATATTTTTATTTTCGGACGAAACTTACAGTGGGTATCTTGTGATCCATCACCACGAATAGAGATGCCTTTGACAGGTAGGAATATGCTTATTTAGAAGGATTCTTGGTTATAACAGGAGAACAAGTGTGGTCCAGCTGCAGAACCAGATTCAGGAGGATATTTATTTCAGGAAATTTAAGATCAATGTGAGGAATTTCCTTGTTAATTTCATCTTTCTCTACCAGCGGAGCGGATCTTCGAATATTCGGATGCTGGCCTTCATTTTCAATAGCTTATCTTGAAACATAAAAGAAAACAAAAGGCATTGATGCAGAAAAACAAGGTATGCTTGGAGGGTGGTCGAGGTCGTGTAACTTTCCTCTGCCACTGCATGTTACTGGCTCTGGGTGCTCACACAGATCTGGCATTTCACCACCACCACTAGGCCTAAAGCAGTAAAACGGAAGGCCCAGAAGATCTACAGATACAAGTGGGAATTCTAAAGCATTTAAGAATGGATGGTTGAAGATTGTCAAGGTCTTGGGGTGGGTGGGAGAGTTTTAAGTTCTAATGTTGTAGAATGAGGCCCTAGTTAGGGAAGATTATAAGCTAGTAGGAGTAAATCGTATCACCCAACATTAGTGTTATTTCAGCGTTATTGACAACGAGCTGTAGCTTTATGCAGGTGTTAGTTACACAAATCTGATTTTTTTCACTCATCGAATTAGAGTACCACACAGCACACAGAACATACATGAACAACTCACAAATATCCAACTTTCCAATCAAGAATGCAGTCATTTTGAATAGAATCAGTCAATGCGCAACCAGCTGCCGATCTTCCTTCATCGCCACGCTTCGATACGCTCAATCCTTGAGTCGATACAGCTCAAGTTGCCGATTCCGTGGGACTTCTCGGTAGGTGGGGTTAAACGAAGTACAGATGCCTGTCTATTTAGTCTGTTCGGACCCTTTTTACTCGATGCACCAATAGTTGTCTTGATATGTTTGACACTGGCATCCATTTCGTTTGTCAATGTACTACCAACTGAGACAGCAGCCTCACAAGAATGATCTCCAGAACCAGTTACCTTCCTAATGGTGGTAGTAGAGATGCGTTCTTCCTGATCATTGCTTTGACTAGCAGAGGAATTTTCTACTACCAGTACTTCATCAACGAAGGCATTCTCAGTCTGTTCATTCTCTTCCTTATTATCTTCCAAACAGGACTGTGAAGGGCCCTGGTGACCATTTTCATCAAAGGGCTCAAGACGTGAAGTAGGACTTGGCTCCACCACAGAATCTTCTCTTTCCCGCAGAGTCCTCAAGATAAGAGTCTTGAGGAAGTTCATCACCTGGACTGCGTACATTAAAGCAGTCAAAGGATCCACCATCTGCAACACAATTAGCACAGAATATTGTCAATATAGCAAAAATCACACAGATCTTGCAGGGCATTGAATTTTACTAGTTTCAAAGTTGCATAATGACATTCAACGATTATTTTCAGAATGCAACATCTATGGTGCCGGTGCTTAAATGGTTTTCTATGGTTTCATTGTGTTTCTGTACATGAAACCATGAAAAACTATCTAATAAAGAAGTACACAACTGGAATAGACTGGCTAGAAGTGAAATGCCACATCGGAATAGACTTACTTGAGTCATGTTCGGTGCAAAAACCATAGCTACATTGCGTGCACTCATCTTGTTTACATGTTCATACTGGACAACATCAGCCATTAGATTGATAGCCCAGTCCAACAAAGCAGCTTCAGTTGGGGGTAGATGCCTAGCAAGCTCGGCACATGCTTCTTCGGTGTGGCATTGCATTACTTGCTCCGGTGATAAAGAGTCCAGAACACCTGTTGGCAATTCTCTAAACCAAGCCTATGGAAACAACCACACTTAAAGTCAACTAACTTAGCACTGAATGCAAAATAAACTACAAGACTTGATATTGAAACATTTAGGGCCTTGCTCTTTTTGCTGATCCGCCAGAGACATGGATGGGACAATAAAGCTGTGAAAGGACAATATAATCAAAATGTAAAGTTAAGCATTTTTTTTAGGTAAAAGGTTAAGCATGTTCTATTCAAGTCGCAGATAGCATTTCAGAGTAAGCAAGCTGACAGACTAGAAGATGTTGAGACACACATGAATCAAGGACCTACTCAACTAGAGCGCCGAAAACTCCATCCAATGCATGGCTGTAACATCAGTTTCATGATCCTACTGTTCAGGCCGTGTTGCATTCAGGAGTCTTGTCTAAAAATTTCAAGACTTCCGTGCACAAATTAAGAGAGACAAAACAGAGCCATCAAATCCAATAGAAAACATGTCACCTAGATGTGTAATCTACAACAGAAATGATGAGTAGGTTAGATACTACCTCTCAAATCAACAACTGATCATCTTGCAAAATATAGGTATATTTACTTCCTATGGCATGAGGAGAGGTCCAGCAAAGGCAAGGATGGGATTAAGCATATGGTAGTAGGAGTTGGTAATTTTGGATATTAGTACCAGTAATGGGAACATTAATATGGTAATCAAGGTCACAAGGAAACCTTGGAACATTGGATCTTACACAAAGCTCGATGGTGATGTTCTAAGGCAATTTTATGTGGAAGAATTTCAGAGAAAAGAATGTTCAAGGAGATGGAATAGTTATTTTAACTATAGAGATAACTTCCCGGCTGCTTAATGACCAACCATGGAAAATAGGAAGGATTGAATTAACATAAACACTCCATTTCATCATCAACGAAGATTCAAGCCTCTCAAAGTTTATCAAGTAAGGAAAAAATTGCAAGTAATGGGAACATAAAATGAATGCGTTGTTGTACCTTGATAAGTCCTGCTAAACAATGCACATCAATTCCATCAGGTACTACCCCACTATTTAGTTGATCCCTCACATGCTCTTCCTGACTATTTTCTGCATTTATTCTGAAAATTCCTTCAGCCTGATCACAACAGTTATAAATTTAGCTATGACAAGAAAATTACCCATCTACAAATAAAACACATCTCGTTTATTATGCTTGAATTGTTTCTTTTGCAGAAACTCTATCTTCAATCCCTTTTCTTAATTCACAGAGGGCATGTACAGTGAAACGACACCAGTTTTTACGACAAAAAAAGGACAGCCAGAGGATGATGCACCTGGAGGCCCCCTTGAGCATATAATCGACTTTGCATGAGCAAAAGAATTGTTGGCACGCTGTTACCCCTAGTGTCATATGATAACTGCATGGATTCTGTGGAAACTCCAAAAACTGTGGCACTGCATAATGAAGAAATCCAAATCAGCACGAAACAAGCTAGACTCACATTATCGAAGAAATTGAATAACTCAAGTAAACACCAAGTAAACTGCTGCCAAAAGGAAGCGTATCGCAGACAATTATCTTTAATTTTTGGGATCAGAGATGAATAAAGAAACTCATGTAATATGCAAGTACTTGCAGGAGCCATAGTACTGGTTAGCACTATTCTCTTCAAACTCTCACGAGGTGACGTGATCTCAGACATCAGAAATGCGTGCCGCTTACTCCTCTTATGGTCATTCAAGCCTGAATGCATGAAAACTAGCAGAGCACCACTAAACACAGGTAACCACTCAGGCAGACTGAAAAGTGAAAATTAACACGCATCCGTGTGCGTAAAGTGATGTTTGTGAATAGGTCACAAAATTTAATAATGACTAAGGCACTAAACCCGTTGGAAAAGAGGTAAAGGTAGGTTATCCTTGATACCTTAGTTCAAACAAGCAATTTTAGGTTATGCTTAGCAGGCTAGCCTTCTTCTGTTGGAAGAATAAAATCAGAATCCTATTTACTATCAACTGAATAGAAGAAAATGCAATTTTTTTCAAGAGTAGGAGCGTTACATGGAAAAGGCTAATATACATTGAAAAAAATTGAAACTTTAAGACCAAAGAACGTCTATCTGGAGCTTTAAAATCACCAGTTGCTATTTAAACAGGGAAATAATCTTTCAGCTCAAGTTGCTGAACCGTTGATGGCGAAAAATTATAAATTCAAAGCATCCTTTTTCAAACAAAATGAAAAGAAGAATAAGAAAAAGATGAAACCAACATGCATTGGCAGAATCCAAAGAACATATGTGAACCAGTCAAACATAGTAAATCCACAGAATCAAGCACTGAAAAAAAAAGACCAAACAACAAAATTTAACCACTTACACATTTCAACCAAAAAAAAAAAAAGCAATGCAATTTACCTAGCACTGGGGGGTCTTCTGGGCACTTCAGGCTCGAACTCCACAGGCAACCCCAAGAACCCATTGAACCTGTCAAAGGTGACATGAGCCACGTGGCGCACATTGGTAGGCCAACCGATCTCCATAGCACAAAGCTCCCTACGGTCAGTATTCTTGCAAGCCGCCATAGATTTCCTGAACAGAGCCAAAAGCAGAGCCAACAAAGATAGCTGCTGATTCCTTCTCTCTCTTTCCCTGGCCAATTCCTCCCCTTCTTGGTCGCATTCAGCTTCTTCACCCAGTGGGGTATGACGGGATAAAGACCGAGCGGGTTCTCGGGATAGTGAGTTGGAAGAAGAAGAAGGAGGAGGAGGAGAAGGAGAAGCAGAAGCAGGAGGAAAATGGGAAGGAGAGTGGAGGACCTCTGTCATGGCTGGCAATGAGAAGGGGTCGTTTTCTTGAAATGTCGTAATAATTAAAAAAACAACAGAGAAACAAAAAAGTAACGGGTTTCTTGCTTAGTGATTTTGTTTATGACGAAATAAGAAATGCTGTTGTTGGTGGTAATGGTGATGTTGCCGGTGGTGAAGGTGATGATGTGTAAGCTTTCACAGAGAGAGAAAGAGAGAAACTTTAGGGATTGTAGAGTTGGATTGAAGGAATTGGGTTGTGGGATTGGGACGTGAGAATCATTAACTCTTTTGAAAGTTTCCAACTTTCTTTCTCTAGTTTATATATTTTATGGTTTCGGTCTCTTGGGGTCGGAGAAGATGAGAGACACAGAGAGTATTTGGTGTGGAAATTAATCGATGTGTGTATACATGGTAATCCCCAATTAGATCTTAATTAGGCCTTTAATTAGCACTTAATGTAAAGTGGGATGGAGCTTCAAGTACAAGGCTCTTCTTCCCATCCTGGTCAATCTATTTAATACAGAAATAGATACCTCTGGTCATTTTTGGTTTCCCTGCAATACAAGCAGCCTTTTTACTCTTTCTTAAGGGGGGATAAGGGCCCTCCATTGAAAATTACTGCTACCTGCCTCTCTCTCTTCTGGTATAATACTATAATGGTATATTTTCTTATAATTTCTTTAATAAAATATGTCCGGTTAAGGTATGTGTATGGCTGACGCAAAATAGGAATTTGGTACAATTTATGCCTTTCTATCATCTTCTTAATCATTGGCTAATACATTATTTATTGAGCTCGATATATTACCCAAGTTTAAAATAAAAAAAAATATAAATATTTTATTTTATTTGGGTTGAAATATTTCCATTGGATCGAAATTCGAAAGAAACTGATCTGATAATTGATAAAGATATTTTTTATTATAATGATAATTATATAATGTTAGTATAGTTTATATCCAAACTTGGATATATTTATCAGCAAATATTTCTGCCCTTAATATATTAAATCATAATTCATACACACCCACACGTCATGATTTGGCCTTTACGCGTGATACAAGAAAGTGGGGTTTTCCGTCATCCCTGTTGGTATTACGGAGTTAATATGATTGCTAATCTTCATTAATTTCTTGCATAATCATACTACCTCTTGCTTCCCTTTAATCCCAAGATCCTACCCATCTAGAACCGAATAATCACCGACTGGTCAACCTTATATATATAACATATAACATAAAAGCGTGACAGAATCCTTGAATCTTTCAATCCCAAGCCTGCCTGGTTGTCATATGATCATGTTGGCAATGTAGATATGAAGGCATATGGAAAGTAAAGAACTATAAACTATCGGCCAGAGGATGGAAAACAGACATTCATATTCTATTGATGATTTCATTTCAATGGTAGGTGAGATTCTATGATCTTTGTTCTTTAAGAGAATGGTGGTCCACTCCCAAGAAGTTTGTCCTTATACTTGGGGCTGATACTTGGAAGTTTATACGTGCCAGTAAAGATTTATACAAGTGTTGGTTAAGCAAAAGGTGGCCAGGCCAGCGACCTAACATTTCTAAACCTCGTAGGATTCTTCAGATGCAAGCCTGCAAGTTCGTAAGGTTGTGGAGTTGGGTCCTGGTAAGGTGATTAAAGTTGGAAGAAAGCCAGGATTAGTGGACTTGGTAATATGGCCATGCTTGCTTAAATGAACAGGGAAACCAGAACCTGTAAAGGGACACAGCACGTGTCCAATTATTGGCTATTTGATAATTCTAGCATATATAACGATGAAATTTAAGTTCGTGAGATTAATATTTGTTTTTAATTTTAATCATATTTGTTAAAATAGATATTCAATTTAAATAATATTTGTTAGAGTAAAAATTTCATTGGAAAAAGACATGGTATTGTACCTTTTTTATATTATATTATGTATGTTCTATTTTTATTAAAGGAGGTTTAGTATATAGAATTATTAGTTTTGATGTTGATAAAATCAATGATTTTGGATTTGTTAGTTTTGTTATTTGGTATTTTAAAACCAATATTGATAGTGTTTGATATCACAATAATTACATAGTGTTAGTTTGTTTTGGATTGTAAAATTCTAATTTTATTTATTTATAAAAAATAAATTTAATACTAAAGAATTTATTAATTTTATATTTTCATAGGTTATCCAAAAGATTTTTATTTCCTGAAAATTTGATTTAGCAATTTTTTTTTTTGAAACATCTAAATCAATAAGATATAAACACACTATAAATATCTCTAACATACCTTATTCTTTAGGATGTAACATGCCAAATATATATATATAAAAAACTGATAAATATGAAGAAAGATAAAAATAAGATAATAGATCTCACATAAGAAACTATTATTCTTAAAATTATTCTAGAAGATCCATTAATCATTAAACCATTGCTTCTATCAATAATAAGCTTATATGAAATTAAATGGCAATATATATCTAAAGTGTCTCAATAAATTACTATGGAGAAAATGCCAAGACAATATATATTTAAAGTATCCCAATAAATAACTTTTGGAGAAAATCCCAAAGAAATATAATTATTTTTTTAAATAATTGTCATTATTTTGAAAATAGTAATAAAATGTAGATGACAATTTAAGAATTAATTATTGATTCCCAGGATTACCAATCTATATCTGCGGAATCAATCTCATGATGATTTCTATCTCCAGGACTTAGACCAGATCTATCCACATCTACGGAATCAATCTCGTTGTGATTTCCTTCTCCAGGACTTGAGCCAGATCTATTGACATCTATGAAGTTGATTTCATGGTCATTTCCATCTCCAGGACTTGGACTAGACCAATCCACATCTACAGAATCATTCTCATGGTGATTTCCATCTCCAGGACTTGGGCCAGATCTATCCACATCTACGGAATCAATCTCGTGGTGATTTCCTTCTCCAGGACTTGGGCCATATCTATTGATATCTACGGAGTTGATTTCATGGCCATTTCCATCTCCAGGACTTGGACTAGACCAATCCACATCTACGGAATCAATCTTATGGTGATTTCCATCTCCAGGACTTGGGCCAGATCTATCCATATCTACTGAATCAATATCATGGTGATTTCCATCTCCAGGACTTGGACTAGACCAATCCACATCTACAGAATCAATCTCATGGTGATTTCCATCTCCAGGACTTGGGCCAGATCTATCCACGTCTACGGAATCAATCTCGTGGTGATTTCCTTCTCCAGGACTTGGGCCAGATCTATTGACATCTACGGAGTTGATTTCATGGCCATTTCCATCTCCAGGACTTGGACTAGACCAATCCACATCTACGGAATCAATCTTATGGTGATTTCCATCTCCAGGACTTGGACCAGATCTATCCATATCTACGGAATCAATCTTATGGTGATTTCCATCTCCAGGACTTGGACCAGATCTATTAATATCTACGGAGTTGATTTCATGGTCATTTTCATCTCCAGAACTTGGACTAGACAAATCCACATCTACAGAATCAATCTCATGGTGATTTCCATCTCCAGGACTTGGACCAGATCTATCTACATCTACGAAATCAATCTCGTGGTGATTTCCATCTCCAGGACTTGGGTCAGATCTATCCACATCTATGGAATCAATCTCGTGGTGATTTCCATCTCCAGGACTTGGGACAGATCTATCCACATCTACAGAATCAATCTCGTGGTGATTTCCTTCTCCAGGACTTGGGCCAGATCTATTGACATCTACGGAGTTGATTTCATGGCCATTTCCATCTCCAGGACTTGGACTAGACCAATCCACATCTACGGAATCAATCTTATGGTGATTTCCATCTCCAGGACTTGGGCCAGATCTATCCATATCTACTGAATCAATATCATGGTGATTTCCATCTCCAGGACTTGGACCAGATCTATTAACATCTACGGAGTTGATTTCATGGTCATTTCCATCTCCAGAACTTGGATTAGACCAATCCACATCTACAGAATCAATCTCATGGTGATTTCCATCTCCAGGACTTGGGCCAGATCTATCCACATCTATGGAATCAATCTCGTGGTGATTTCCATCTCCAGGACTTGGGCCAGATCTATCCACATCTACAGAATCAATCTCGTGGTGATTTCCTTCTCCAGGACTTGGGCTAGATCTATTAACATCTATGGAGTTGATTTCATGGTCATTTCCATCTCCAGGACTTGGACTAGACCAATCCACATCTACAGAATCAATCTCATGGTGATTTCCATCTCCAGGACTTGGGCCAGATCTATCCACATCTACGGAATCAATCTCGTGGTGATTTCCTTCTCCAGGACTTGGGCCAGATCTATTGACATCTACGGAGTTGATTTCATGGCCATTTCCATCTCCAGGACTTGGACTAGACCAATTCACATTTGCAAAATCAATCTCATGGTGATTTCCATCTCCAGGACTTGGGCCAGATCTATCCACATCTACAGAATCAATCTCATGATGATTTCCATCTCCAGGACTTGGGCCAGATCTATCCACATTTATGGAATCAATCTCATAGTGATTTCTATCTCCAGGATTTGGAACATATACATCTAAATATATCTTCAATTTTCTTGCTTCTGAATGTGAAGCAAGAAAAATTAACACCACGTTGATAATAAATGCAATGGAATGTTGAAAAGCCATATGATATTGCTTATAAAATATCAATAATAGGCTATTAAATGTTTTGTGATGTGAATAACTTCGAATGTATATGGTATTTATATAGCATGAATTTTACTAACTCAAATAATTTATTTTCACAAAAATATAAAAAATCAAACCAAACCCAAAAGAGAAAGAAACCATAAAATATCATTAGATTATGAAACTACAAATCCAAGAAAATCAGATTTGTTATTCGCTTTCACAAATAAATCGGTTAATTATAGCAATTAAAAAAACTTACTTTACATGAAATAAAAGAATGCTAAAACTATATTATGCTACAATTCGATAATTTACAATAGCTTAGATAACTTGCTATAACTTAGCAGAAGATCAAATATATTACTATGATTTTGAAGTATTATAAAGAAACTTTTGAATAAAAAATGTTGAATACGTGTTGCTTCCTTAACTAATATTCTTTGGATTCTAAAGACACGAAATAAAATTTTATGTAATTTTTTTTAGGACATAACTATAATTGAAATATTTAATCCATTATAAAATCAAATCAATAAGATTTTTTTCCATAAATACTATCTAGAATTGTATATACTATTAATATAGAAAGAATTTCATTTGCTCAACCATTTTTTCACCAAAAGCAGAAAATAGATATTTATAAAAAACGAAAGAAACTCCAAATTATCTATGGATATCATACCTCATATGCTAATAGCTATGATTTTTCCGACATTTTCAGATTTACAGACTTACTGTTCTGGAAGTAAAAAGCGCCTTAATATATATAATACAAATATAAAATTGACAACTTACTATATTTAGATAGTTTACAATGTATATGATTTTGCATGACTAACTAACATTCTTATATTTGTTATTTATATTACAAGAATTTTATTAGTTCAAATATGTTTCCATGAAAAGTATAAATAATTAGAATAAAATTCTTTATAACTTCATTAGAGTTTTTTTTTAAAAAAAAAAATTAGACTTCAATTTTATTAATTTAGAAAATTTTAATATTTGGATGGTAATAATAAGAATCTGTTTGTTTATTTTGGATATGAAGAATCTTAAAATTGTCAGGAGAGACTCATCCGTCATTCAACAATGACCTTACGTTATTCCACGTGAAGTCAAACCTGATGGATCATCAACACTTAGTCAGGCCGAACAGGTGTTGAACTGGCAAATCAGAAATGATGTTGCTCAAAATAATCTATTACAAAAGATTTACCAAAAGGTTGATCGAGTCTTGATTGGTCAAACTACACAGAACAAAAGATGAACTCTTTAACATCTCAGCTGACCAGACTTGAAAGAGATTTCTCCCAACAACTAGTAGATGCAACAGAAAGGCTGCAACAAAAGCTCCGAAAGTACAGAAATTATACACACCCCTCGGTTCTTCGAAGAAGCAGTGCACACTTTTCTCCTCCTGTCTCGGCCTACCTCCCCGATAGGATCACAAGGACTGAATTTTCAAAATGAATCCAAGGATACAATGATTTTATTAGCATCTTCTGAATTTTCAGAAGAAATCTCATTCTCCTCAGGATCAGTCTATCAGATTCTTATGAATACTGCTCGATCTGAAGTTTCCCAAAGATTGAATCCTAAAGAACCATCCTCGTCATTTCGACCCAAGCACACAAAGAAGAAATTTAGCCCCAATGAATGGTTTTCATTAGACAATATTCTAGTACAAAAGTAGGTTGAAAGGTTTCAGTTATTTGCTGCTTGGATCGACAAAGAAATGTTGCTACCAGGAGCAACCATGTATGAAGTATTATAGGAATTCATCTCAAGGACTACTAGAACATTGCGCTCATATTTGTATTCATTCCCAAGACTCTGACGAAAACATCGATTGGGACCATGAACCTATCAATAAATAAAAAGTCGTGAGACACGAAAATATCGAGTCTGTTGTCTATATGCAATAATTGTGCTTTATGTCAGTACCAAGTCATGTCTGTAACTTTATGTTAGTATTAAGTCAAATTATTAGACTAGAAACCTGTTACCCAGGTTAAAAGGTCAAAGGTAATTGGAAACCCCGGTCTCTAGGTGACTTCAGTTGTCTATAAATAGATGTGTGGAATGAATGAAAGGCGGATTGGAAAAAAAAAGCCCTCGATACTCTCTGTTTTCAATAACTCTCTAATCTTCTCATATCCTCTGAGCCTCAGACTCAGTATCATCTTAAGCCTGTCTATCTGTTACTCCCGATAAGTTATTATGTTATGGTCTCCTGAGAACATCGAGTTCCCGGAAGTGTAACGCTTGTGGGTCCTCCGAGTAAGTAAGAGACAGGGTTATTGAGGGATTACGTATGTTTTCAGGAGCTCCCAGCTAGTATGGTAATGGAGCCAGTACAGACTCTTGTTGATGCCACTTCTTACTGAAGTGAGGTATCATATTCGACAAGTATATCAGCTGGAAACCCAAAGGACAAACGATCAGTACCGAAAAGGTATATCGTGCTTATGTTATGCGACAACCTGAGTGGAAGCCACGTACTGCAAAGTATATGGGCTTAACCAGAACTCAGATAAGTATAACGCCCCGGGATGGACAATGTCACGTACTTGATGTAATATGCATACTGATGAGTTTAGTGCTCATTTAGTAACAGAAAAAATAGATTATAGATGATACTCGAAGAAGAGACTCAGAGGATACGATTCATCATCATGAATACAGAAGCATCCCAATTATAACTCATCCTCTCCTCCATTAGAATACTTGAAAATTCTAGAACTACCCTCACAAATAAAATCGACCACCTTATTGAGATTACTCACATACCCGAAGAAGCAAAGGTAAATGATTCTTCAGTACCTATTGTCAATCCTTATGCCATATTCAAGAAAGGATCCATCACTAGATCCATTCGATCTCTCATCTCTACACGGAGACCATTGGTAAAGGAGTACATCCAGTCTTCCAAATTGTCTCAGTGTTCTTTATCTTCCACTTCCACAGAACAATATGTCACCCTTGAACTTCCCTCAGAGTTCATCTCACAATGGATCAAACAAGGATATACACATATCCACTTAGGAGCAATCCAATTAATCCTTTCCTATCATGAAAGAAAAGGATTACCAGTAACAACAAGACTATCTCTGCTTGATAGCAGATACATGCAGTATCAAGATGCGGTCATTGGAACGATCTTGACAACTCTGAATGCAGTAAGTGTGGTTCTCACCTTTTTTCCTAAGAATGGCCAGGGCTTCGTGATAAATCTCCAAGGGTGATGGTGGTTCTCCTGAGAGAATCCATGCATCTCTTTTTGCTCTGACACCTCCTTGAGAATGAGGAGGAGGTCCTTGGTATTTCTTATGAAGCTGGCATGAAGAACGCCTTTTTGTTGATATAGGTGTGTTCTTGAATCTCAAGCATACATCAAGATTTTCTGCACAAGTGTATCCTGAGTCACATGTTTCTGGTGCAGTGTCCTAGATAAAGTGGCCATTGATATGGGATGCATAACAGTGATCCCCATCAGGGAAGAAACAACTGATTGAAACCTTTTTGTCATACTTCTTAGGAATATGTTCAATCATCAGTGTTTGAAAGATGTCTGATGTAGAGGAAGAAGGAGCAATTGGGAAAATAATCTGAACTTGCCCATCTTGATTCCGAATAAATTTCAGATCTTGGATTTGGACTGGTCTGACAGTAGTGAATAACTACTCATAATTAGTTATCCAAGAGAACGAGATCAACTTTTCTAGTTCCTCTTTTTTTAATTGTCTTAGTGTCTGGACAATTGTTGGAGTCATCTGTATAAATGAATACTGGGTCTGAGCAGACATCCGGTAGACTTAGATTTACAGCATGGTCCTAAAGTCGGTATACAATTTGATGGTGAATCGTTGTCGAGATAGCTTGGGAGATTTGAGGTGCCCCAAAGAGTTGCACCTGCAGCTTTAGATAAGTCGGGAGATGCTTGCCTAAAAGAGATATATTGAAATTGGGAAAGAAGGTGAGAACCACACTTCCTGCATTCAGAGTTGTCAAGATCGTTCCAATGGCCGCATCTTGACAATGAACACCACTCAATCATGCATAAACTTAATTAACCTCCAAAATAAATGACCATAATTGAAGTAAGAGAAGTTTAATGCTTTACCAGCAAATGAAGTGAAAGACAAGATTTTCGGATCATTATGAAATGCATGATGCTCCGATAGTGGAGACTACCGTATACAATTGTTATAACTGTAAAGAATTCTGAGATAATGCATGGTAGTATCCTGTTTATTTCAAACTACTCCAAGTAGACAGTCCATTCTTTCCACTTTCCAATGCTCGATCATATATGCTTCAATCCTTAACTTCTTCAGACTTTTTTGAACCGGACTTGAGATACAGTCCCAAAGCACCGACGACAGTAAGAGCACCCCCAATAATTGCATAATTCTTGTATGAATCAGTAGATGCTTTTGCACTGGAAGCTCCTGGAGCCGAGGAGGCTGGGCTTGGTTTGGCATCAGCTGATGATCCCCCAGGACTTGGTGAAGCTTTCTCCTCTGGCTTAGGTCCCTGAATAAGGCCAATGCTCTCTTTAGTGCATATACTTCAAGAAATGATATAGCCAGCAGTTAAGTACTAGCTTCAGATCCTGATACACAATTAAAAGAGGTAATACCTTGCTTGCAAGTTTCTCCAGCTTCTCCTGCTCAACTTTCTGCAATCGTGAAACGATTTACAACACAAGACAAAATCGTTACAAACTTCACTGAACAACAAATTAAAAGCAAAGTATTTCATGGAGTATCGCTTTCTGGTATTCGAATCCCAAGCAAGTCACATGCAGAAATAGTATAACTAAATGATGGAAGAATTCAAGAGATCTCATTACACAAGAGCAAGCATTTTTGGTTAAATATAAGGAAAAACGTTATTAGAACACAGACAAAAGTGGCTGCTTCCAGACAGTGAATGACCAGATCAAATTGATTGGAGAACTTTTTACCAATATGAGGGATAAGATACCCAAATATACCAATGAGTTATTCCTCTCCAAATTAATTAATAACTGTAGAATCTACTTTCTACATGTTGCACTTTGAGATTCTATGGGGTACCCACCACTGGTCATTGGCATAGGGTAAAGCATCACTTAATTGGTGCTTCCATTAATAGAAGAATTTTGATATCTTCGTCACACACTATTCGCATCAATCAATTTTTAGTAGAAGTCTCCTCAAATAACGTTGCAATAAAAGGTAACCAAACATATGAACTCTGCTTCTTCTAGGTATCAAGTCAGAGGCAAGTTCGTTTGTCCATTACCTTATCAACATCTATCAAAACCGACTCCTCTTTGTCTGTTATCTACCAGATTATTTGAGATTTTTTTCTTTAATCATTATGAGGATTTAGCTGAGTTGGTCAATAATCCAACTTCAATATATAAACCATGCATGTGACAAGATATTTCAAGAGAAATAGTATATCGAGGCAAATACAAGCAAAAATCAGGTCCATATTTCAATGATTCACATGCTAAGGAATGAAACTCTGATGGAAAGGCAAGAACCAGCATCATCCAAAAGTAATTCGTGAGGGAGCGGAGCACATTATAAGGGAGAATCTAAAGAAAACCTTGATGTAAATATTCTCAGCAGCTTTCTCCTCTTCATTGAGCACTCTGCCACTACCACTAGAAAACCTCCGAAACAGCTGTTTTAAAGCACCCCTCGTCGCCATGCTAAATGACTACAACAAATGTAAATAGAAACATCGGCAAAACAGAAATTCCAGTTTACATCACATCTTCACTTCACAAACAGAATTCATCGTCCATTCCAAAACGATAAACATTTATTTGTAACTTCGCTGAGAACAAGTATAAATAATCAGTTTCCTCACATGCGTCCAATCTAAACAAAAAAAGAAGAGAAAATTAAACAGGGACAATTCCTGTTAGGCTCTAACTTCAACGTAAAATAATCCACCTAAAATTACAAACAAACAACCAGACATCTTAAATGACGGTAAACAAACAGTGAAGTGTCAGCTTCCACAAATATCACTTCTCGTTTCAGTTATAACCAAAATGGGCACAAACAAGGAAGATGATGGGACTTAATCGGTAATTGGTTTATCCAAACGAGAGACACAATGCAGGAACGTTTGATTAAGAGATTTCAGAGAAAATCGCTTACCGGTAAAATGCGACGACCTATGGATCGAAAATATGCCTTTGTTTTGTGCGCAACAGTGGAAGGGAAGGTTGATTAGAAGCCAAACAGCGCAGGGTGACAACTATGGTGACACGAGTACGTACGTGTATGGTTTCGACCACGACTGTGGTGGCTTCCTTGTGTGGATGAGATTGGGAAAATTGTAGCCGTTGGATTTGAAAGAGGAGATAATTCTGTGTACTCTTATGACAGAATTGGAATGGTGCCCATTTAGGGTTTAGTATATTTTTTTTTTCTGGTGCCCATTCTATTTTATATCCAAATAAATTATAATCTAATTAAATATAGTGCTATTTATGTGATATTTATACTCTGTTTAGATTTGTTGAAGCAGGAGGAGAAAATTGTCGGTGAAAATAATCTTAATCATATATATATATATATATACAAAAGGAGTAAAAGTTATGAAACTTAAGTCCCATCGAGAGAAGAGTAAGAAAAAATTATAATAAAGTAATGTGTAATAGTAATTTGCTTATTTTAGTTTGGATTATAAGAACAACAATGATCAATTAAAAAATAAATATGTATTAATAAGAATTGACTTTACCGGAGAATACATGTGATTTGTTGAGCATTCAATCAAAGTTTTAGTTTAAATATATGAACAAAGTATATATATGAATAAATTATATTTTTTAGATATTTTTTAATAATATTCGAGATATTATAATTTAATTGGATAGTATTATTAGATATTTATTTGATAGACGGTCAAATTTTTTTTAAAATTAATTATATTTTAAAGATATAAATAAATAATGTCAAAGTATTTATCATGTAATGAAGAGGATATTTTTCTTTCTTTTTTTAAATTGAAAAATGTACGAATAGCAACAAAAAGATTATTTTATAATATAAAAAAAATTATAAACTAAATCAGTTATTGAATCTTCAGAATTTTTCAGTATTCATGTGGTACGGAACCAAATTTTCACCTAAAAACCATGACTTTGTTGATGGGCCGGACTCTTTTTGACAGAATCTGTGTATAGTAAGAAAAAATTTGTCTATAATATATACTCATTCTTTTTTTTGTTTAAATGAATAGTCTATAGACTATATATACTTATATTTTAGTGAAGTTAAATTGTCTGTCTGTAGCCAAAACTACGGCTATCTACAGAGAAACACTTTCCATTACCGTTTGCCACGTCATCTAGGCTTGACCTTACCTGTCGCGACATTAGTGGTCCGGTCCACGTAAACGCCATCGCCTCTCTCTCTCTCGCTTGCCAAAGTCGCCGATTCATTTTTTCGGTCATTCTACGCCCGCATCTTCCCGGACTCCGATTGTCTCTTATTAGGAAACCCGGAAAAAGAAAGGGAAAGCACCAAACCCGCGCGATGGCGGCCCGAGCCACCGTATCGCGGTTTCCAATGGACCAAGACGCGCAGGAAGCATCCGGCCTCCCTTGGGGCCTAACAGTCACTCCATTCGCTTCCCGAGATGAGAATGGGCAGCCACCGACGTTCGGATCCGACGGGAACCTGCTGCCCCGGTGCGAGAACTGCTACGCCTACTTCAACACCTACTGCGAGCTGGAGCAGTGGGCGTGGAGCTGCTCTCTCTGTGGAACTCTCAATGGCCTCTCCTCCCAAGCCATCGCCCGCTACTCTCATCCCCAGTCCTGTGCCGAAATGATGTCCTCCTTCATTGATCTTGACCTACCGCGTAATTTCTTCATCGTCTACTCTGTTTTAGAGTTCTGCGTTTGGTTTCTTTTTTTTTCTGACATTTTTTGTTCGTTTATCGCGGCACAGTTGAGGGATCGGAGGAGGAAATGATGCTGGCTCGTCCGGTTTACGTTGCGGCTGTTGATTTGGCGTGTGCGTTTTTTTTAGCTTTAGATGTCGTCGTTGTTCTCTACTTACTTCGATTTGATTTGTCCTACTTTTGTGAGCGGCAGGTTCTGAGGAATTTCTGGAGCTCACGAAAAGTGCGCTGCAAGCGGCTCTGGAAGGTTTGTCGCAATTATTTTTTGTCCCATTGCTCTGTTTTAATGCATGATTCACGCTGTTAATATCCTTGACTTTGGGAATTGTAGCTCTTGTTCCCGGGGCTCTATTCGGCCTAGCTACTTTCAGTCACAAAATGGGATTGTATGACGTTCAAGGGCCTATTCCGGTTGTGAAGAATGTTTTTATTCCTCCAGACGCGGAGGGCACACTGCCACTTGAGCTTGAGGACGTCATGCCTTTGTTACAATTCTTGGCGCCAGTATGTCAGCCTTGGGGTTTTATCTTTACTTTCTTCCAGTTGCTACATTGTGGTCTTATCTAGTCCCGCAAAGTTAGAATACTGATTTCTTGCGATACGAACGTGCTGAGTCCAATGACTCTTTTATAGGTAGAAACTTGTAAAGATCGTATTACAGCTGCCCTTGATACACTCAGACCAACTACTTCGTGGGAGAGAACTGCAGGTGCAAGTCAAGGTCTCGATGGTGTTCTTATGGGTGGCCGAGGTTTTGGGGTGGCAATGGAAGCCCTATTTAAGTATCTTGGATCGGAATATGGGAACACATTTGCATTAGGTCTGCGATTCATTTGATGCTTTCATCCCTCTCTCTTTTTTTCTCTGTCCAGCTATCAGCAGATCTTCTGGTTTTGCTTTTACAGTTTGCACTACCGTTTATTTGTTTGAATATGTAATGAAAATTTCCTGCTTTCTACTGGTCGCAGCTAGAGTCTTTGCTTTTATATCTGGGCCTCCCGATTATGGAGCTGGCCAATTAGATACTAGAAGGTACGGTGAGCAATATGCTAGTAAAGGCGAGGATGCAGATAGGGCTCTACTTCCTGAGCAGACTCCATTTTACAAAGAACTGGTAATCTAGTTTGACTTTTGAGCACTATAATACTTGGGGTGCCAACTTCAGGAACTTTGAGACATGTAATGAATTATACAGGCTGCTGTAGCTGTTCAAGCAGGTGTTTGTGTTGACATATTTGCTGTTACAAACGAGTATACAGACTTGGCATCCCTTAAATTTCTTAGCATTGAAAGTGGAGGCTCCTTGTTTCTTTATTCGAGCACTGATGATTCAACACTTCCTCAGGACATGTAAGTATGTGATGTTTGATTCTTGCTTTTTTTGTGATTGGAGCATCTTGTTTGCGAATTATTTTGTAATTTTTTTGTAACCTTAAGTATGCTGTTGTGCAAAAATAATAAAATGGCATTCATAGTTCAAACTGTGAAACAGGTGCAATTCTGTTGAGTAATTGTTATAGATGACTTTCTAATGCAGAGATTATTCGTTCATGTTTATATCATAGACCATTGTAGTGGCTATCAGTTTGTCACATATTGTTTTATATACTTTGGGCATAGACCTTCACAGAATTTACTGAAGCGAAATCTATGGAATGATTTAAAATTAAACCAGTGATTTTATGAACAATCCCGCCACTAATTTTGTGCACCCATGTATTACTTGATGCATTGTTTTGTACAATTTTCAGGATTAGATTTTCATACATAAAGCATTTCCACATACTTTGTAGGTATCGGATGCTAAGCCGGCCATATGCTTTTGGTTGTGTCTTGCGACTGAGGACATCTTCTGAATTCAAGCCTGGCCATTCTGTAAGCGACTATGGGTCTCTTTTTAAATTTTTTGACAAAGTAATTGACTGTTCTGACCATTATCAAGCCCATTCCTTGCAGTTTGGTCATTTCTTCCCGGATCCTCAATATGAAAATGTTCAACACATTATCTGCTGCGATTCTTATGCAACATATGCTTATGACTTTGATTTTGCAAATACTGTTGGTTTTTCCAGGTACTTCTATAGTCTATCATTAAATATGCTACTGTAATTTGTTGGCTGAACTTTGTTAACTGCTGCAGTTACGAATATCAAATTAGATTTTAAATTTGCATAAATTTCAACTTGAGACTTGAAATATTGTTACCATAAACTGGTAAGTTTATCTTTAACAGTAGGTTAGTTCTCTTTTCTTTGTCTACTTTAGTTGACACCAATACACAGAAAATTAATGATATTGGTATATATAAGTAAGATACAATCGTCCTTGTGAATATGGAAACATGGATGGCAGTTATTACAGGAATGAGGTTGGATTCTTACTTAAAATGTGGGAATCTTTAGATCCTCATTTGTCATGAAAGCATTTCGGTTATGCTTGTTATGATAAGCTTACAAGTAATTGTTCTTGTTAAATGCTTTTTACCCTTCATAATACATTCTCTGGTTCAGACCTTGTACCAACTAGTACTCTGTAATTAGTAACACCATCACTAATTAGTACAGAAAGAAGAAAGGCATCTGGATGTCGATAAATTGTTTACGCTCTTAAATTGTTCTCTGAAAGCTCTCTCCCATATTCATGTATGTGCAGATGTGTCTTAGTGGTTGTTTTATGAGGAGATGAAGGGTCAATATGCTGTATAGAGCAAAAAATGCCTCTGCTTTTGAATAGCAAATGATATCTTCTCTTTATGGAGGTTATTCTCACATTACTAGTAACAATTTATATGATAGATCTTTCTTATTGCATGAGCTTGATTATATTTTGCAGATATTCATCAGAACAACCTGTACTACAGATAGCATTTCAGTACACTGTTGTTGTACCTCCCGAGCAACTTCCCAGTTCAAAGTTGGTTTCTGTGAGTAGGTATGATTCTGTTTATATAGTTTTATGGTCATTCTTTCCTGTGTACAATCAAGAGTAAAACAGAAGTCAGGTATGTTGGAGAGGGCTGTTTGTGTCAGTTAACTTTCTTGAGCTTTTACGTGTTTGATGCACTGGAAATTGTTTTTTGCGATATCATCTCGTGATCTTTTCTCTTATACTTTGTACAGCGGCACACATTCCATTCAGAGGAGATTAAGAATAAGAACTTTACAATTTGGAGTTGCTCGAAACATGAATGAACTTTATGACAGTGTTGATCCTGAAGCTGTTCTCTCAGTACTTGTTCACAAGGTAGTGCTCCCATTTGCTTGTTAGATAGATACAGTTTAGTACTTTTCCCATTGATTACAGTAGTGTTTTGTTGGAATTCTGGCATAGTCTGTGCTATTTCCCATTCTTGGCCATTGATGTAACTAAAATTAAGAAAGAGGCTATCAATACTAACTGAGATAACTAAATAGCAAAGAGAGAATGCAAAGAGGCTATTTTTTGTTGAGTTCCTAGAATTCTTGCAGATGTATTTCCCCCTTCCCCTTTTCTATAGTCTTGATGTGATTCATTCTTCTATCAAATTTTCATACTCTCCTTATGCTTCTTTTAAATAAAAGATTGACAGTCTATGATGAAAGACTGCTTCCCATTTTTTCTGAAATCTGCATTCTCTTGGATGGAGTGATGAAAGATGAATTGAGAGTGATATTTATATATTAATTTCGTCTGTGTGACAGTAACAGAAACTGTGCTGTATGTGTGCTAAATAGCATCTGCACTGAAAACTGAATAAAGAATGCTTATCTTGTATATTAGACCATGCCATTTAGTAACTGAGTGACATAAAGTAATCGCTTCACATTTCCTATTGGTTTAGTTATACTATTGTTTGCTCCCTTTGATGTTAATGGATGGGTTGCTTACTTTTTGTTCTGAAATCAAGCTCAAGCATTCTGGTGAAGTACTTGTTCCGTGGTCGTCACGGCTGCAGAATTTGTCAATTTATTATGGAAATTGAATAAAAAAAGAAATACTTGAAATTATTGCAAGGGACTTTTAGTTGTTTATCAGAAAATTATCTGTATCAATCCAAAGTTTTCTCATATCATCTTTCCTCCAACCTAGTAATTAGAAAGCACAAGGAGGTATTTGCTCCACCTTCCCCTATTTCTGTTGTTGTGTGCTTTAATTATTATTCACTATCTGCCCTTCTTTGTGATAATGCCAAGTAATTTTACCTAGTAAACCACTTGATTTAACATTTGGTAATTGTTTTTAGCTGTCCTTTTTCTTGGTCTGTAGGTTATATTAGCGTCTTTGGAGCAAGGAGTACGAGAGGGAAGGATGCTACTCCATGATTGGCTTGTTATCCTTACTGCACAGTATAATGATGCTTATAAGCTTGTGCAATACAAGAATGGAAATTCAGTAACTGCTCAGATTGATGTTGCATTCTCACAGTGCCCACAATTACAGCCCGTGCCCCGCCTGGTTTTTGCTTTGCTTCGAAATCCTCTTCTCCGGTTCCATGAGGAAGGGGTTCACCCAGACTACCGTATCTACTTGCAATGCCTTTTCAGGTAACTGAATTTGCATATTATGTTTAAATGAGCAATTGGCATCAACAACATTATGTTAACAGTATTAAACAACAATGGTTATCAGAAAATCAAATTTCTGATCATGCAATTCAGCTGCAATATTCTAACTAATTGATAGATTTTCAGCTAGCTTGAACACTTTGAGGCCAATGATAAATAGTCCTTTGAATATCATATGCCTAGTGTTGTCTTCTTGCCCTTTTCCTTTGTTATTAATTAATTTTGAGAATTTTTTGTCTATTTTTTTTGTCAGTGCATTGGATCCAAGTTCCCTTCATCGTGCCGTATATCCAGTGCTGTCGTCGTACTCTACACCAGACAAACAAGCATATCCTCGTCATTCTCTGAGTCGTGCTGCTCTGATCACCAGTGGTAGTCCAATATTTTTCCTTGATGCATTTACAAATCTAATCGTATTCTATTCTTCAACAGCAGACCCGACAATTCCTTTTCCTCCACCACAAGATTGTAAGTCATTTTTCTTGGTTATGTTTCACATGTTTTACACGGTATAAATTAGTTCTTTGTAGAGTATTATATATTATCCTAAAAAGTAGAACAGAAAGTGCTTGCTTTGCTTTTCTTTTGAGACAGAAAATCTTCTTTTCAGGTTTGCTGAGGACTACGATCAACAAATTGAAACAAGACAGGAGTATCACGCCAAAGCTTCTTTTTATCCGGGGTGGACAAGAGGATGCCTCCGCCTTTGAGAGCTATCTTATCGAAGAGCAGGATGTTGATGGTAGTGGCTTCACTAGTGTCATGGGTTTTGTTTCTTTCCTTGAAGATATCACCCGGAGTGTGATGGAATACATGAAGTAATACCGATATTGGAAAAATGCCTTTTGGTAGATAACAGATTGAAGAAGTGTGCTTTACATTCGGTCCAAACTGGCTACAGCAGGTGTTCTTATGAAGTTCTTAAAGTCTCAAGGTTCCAAAGTTCTCATTCGTAAACAGACGAAACAAGTGGTACCGTGAACATCAATATATCTACTTCAATCGATATGAAGCTTCTATGTTCTTCTATAGAAGATGAAATTGAGGATCAAACTTGGGTACACAAGTACCCCTTTATAATTCAAGAGATTTTGGAAATTTGACCGACATTGTGGTTACAACGCACAAGCTTTTCATAAAAAAACATAGAAGTTAGTCAAACTGAATTGAACTATTGGTTAGATTCTTTCCTCTGTTGCGGGATCATATTGTTACAAATTATGATAAATTGCAGTTCTTTTCGTCCTTGCGATCATAAGGCTGATCTTGTCTATTTTCACAAATGCAGTTACTAGGAATGAGATATGTTTTATGTAAAGTTTGCTTTTTCAGAAAGTACGTAGTCCTTTGGATTTTGCGTGCATTCGGAAAAGAATGTACAGCTGCTTCGCCCTGCTCAACAAAATTGCCCTCAGTATAACTCCCGGTCTCTCGTTTCTGGTCAAGAACGAACAAACTTGACGCTGCAGATCAGATTTGACATTGACGTGCACAGGTCCTGAGTTAAGCTTCTACCAGAAGAGAACTGACCAACTAGAATCATAAACAAACCAGAAGTTTGTACCAGAGCAGAAATCTGTTGATTATAAGCAGTGAGTGATGGTGTCCTAATTTTATTGCAGGAAAGAAAAATCAATCAAAAGCATCAAAAGGTCTTTGTACTATGCGAACATGACCAAATCATAAGCAGTTAATAAACGAGGTTAATGAGCTCCAAGTACTAAGTTGCCCGGCTCGTTGTAGGTTGGAAGAGCTGTCTTACAAGAACAGGAACTGCAGCTGCTTTCCAACGGTTCTGAAATAGTGCTGTCCTGTTCCTGATGGTCACATTAATCTTCAAAAAGATACTATCTCCCAATCCTGCATGGCCAAATTTGTTCTGCTGGTATCAATAGGTGCTAGAACTGACCAATCAAAACTAAATTGTTGGTCTATAAGAGGACAATTTTTTACTGCAAATGGGTTTTGAGGATTTTAATCTTCTTCGTATAATACAGCCAGGTCTGAACTTGAAGACAGAAAGCAAAATAAAATTACGGAATTATTAGCATATAAAAATGTACGCTTTTTATTCTTACTCTAATTAATTAATATATAAATAAATAAAACAAAAAATAAGAATTAAATATTAATATCGTAATATCTTTTGATGAGTAATGGCATACACGTGGTACCAGAACAGTAAATTAAGCTCCTCAATGCACTTCAGAGATTTGTGTGAGTTTTGCAAGCTTTAAAAGAAAAATGTCCAAATTAAGATCATTTCTCGCCTGTTTTTGCTTCGAATAAAACCAGAAAAGAATTAGAAGTGCTGCTTTCCTTCGCTTCCGGGGATAATCCGATTGCAAATATCTTATTCGGTATATCGCTTTCGTTTGCTTCCTCTCATTTCCATATATGTTGTAAATGTGGGGTTTCAATGCATGGGTGCATCATAATCCATGGATTTTATGTTGATAATTACTGAATCTAGTCGGAGCAAAGCTCACATTGCAGATTCCTGTTTTTACTAAACGGAGCGTATGATTCGTGAGTTTGCAGCTCATGATATGGAACGCAAAATGATTTTCTATTTAATACGAGTTTGTATTGTTTTACCACTTGAGTGAGCCAAGTGGCTTTCTTCCTTTTATTCTAGCTTGAAGTAGGGCCGATTATGGATAGTTATTCGTGATGCAATATAACGCAAAAACTAATTGAGGTCTCAAACCCAGAAATATTGCCATTTCCAACCCTCCCCATCTTGGGTAGTAATTCAAAACTTGGTTTTTGTTTTTTGATTTTATAAAACTACTGGTGTCAGTTTTCATATGCAGAGTTCGTGTTCATTTTGTTAGTGGGGCAGTTAAGGCTCACCTTAGCGAACTACACACCTTTTCTTTTTTTTTGTTGTTGTTGTGTTATCGCTGTACCTTAGAGGTAGGTAGCCTTCTTTATTAATTAGCTGATATGGAGGGGGAGAGAAAAGCTAGGCAACACTTTGAGTTTAAATTCGTGTGCAGGTTATGCATTGGCAGCTGCTTTATATTGTTGATAGATGTCTTTTAATATGTTATTAACTGATATTATTGTTCTACTAGAGTAGACATGACGAATTTTGTATTGTTTGCTATATTTTCTGCATTAAAATAATCTCAAGCTTTCATCTTCTTTGTTAAGCTAGCATGAAGGGTTCTTCTGAGCCATTGAAATTGCATGCCGGTTATTTAAAACCTATCTGTAATGCATATCTCCATCTCAGTCCTTGTATATGAATGTGCTGAAGGTCAGTGCACATATTGTTATGTTTATATTTTGAACTGTATATTATCGGAAGATTGGATCATGTTATGGCATCATTTTCCATTTGTTGCACCAGCTATTTTCCCTTTAAGTCAATTACCATATAAATAATGCAGGATTTTTTTAGTTTTAGATATGATCTTCTCCATATAATGTTTCATTATCTAGGAAACTGCAATTCGTATATGTTTCTTCCTTTCTGTTCTTTTTCTGTTATGTGCTTGCTAAGTATGCCCTCAAGAATGAAGATGATAGTGCTTAGCATTCTCCACATATTTGGACCCTGCATCATCTCTATTGGCTTAAGGATCAATTTTCCCATCTCATTGTTAACAATGCTACTATACTATCATTCATCTTTAATTATTTAATTTTACGTTGCAACCACCTTGAGAATTATATTATAAAATTCAATAGAATGGCCTTTCGTTTTGTGTCTACACTTCCTTTCTTGAATTATTCTGGTCTCTTTACCATTTTCACAGTTTCTTTGTAACCTTGTTAACTGGTTACATAAAATGCCTAGCACGGAAGGAGATGCATCAGTCATTGCAGAGCAAGTTGAACCTGAAAAGCCAGTTGATTCTGGGGAGAAGGGTGATCCTGATGAGGAGGAGGATCCAGAGGAAGTGATGGATGAAGAGGCTGAGTATGAGGAAGTAGAGGAAGTGGAAGAGATAGAAACAGAGGAAGAGGTAGAGGTGGAAGAGGTGGAAGAGGTGGAAGAAATAGAGGGTAGTGAAGCTGATGATCAGAAAAGTGGTGATGAGGAAGTTATGAGAGATGAGGGTGAGGAGCAAGAGCATGCTGAGCTGCTTTGCCTTCCTCCCCATGGTGCTGAAGTATATGTAGGTGGCATTCCTCATAATGCTTCTGAGGCAGAGCTGAAGGGTTTTTTCGAGTCCATTGGAGAAGTTACAGAGGTATGTTTGATTTTCATGTCAAGATATCAATTTGCATAGTTTTTGTAAAGGTGGAGCCTGACCAGAATTTTGTCCAGGTTCGAATTGCGACAGGCAAAGATTCAAGTGAGAAGAAGGACTACGCATTGGTAACTTTTAAAAGCGTTGACCTGGCTTCCAGAGCCATTTCAGAGCTAGATGATGCTGAGTTCAAGGTGCGTATCCTTCTTTTTGGCAATACCTATGTTGCCTGTTTGTTGCATGAGATGACATTGCATGACCTTGTTAACTTGAAAAATTCCAAAGATTTGGATGGAAACCGAAACTCAGGAAACATTCTTCCCACCTTGACTTACTCTTATTTTGTTTGTTCATGATAGTTGGCTTCATTATGATGGAGCATTTTAAGTTATCAAAACCTTATCACGAATTTGTTTTTGTCTTACACAGGGTAAAAAAGTTAAATGTTCACTTTCTCAAGCAAAGCACCAGTTATTCCTTGGTAATATTCCTAGAAATTGGAGAGAAGAAGAACTAAGGAAGGTTGTGACTGGGGTTGGACCTGGAGTTACCACTGTGGAATTGATGAAGGTAATTCTGACTGATATTGCTATTCTCATTGTCAGTATCAACTTACTTTTTCTTCTTTTTTTTTGTGAGCATGAAAGGATTTTTTACGAGTTTTAATCTTTATTGCCATGATCTTCTTGTCTTTTACATCAGGCAACTATATGCATTCGACTGGGTTCTTACTGTGGAACTTTTTACAGGATACAAAGTCATCAAACAGTAACCGGGGATTTGCTTTCATTGAGTATTATAATAATGCCTGTGCTGAATATTCGAGGCTGAAGATGATGAACTCAAAATTTAGGCTAGGCAATCAAACCCCAGTTGTTAGGTGGGCCAACCCTAAAAATACCGAGTCTTCTGCTTCATCTCAGGTCTGATAAAACAGTCTTCAATTTGTCTTCTTCTTTATTTCTTTTTGATAAGCATTTGTGTTCTTTGTTACATGCAGATGCCGATGAATGAATGATGTGTTGTAAACTCCAATCAGTTCCTCTGAATTTTTAAAGTATAATGTCTCGTGCTTATTCATTGTTTGCTTTTTTTAAGATGCCCTAGTGGAGTTCCATAGCATTGGTGTTGGATTTTCTTTTTCATTTATATAATCATTTTCTTCTCTGATCAAGCTCTATATGCATGCAATTTAATGGGAGAATATTTTAGTTAGTATTTATCCTTCTTTCTGATCTAAATTTGTGAATCTAGTAGATTTTTGTGAACACTAGGTTATTTGATTGCCCTTAGATATTCTAATTTGGTAAATCTTACTTTCAGCTGCTCTCACACAGGTCAAGGTAATATTTGTCAAGAATTTGCCAAAGACCGTAACCGAAGATCAGTTGAAGAAGCTATTTGAACACCATGGAAGAATCACGAAAATTGTTCTGCCACCAGCTAAATCTGGACAAGAGAACAATAGAATTGGTTTTGTACATTTTGCTGAGAGGTCCAGTGTTATGAAAGCTCTGAAGAACGTTGAAACTTATGAACTGGATGGTGACAATTGACTTGTCATTTAATAATTGAATACAAGTAAAATAGTTTTTCATGTTACTCTTTTTTTTTTTTTATATCTAGGCCAAATATTGGAGTATTCTCTGGCCAGGCCTCAGGCAGAGCAGAAGCAGGGTGGATGGTCAAATTCACAAAAGTCAGGTCTGTTGCCAGGTTACCCACCTGGTGTTGGTTCTGATTTCTTTGGGAGTGCATATGGTACTTTTGGAACTGGATATGGTACAGAAGGCTTTGCACAGGTCAGAAGATATGAATCTTCTTTTCCTGTAGTTTGTTGTGTAACTACCTGTCATGGATGGGGATAAATCTTCTTTCTACAAGTTGCTAAACATTTTCAACTGAGTCTTTATCCACCTGGAGGTTGCTTGACGGTTTCTTTTATTTTTACTATTAGAGTGGCAATGCATGTGGGAGCACATGCATGCAGTGTTAGAATAAACGTATACTGGAGTTGTAGCTGCTGGAGTTGTAGCTTGATTTCTTCCTTCAGTTTCATTTTTCTTTGATGTTTGCGTCTGCAATTGCATGGTCACGTTTCGGTTACCACTGCCTTCGTCAGTAAACAAGCAAAAGATACCTATCTGATATGAGGTTCGGTGAGATTTTCCTTGTCAAGTCTGTGGAATGAACCGAGGCAGTGCGATTGCTTTACCTTTTGTAGTTTTCCAGCATTTTTATGGCTGGCTTGAATTATTAGCCCTGCCATTATATACAAAAATATTATATTCATCTATTTTGTTTGGCAGCCGCCATGATTTGTGTGATTTCTATTTGCCTAATCTACTCTAGCTATGTTTGAAATTTCCAGCAGATGCATCATGCACAAAGCAATGTTCGGAAGATATGTTGTGGGATCATCACTTATGCAATGTCATGCTATTTTACTAGCCGATATCATTTTCTTGCATGTTTATCAGTCCTTTTACAGATGTTTTTCATTTTTTTCTCAGCCATTTATCTATGGAAGCGGATCAACTCCTGCAGGCATGGCAATGATGCCAATGCTTTTACCTGATGGGAGGATTGGTTATATCCTGTAAGCTTAACTTGATGCATTTTATTTTTTCAGTACTTTAATATATTTTAAGTTGAAATGGAGAAGGCAAATGGGAATCATTTCAAAAAAAAATTCATGTGGTTGCACCAAAGAGAATTGTCAGTAATGTCCATACAGTTTCACAGACATATTCCTCGAATCTGCTAATGCCTGTATGCATAAGTGAACTGGGTTCGCTGATTGAAAGGTCATCCCTTTATTGGTCAGTTGGACCATATATGTATCTCTCCTTGACGCTACTTAAAAGCTTGTTAAGACAAATCGCCATTAGGTTGCTTTCCTAGAAATGTCAAACTTCCCTTATGACCCAAATGCCTGTTTTACAGCAGCAGTTAAGATTTGCTTGACGTAGTTTATTTCATGAGCCAACCAGTTGACGTTAGCCCGCTGAATTTGCTCGTTTCATTGCAAGATAAACATGTTCTGTATTAGATAGCTATTGACTTGATTCCTAAACTACTCTCTGTTTATAATTGGCAAAATGTCAGCCAGCCATCCTCTACAGGCACAAGCATTTAGTCTCACTGAATGTAGTGCCATTGCCTATGCGAGTATGACTTTTCAAGTCATTTGCCATTTAGATGCTTTAGAATTCAGATACATCAGTTGATGTTATTTTCCGTTGGATGCAGGCAGCACCAGCCTGGGGTTCCTCTGGAGACTGGAACCTCACATCAGAGAAACAGCAGTCGCGGTGGTGGTCGGGGCGGCTACAAAAGTGGTGGTTATTCAAATAAGAGCAGGCATGAGAATGATGGAAGCCATGGGAGCAGTAGATATTCCCCTTACTAATTGCTTATGTCTCGTGTCTTTTGTTATAGACAGGGAAGTGATAGTTATCATTCATTTTCAAACCTCTGTTTCTTTCTTGTAGAATGATCTCATCACCTATAAAACTTATTCAATCACATTGCATTTCCACCTTTGGTTCCTATTCTGTGCTCTAGGATAAATTCAGTCGTGCATTGTAGAAAAGCATTACTCTTAATAAATTGGAAAGAAAACTGTTCATATTTCAAAAGACTTGTTCAAGGGTCCAACTAATCAAACGACATCAATTGAGGCCATTAGCATGCAAACAAAGAACTTCATTGAGCAAACTGAAGCTTGGCATCGTCGGTTTCGTCCCTCTGGCAATGTAGACAGTTATATGTCCTTCCTCGGTGGTCAATGCAAGTATCGTGTGTTTATCTATCTGCTTTTACCTCCATTTTTATTTGAAGGCTCTTCATCGGTTTTCCTCCTCTTCACCTCTCTTGTCTCCGTTCCTCCATTCTTCTTTTCAGCATTTTTCCGCTTGAACTCTGGAGTGAAACCAAAAACTTGTGAATTCTTTCTAAGAATATTAACTTTGCTTAAAATTACTAGCAACATAGCCCGGGATATTGGCGTGTGTCATTCTTGTTTTGGGGAGAGCTTTAGTTGATCAACATATCAGATGCTAAAGCAACAAAACACTGCAGGGGTTACAACCAACAATTATAGTTTCACATATAAGATACTAATTCGAGAAGAAAATGAATGTAAACTGTAAAACTATAGCGAACGAGGATCGAATAACCCAGGATCATAGACAAACATGTATGGACGGACACAAGCACAAGAAACATTACTAGCATGATTGAATTTGGTAAGTCATGAGTTAAGAGCCAGAGGATGATTTTTCCAGTGATAGTTAGCACGTCCATTCCCAATTTAAGGGTAGTCAATGCATCGTGAAAAGATCAAACTGCGGTAGTGAAAATGAGATTGAAGTCATAAAATAAGAAATTTGTAACCATTTTCGATTACCAGTTTGCCAGCAAATCCATGAGGTTCAACTCAGATTAGATCGATAGGTATTATGAGATCCCACAAGTTGTGGGAGCAGACAATGACATGTTCAATTCTCTTACAATAAATGAACGTCAATCGACTCATCCTGTTTTTTTATCAATCACTCAATAAGCAGTCCTTGAAACATACGGTCGTCGCCATTACAATTGAGCACTTACCAGGCACTCACTGAGGTTTCATAACCAATACCGCTTGTAATGTTAATGCTTTCAAATGAGAAAAGTACTGCTCAAAGCAAATAAATCTTAAACAAAAGGAAGAAACACTGACCGCCAAGAGAGGCTCTGAGAGGGGAAATGAAATCGGCGAACTCAATTTCTTCGAGGGCTTTAAACACATCATCTGCATTCATCGTTTGCCTCTTCGATTCCTTGCATATGTCATTAGCCCTGTAAGCAACAATAACACAAAAAAAAGTACATGAAAAGCAGAAAATGGCACAACATTCAGATTTAAGTCATAAACAACTAATTAAACCCACACAAATTTCAACGCGATTCGACTAGTGCATTCAAAATGAACGGAAACCCTAAAATATAACCGAGCGACAAAAGTGAAAACCCAGCCATTACGTAGCGGAAAGGTAGTGGATGAAGATACGGGCGCTTTCGGAGAAAGCGATGACAGCGTCTTTGTGGACGTTAATGTCGTAATCCGGGGAGCACTGTGATAACTTATCCTTCACCACTCGGCGCACAATAGCCTTTGGTAGCTCCTCCGCCTCTGAAACCACTTTCTCCATCTCTCTCTGCACCTCTATAGTGCTTTATGTTTCCAAAAGAAAAAAGCACCCAGAGCTCGAACCAGTGGATGATGGATTATGCTTTGCCGCTAATCTCAAAGACAAATCTTCAGGTGCTAGGGTCTCCTTCTGTTGCGATCGTTGTTAAGGCCATTGATTTCCCGCCATTGGTGTTCAGGAGGTGTCTTTCATCTGTTGGGCTTGATTTAACTTTCTGTAATCTTTCAGTGGGGATTAGGACCAAACTCCATCGGGCCCATTATGAGCAGTTCAGTCCAGCCCTTTCTTCCAAAATAAAATCAAAATGCATTCTCGGGCCCATCAGTCCAGCTCGGGTCAGTTGTTTTATTAATTATATCCGGTTGAAGAGTCCGAGCCGACTCAACTACCTTCGAGGCCGCGAGGAAGGTAAGGTACTGGAAACCACGCGCTTCCTTTTGGCAGTATTTTGACCAGACCAATCCATCTCTATTTTAACTAAGAAAACTCATGACGGCAAGCAAACACAAAGCCTTTTGCTTCCGAGCCAGAATCACCACCTTCGCTTGCAAAGCTCTTCATTACCCGAAGCCTATCATTTTCGAGTGGTTTCGTTTCCTCACCACCAAAAAGCTACGGATAAATAAATAATGTCTTACTCTGGCGCATCCAAGTACTCATCATCACCGTCACCGTCGTCGACGTCGTCATCTCAGTCTTATGCACCTTCTGCGCCTGCTCTGCCCGACTCCTATGACCAACATCATCATCAAAGCAGCTACGCGCGTCCTTACCAATACCAGCCTTATGGTGGTGGTGCTGGTGGGAGTAGCTACGGTTCTTCTTACGGATACAACTCTGGTTTTCCTCCGGGGACTCATCCTGATGTGATCAGGAGCTTCGAGATGGTGGACAGGGACCGTAGCGGGTTTATTGATGACAAGGAGTTGCGGGAAGCTCTCTCTTCTGGCTACCAGAGGTTTCATATTAGGACGGTTCGTTTGCTTTTGTTTCTATTCAGGAACCCTCGTGATGCTCTTAGGATTGGTAAGCGTCGGATTTTCTTTTGTTTCTTTTTTTTTAAAACAATTCTTGGGGTTTTGTCGGATTGTCTCAAGCTTTTGAGATGCGGGCTTTGATTTCATGTTCTGTTGATTTCAATTGCTCAATTTTTAAAATTATTTTGCGGTTTAATATGTGATGGTAATTGAATTTGATCGGCTATATTTAGTAATGTTTCAAGAATTATAATTTCCACTATTTGTGATGTTTCGCTTTTATTTTTCTTCTTTTCTGGTCTTGGCTTGTAAATAAATGGTTGGACTTTCCGCTAGTTCATTCAAATTTGATTACGGGATGATTCTTTTGATTGCTCTTTTCTTTTCAATGATATGTATTTGGTTGGATAATTGTGTAAAGTGCGTTGGCTAAACATTTTAAATGCAGGGCCCAAAGAGTTCGCAGCACTGTGGAGTTGTCTTGGTCAATGGCGGGTGAGTGGAATCATATTCTCTGGATTTTTAGATTGTGATATGAATGCGGAAATCGAGCAGAGTATGTGGAATGGTTCTTGTTTTAGGAACTAAACCATTTGATTATCTTCTTTCTTTATAAATAGGGAAAGCTGAATGTCATAGAATTACTGGGAAGCATCTCTTAGAGGAGCTACTTCACAGTGAGGTAGATGAGTAGTCTTAATCATACATATATGAATAAAATATTGGTTCCTGCAATGACATCAATTGGTTCAAAATCATGTGATACGCTTTTGAAACAATAGGATTGCAAGCTTTTGCTTTGAACAATTGAAATGAAGTGTTAAGAATCAGTACTGCCAACTGTACTTGGTTTGGTATAATGTTTTGCTTCAATATAACATTTGCACCACAACAGTATCGTTAAGAGTACATGTGCGCATATGAATTAAAGTAGCTGGAGTGTTTGATCAGGTCTGTGTCTTTCATGGAAATTTCATCTTCTGCTGCTACTTTTCATACTTGTTTCAGTTGCTATAAGATTAAAAGAAAAAACTTTACGTTCACAGGGGATATTTGAGAGATATGACAGAGATAGGAGTGGGAAAATTGACTTGTTTGAACTGAGAGATGCTATTTATGGTCTTGGGCTCGCAATCCCTTCTTCTGTTCTGCAAGTCTTGATTTCCAAATATGATGACGGAAGTGGCAGAAGGATTGAACTCGATTTCGACAGTTTTGTTGAGTAAGTTTTCTGGCTAAATTTAGATAGGAGTGCATTTGTTTTAATGAGATTTCAGCTCTAATAATGTTTTTGCTTCTTTTTTCTGTCTGATTTGCAGATGCGGGATGATTGTGAAGGTGAGACCATGAATTCCGTCTATTGAAACTATTATGACTGTACTGTTTGTTTTTATGGACAAATATACCTCAACATGACTTTGCAATGTTTTCATTTTAACTAAAACTTAGCACTTATGCCGTTCTGGTGTTGACATGTGAACTTATTCTGATTTCAGGGTCTAACTGATAAATTTAAAGAGAAGGATTCTCGATATACAGGAACAGCGACGTTCAACTATGACGAGTTCATGTCCCTGGTGATTCCGTTTTTGGTGTCCTACGATTGATCATAAACCTTCCAAGTCTCGATTCATAGCAGTCCTTGTGTTTGGTTACATGATTCCATTCTGTTCTTTCGTTTGTTTTTTTTTCTTTTGGTGTGTTATCTTGTGGAAGATTAGTAAACCTGACTGAAAAGTTGTGCTAAGCAAGGATTCTCCTGTACAGATTTGTGAAGTAGTGCTGAAAGATCTTACATATTTTGTACTATTAATTTTGTCAAAAATTATGTCACTAGTGTGCAGCCCCTGGTGGCTTGAAGAGCCATATTTGTTTCATCATCAGTGTTTCATCATATCCATAGGTTAGTGATTCAACCTTTGCTGCTTGCTCATCTTATTGGTATTCTGCACTCTTTCTGTGACCAAAATTGTTGGCAAATAAGGAAGAATATGCTACTCTCGAGCATTAATTTATCCTGACACAGAAATAGCATCTCAAGATTCTCAAGGCGGGGAGAGAGATGAGATGCCATTGAACACTTAAATTGCAGAGTTAAGGAAGAGAGAATATCTCAAAATAATAATTCCTTTCCACAAAATTTGGTAAATCTTTTAATTTCCATTACAACTCTGCTCCATACCACAATAATACTTGATTAATTCTAAACTGTATTAAATTAAATTCTTCACCAGATTCTTTATTAGATTATTGGTCTTTGAACAATAATTGTATTTGATCTCTCATGATCAGGCATTATTGTCTGAGATTCTCCCATGATCTTACGTGTTAGTGGTTGAAGCCAGTTATCTTTTCCTTCATCTTCTGATCCTTCTGAAACAGTAGCACATAATGAACTCCTTTAACATATGCTTGGATAGTTTGACTCCCCGGACTCGTATGCTGCTGCTTACTCCCTGCAAATGGACAATACAGCCGTACGTATTTTAGTCATGTCAAAGCAGATGGATTCTGAAATTAATGAACATAATTGGTGGGGGGGGTTGGTAGTGAATGCAATAGCTTTCTCATTTATAAACAATAACTATCAAGCAGTGGCGACAAAACCACACTACAGTTCTATGGCTATGAACACCAATCACCATTTTTATAAAAGGACTGGTCCTCTTTCTGGCGTGGACGCAAGAGCTTTCTGATTCTTAAAGATTTCAGGTCAGCAGAATTAGATGGTCTCCATGTATGAAACAAAGGCTAAGTCGGTATATTATCAACCAGAATCCAAGACCAAATTCACTTATGGATACCATTTGGACTGGGACCCTGAAGAGAAATTTTGATGGTATGACCTAATAATGCCTAACTAATTGACTTTGATGTTCATGCAGCCGCTGGAATCAAATATTAGGTGGGTAGCCAGTCAGTTCATCATATGTTCATTTAGAGTAGATACATCTGTCGATCTTATCCGACATGGGCCATGCTGATGCAAGAGAGTCCCCTGTCCTATGTGTGAATGAAGGTGCCCACTGCCCACGACGCTGAAAAGCCACCAACCCACTTCATGTAATGCTATTCCATGTGTTTTAACTAATTAGAAACATGATTTTCACTGGGAAAACCTGGACATAGATTAAAAGACTGAGAAAGTTGTTTGCCTTATCCTTCTCCCCTTTCTGGGTGGCCTTTTCTAACCCTCTAAATTAAAGAAGCATAGCAAACAGGATAACATGGAGTGGATCTTACAAGACAGACTTTTAGAGGGATGACAATGACACGTCTTGAAAAAAGAAAAAACAGAACTTTACTGCATCAGATTGATCTGATGTTAATCTGAGCCAAGTTAGCTGTTCATAAAAATGATGAAAGCCATCTCAGAAAGCGATTTTTAGCCTACTGATGTTAATCTTGAAATAGACTTGGAATGCCTCAAAAGGGGCCAACGCTAGAAATTCTCTATTGGAAAGAGGCTAAAAAGGTATAGGACAGAAAAGGTAGAAAAGAAAATACAACGACATGGAGTTAAAGAGGTGGTGTAAGATGATCTTAAAAAAGGCGTCTTTTCCTGATGGAAGCAAAGTTTGGACTTTTGTATCGTTGAAGATAAGAATTTTGTTCAAATAAGATTCACATGCATGATTGACACGTAGAGATAAGGAGCATGGTGTCCCATTGCCCCTACCTTCTCAATCAATTCAATAGACTGTTTAAAAGTTTCTCTTTCCCATAACATCCAACTTTAATGCAGCAGCCAAATCCGTAAGCTGTCAAACCTGGTACATGTATCCAGTAGGCACCATTCGGTCGGTGCTACTTTAATGTATGCAACGCTAAAAACCCACCAGCTAAATTTTGATCAACTTATTTTCAGGCGACTTTTGCAGATTTTTCTGATAAATACAGGTTGAAAGATGCCTAATATCAAGCGATTCTAATCATTTTAACAGTGATTTTCAATAAATGCATAAACAGGGGAATGGACCGAGTAACTTACCTTCCAGACCTTCATTACTAGGATCATGATCACTGTTGAGTGGACCATTAGTTTGTTAATCTCCTTCCCTTGGTTGCCATAATTAGTTCAGTTAACCAAGACCAAGCAAGCCAAGAGACAGAACATCATGGAGAAGACAGAAGAAACCTGTGGAGAAAATTCAAGATGCAAGATAACCTGTTAGATGCACTGTCTGACTCATCTTTTGATCAACTAACTGGTCGAAAATTTCAACTTTTTGACTAAGGGAATTGTATGACTCTTACTTTTACACCGGCTGCAGAAGAGAAGATTATATCGGGAAGATGACCCTGTAATCCAATGTTGTACACCGGTGTGCCATCAGGATAGAAGAGCCCATAGTTTCTTTCTGATGTCGGTCCAGGCTTTAAATTCTCATTAAATAGAGCAAAGACGTGTATATCAATTGGGACGGATGGCTTAGCCGGGGTGCCTTGCCTCTCCTGCATTCGCTTCAATAGATTACCATTATATAGTCCTGCATTTTGTGGCGTGGATCCTATCTCATTAGCATCACCTTTAGATGGCCAGCCTGTCTCCGAAATCCTGACTTCAATATCTGTATGTCCCATCGCTTTAATTGCCGAATACACCGCATCAATCTGAGCATACAGCATATTATCATAATGCAAATTTGTATTTGGATCGACCATCCCTTGGTTGGGCTGGAAAATAGCATAGTCTAAAGGGACCTCGTTGGGGTTAGCCATGTATGCGAAAAAAGGATAAGCATTGATGAGGAAAGGAGAATTGATTTGAGAATGGAAGTTCAATAGGGGTTGGAGGTATTCTGCAAGATTCTGACTAAATGCTCCGGACGACGGAGGGAAGGAAACAGACAGAATGTTGAGAGAATGAGCGGTTGTGACTGTCACTTGCTTGTCCAGCCCAAGATTGCTGAGACAGTTGTAGACCGTTTGCATTGCAGGAAGCAGATTAGCCATCACCTTGGTATCATTGCTGTTGAAAACCTCATTTCCTACGAGGATAGAGGTGATCTTGGTCCGAGGGATGTAGGGTTGAACATGTTGTTGGATCCAGTTCTGAGCTTTAATGGGGTCTGTCATGTTTTCCAGATACTCATTGCCAAGTCCAACAATGAATTCCACGTTTGAATTGGAGAAAGCAAGGAGAACATTCGGATCAGCATCATAGAGCTTTACCCTGCTGATGTTGAGGGTCTTGAGGAGCACAGCAACACGAGAAGGGGAGGGGAGATTGTTGGCGATCTGGCCATAGTTGATTCCAACTCCAACACCAAGGATTTGCACTGGTGAATCTGAGAACAAAATGGATATAATTCCAGATCTTTGAGTATGTTTTTGAGAATCGTATATCATTCCCCAAAGGAAATAGAAAAACAACAAAAATGAACATCAGGGAAGCATAACTACTAAAACTCGAATTTGCAGAAGGCAAATTCCAACAGAAGCACGAGTCTAAATCATGTTGAACTTCAGATAATCAGTATAGCCATAGAAACAACAAAAAGTCAAGAATGACTTGCAAATCCCTTTTGTTTGAAGATAGAGTAGGAATAAACACCAATGCCTTCATAAGCAACCTGTCAAGGTTCAAGCACTGGTCGGATCTCTTTGAATTCAAATAGTCTAACTCCAACTTTGATCTTCCAATGGAAGATGTTTTTTCCTCTAAATTCACGAAAAGAAACCCACAAAAGCTTCATTTGCATAGAAGCAGCTCTGTTTTACAGCTGCAGAATGTAGCGGATGGAACAATAAGAAAAAAGCTAATCCAGAGCCACAACCATTCTTCATTTTTCCCGTTCCCTCTGTTTGCCTGCACTTTATAGGGGGAAAGCAGAAGATTGAAGATAAAGGGTAGTTACCAAATCAGAAGTACCTGAAAGTGTTAGAAGAAGCAAAAGGAAGCGTAAAAGCGCAAAGCCGCTGGCCATAACTGATCTGATCTTGGTGGAACCAAAGGTCACCAACACCAATACCACCTCCACGAGAAAGTACAAGCTCAATGATCTTGCAACCTCGCACCTTTTGCCCGCAAACCATGCATACAACTGATTACCTATACTTATACTGTATGCTAGTAGGCACTTGTATCAGAGGCAACTTGCCCTTGTCTACTTGGCTTTTCCTGTATCAAACTCATTTTCACGCTGACTAAGCACCACCATTTTCAGTCTGTTTTACAGGTTTTTAATGTCCATTTGGTTGCTTCCACGCATAGCAATTCTGTGTCAAACCGTCATTATCCGCTGTCCAGTTACAGGTGCTTTGTTGTCTTGGCCGACATGGTTGATCATCTGCTCTGATTCATGCTTACCCTTTTGACCCCTTTTCCAGATTTACCACAGGATTTAATTTACTTTATTCATTGTTGGTTGGGTATGGTATAGAGTAGGATGCATTGCATGTGGTTCTTCACCCACCGTCAGAACCAGAGAGATTAATTTTAGTTTAACTATATAAAATTATATAACAACGCGGATGCTTACATGTAAACGCTGCTGATTAAATGTTTCTGTCGTAGTAATAATATTGAGATTTACTAGAAATTAATTTTATGATGGATCAAAACTTTTATGGAGATTTTTTTTCTCTATACTGATATTCAATGAGCCTAAATCATAACCCACCTCAATTTCAACGCCAATTGAAGGCAGCCACGCAGAGTGGATAACAGGTGTTAGTCAGGGAATCTTTTATTCCATTTTAAAGAAGGAAAAGAAACCATGAAAAGAGACTTTTCAAAGGTCCAAAAAAAGTGACGGCCACCCAAGAAATTTCCTTGTTTCCTTTCTTTTCAAACAAACAGGTAGAATGAAACAGCTAATCCTGGATAATAGAAATCAATTTGATTTGCTTATCAAGTAGAGTGCACGTGTTAACAACGCCTATGAAGCGCCATCGTCGCAGCCTCCGAGAAAGGCGGCGGATATCTCATCGACTGCACGCACGTGCTATATACTTCTATTAACTTACTGCACGTGTTACTTCTTTCAAGCTTTTAAATGGACAAGACGATCACTTCCAAAATGCTTGGAGGAGTTAATTAAGGTTAATTTTAGTCTTTACTCCTCATGGTAAGAAATATTATATTATCTGCAAGTCTTATTCAATTTGAGAAGATTGTTCATCGGGTCGGATAGCGTTTTCTCTTTGGAAGAGTTATTATTGTGTGAGAACTGAGAACCCAATACCTTGGGTTGTGAAGCCCGATCCCATATGAAAATAGAATATCACACCTGTAATTTTATGTATTTTTTAGTGAAAGATAGAATAATTCGACGTCGTAGTTCCCAAAGGGAAAGCATAGTCGCTAATTCTGCAAACGGTATGTGGGGCTGGTGTGACCATTAAGATTCGATACTGGCGCACTTTTGGCAAACACATATCCAGCATTACAAAGCTTTATTGTTAAAAAAAATTCTAATAGCCAGTAAAGTCAGATTTAACCCTTCAAAGATATGAACTAAGAAGTAAGATCAACATGGGTAATTTTCTGGTGTTCCCAGAGCATCATGTTAGATTTACTCCAACAAGAAATACAATTTTTAAAATCATTCAGTTAGATTGTTAAAAAGATTCTTAATATCTCCCTTAAAAATCAACCCATTTAAAAGCCAACCTCACCTTTTTTTTTTAATATAGTCAGAACACATGTGATCCCTAATTGGATGATTTTAAAAATTGTATCTCTTACTGGAATAAATCCAACGTGGTGCTTATACTCGTACAAAACTTGCCTTACAATAATGCTAGTAATGCATATTATTAGTTTGTTTCTCCTGAACTTGATCCTCATGATATCTAGCATTTGCTCGATGATGATTCGGGTGATTTTTTGGTGCTCTCAAAGTATCATGTTGGATTTATTCTAACAAGAGATACAATTTTTAAAATCATCCAGCCAGACTTCACATGTGCTCGAATTAGATTAAAAAAAGATGGGGCTGACTTTTAAGTGGGATATCAAGAGTCTTTTTAATCCAATCAGAGCACATTTAGCATCACGTTGGATTTACTTCAACAAGAAATACAATTTTTAAAATCATCTAGTCAAATGCTAAATGTGTTTTGTTGTGAGTGTAGAGGAGAAGATGAGTTCAAATGCACCTGAAGCTGGGTTGTCTAGGAATGCTGAGTTGGCTGATAAATCAGCAGTGCTAGTGCCACAGAAGAGCTCAAGGATCAAGAAAAAGCCACGCAGATTGGAAGATTATATCTAACGGAATTTGGCAAGATGTGCAAACAAGAAAGGAGGATGGACATTCCTTTTAGGGGGAAAACGGGTAGTTAGAGGGGTGTGAATTGTGTGTTGAAGTCTCTGTTTCCTCACCTCCAGTTTTTCTCTCACGATTCTCTTCTGTATACTTTCTTTCCTTCTTGTAAGAGGTTTTTCCTGACTTGCCCAGAAAGTCAATAGCAATAATACCATTGTCATCGCCTAAACACTACATTTGGTGCTTTCATCCTCCTCTGCAAAGATGGCAGAGTATCAAACCCGTTTCAAAACTTTGGACGCGGACATTACAGCAATGAAGGAAACCCACACCAAGATTTTATCTGATATCGCTGGTCTCTTTCAGGCTTTTGCTGAGCAACAAAAATTGCTTCAGCAGTTGGTTCTTTGACCGACTCACTCCCCTACAGGTGAAAGTTCGACCAAAGTAGCTATTCCACTAAGGGTGTTCAAAAAGTCCGGTCGGGAATTCTCGTTCCCGAATTTTTCCCGATCATAATTTTCCCGATTTTTTCCCGACAAGAATTTTTCCCATTTCCCGTCCGTCCGAAATACGGGTCGGGACGGGAAAGCCATTTCCCGTTTCCCGATTTTTTAGACAGTTATCACAAAAATCAATCATATATGAGCACATAGTTCCTCTTTGATCTCATCATCAGTTCACGAATTTCTACCCAATTCAATTGTTTCTATTACAAAAACCAATCATATCTGACCTCTCAATCCTTTTTCCACCATCATGAAAAACAAATAGAACAAAATAGAAGAATGAAACATTGAAAGTGGCATTTCCTGAACCAATGTACATTTTGCCGTGGTACCAAAATGTACCAAAATTGGCTTGTCAAAATTGGTACCAAAATGCAGAGGTCCAAATGACATCTACAATGTCAATGAGAGCTGTAAATCTAAATTATGCCCAAGAAGAGTTGCATTAGCCCATTATCAGAATTGATAAGTAAGATATTCAATATAGTTCATTGCAAAAACAAAAGTTACAATTGAATACATTTGCGCTACATTCTGCAACTTCTGATTGAAGTCAGAGATGCTTACAATTTGTTCATGTAGAGAACCCATCATGATATTTGACAAATGAAAATCAATCGCATAGCCATATCCCGGCTATTTTGCAAAAAAAACCTACATCAGTCCTTCTTCTAACATAAGCAAAATACAATATGTGAAACAAATCACCTTCACTTCAAGAGAAGCAAGTATCTGCCCCATTTTCATTAGCGGACAGAATCTGTAGATAGAGAAACGAGAAATAATTCAAGGTCTATTGGCAGTTCAAAATATATAAGCAATTATGGTAAAGATATAAGCAGCAATTCCTCTTTAAGCAACATAATCTATTAAATAAGCACAAGATCAATACCCATTGAGTGCCCAACGCAACTAGCATTTGGATTTGAAATTCATATTGGGTCTAATGAATTAAAGAATTTAGTTACCTTACAATAAAGAATGTCATTATTAGCATGAGTTCAAACTTCAATCGGATTTTCCAAATCCAAGTCTGCAATATCTGTAAATACAACAATAAAGAATAAAAAAATAAACCAATTAGTATGATCAATCACAACAAACGCTATAATCAAAAAATATATCATTAATATATCATTAGAAAACTAAATTACTAACCAGTCTCAAGCATTTCTATATCAGCAGGAGTTTCCTCCATGGTGATACAATGTGACACTCCTGGTAACCAATCTGCAGTGCAAATAAGAACTTGCACCAACTTAGGAGACAAAGAGCTCCTATATGGATCTAGTATTCTCCCACCAGTACTAAATGCAGACTCTGAAGCCACAGTTGAAATTGGGACAGCTAGTACATCACGAGCCATGGAGGATAATATAGGAAATCTAGCTGCATTCACCTTCCACCAATTAAGGATATCAAATTTGGGAACATCCTCCTCAACATCCTCAGTCATATACTTATCCAATTCCGACTTGCTTTCACCGAAGCTGCTTTCACCATGCTTAAGTCTTTTATACAAATTTTTCATCTCCTTTCTTTTTATCATTCTCCGTCTGTCATCATCATCCCATACATCTTCCATTGTTAAATCAATAGGAGAGGTTTCTTCACTACATTCAGAGGCTTTTTGGTTGGACGCAGAGGATTGAGGGAACATGGCATCACTGACCTTTGAACAACTCAAAAATTGCATTCTTAATTTGCATCCAAATATGCTCTCCTACTATCTCACCATATGCTTGCTTCAATGAAAACTCAACAAAACCAAACTTATTCCTAGGATCAAGAATTGCAGCCACAAAGGTAAGAATATTGCATTTATCTATATCTCCCCAATACTTATCAAATTTAAGTTTCATGTTTTGTGCCATTATACTGAAATCTTGATCCGAACTAGAAATCCACTGATTCAATAATGTGAAAACATTAAGGATTTCATCCAAATATGCATTGCATGTCACATAAGATGTGCCAGACACAAACTTAGTTAAGGCAGTGAAATTACTTAGACAATGGCATAACTTCCTAGCTGCTGTCCAATCCCCCGCTTCCGGTACACCAAGCCAATCATCTTCAGCATTCCGATCTCTATCAAATGTTTCCATATCAAGTCTGAAGTTGTCATCAACCTCACTGAACCTCTCAAAAACATACTCAAATTTAGAAGCTGCTTTTAGCATCATGTAGGTGGAATTCCATCGAGTTGGTACATCCAAGGTCAACAATGCCTTGGTTGCCTGTACACATTCTTTAAATCTCTCCAACTTTGCTGGGGATTGCCTTGCATATCTTACTGCCCTTCTGATCCTGTAAACTGCTTTTCCACTGAATTTAAGTCCATCATTGACAATCAAATTCACAATGTGGGCAATACATCTCACATGCAAGTATTTACAACCCAATATGCTACCTTTCCACCTGCATAATTTTTTCTTCAATGAAGATACTGCAACATCATTAGCAGAAGCATTATCCATTGTGATAGTAAAGACCCCATTGATTCCCCACTCTAATAAGCATTTTTCTATAGCAGATGCTATCTTTTCCCCTTTGTGACTCCCTATAGGACAAAAATTAAGAATCGCTTTCCGCAATATCCATTCATCATCAATGAAATGGGCAGTGAGGCTCATATAGTTCGTTCGCTGGTTGGAAGTCCAAGTGTCAGTTGTTAGACAAACCCTCTGACAATTGGTGCTCAAATACTTCTTTAACTTCTTCTTCTCTTCAATGTATATCTGAACACAATCCCTTGTTACAGTAGACCTAGAAGGACATCGAAACCTGGGACATGATGCTTTCATTACATTCCTGAAACCTTTTGCCTCAACAAATCTGACAGGCAACTCATCAGTGATTATCATTTCTGCAATTGCCTTTCTAATTGCCTCATTATCAAACCTGAATGTAGTAACAGTTGTCTTTCCACCCTCAACACCATCAGCAAAAACAAAGTCGATCTGTGATTGATTCTTCAAGGCATTCTTCTTAACACAGTTATTACTGTGATATATTATGCCAGAAGTCCCATGCCTCTTTGGATCAGCCTTAATCTCCTTGCTGCAATGAATACACCGAGCTATAACCTCGCCCGATGGTTGCACTATCTTGGTAAAACTCTCCCAAGCTATTGACGACTTACTCTTATTCTTTCCTTGATTCAATACAATATGATCCATACCACTGTTGCTCTCTGCACTATTACGATCATTATCTCTCATTTCTAGGATCTCAGGTAGTTGTATTCTTTCCATAAACGGTGAAGGGACGGTTGATAATATAGGAATATCATCATTGACAGCTTCCTCAACTATAGGAGTAGATGCAGATGCAGCTGAACTCCCCATAATTGATTGAGAATGTGAAGAATGTGATGAACCATCCACGACGATTTTGTTAAACATCATTGACAACTTAACTGAAATTAAGAAATATAGTATATACAGTTAAAAATAAAAATTTTAAAAAATCAGATCTTGCGAAATATTCACATAAAAAAAATAAATACAAATACTTATCTCGATGCTCATAAACTATAAAATATTAAGTGTTAACACTGGCTAATACTGATTTTAGAAAATGGAGACAGTTGGCATATTAGGAACAGTTGAGGGAGACAGTTGTTATAATATATTGATAGAAAATGGACAGTTGGCAAAGAGAAAACGTCGTTTGCACACAGCAGAATAATAACTTGAAGGCCTAAATACTATCCAGGATTTTCTTCCCATCAATAAGACTGTTTCGATTTCATATTGGAGTGAAAGGTAAGGATTGGAGAAGCGACAGCTGACCAAAATCCAAACATGACAGAGATAGCAACCAATAAAGAGATTGTACTAAGAGGAGATCGAACTTTACATTAGCTGATAATCTCTCTCAAATCCATGGCCAGAGCCACAGAATAATTAGAGGAAAGAGTTGCTAATAGAGCTTTGTATTTTGTCAAAACTGGAGCCTAAACTAGAGGGGGGAATACAGTTTCAAGTGACAAATACAGTTTCATAACAATTTTGTCCAATTTATCCATCACATCTTTTACTAAAGCATGTTGAAAAATCAAGAGACATATAACTTCAACCAAATATTAAGAACTTACCAGTCTCGTCACTGCTTTCTTCCCATGATCATCACTGTCATAGACATGCTTAAGAGCTGCAGGAAGAACTTTCCAGAATTCATTCACAAACTCACTACCCTTTCGCCTACTAGTTTGCAAGATGTCATTTGCCAGATACAAAAAAGACACACGCTGTTCTTTTTGGGATGCATTGAACAACTTATCCCATGATTCAACAATCTGTCTCGCTTTCTTCCAATGAGAAACGCACCAGCGAGACAACGCTAATAAATGTTAAAAGAAACACAAGATAAGTCCATTCAAGAAATTCTTTTTCTGAAGCTTATATATCAAATTGACATAGGTGAAGCAAATCAAAAGGAAGACGAAGAAGCAGAAAACGGGTGAGATAAGAAAAGGAAGACGAAGAAGCAGAAAACAAGAATAATGAGCAAATTACCTTGTTAGAGCTGTACAGTCAGAATGCAAGAGGAGAGGCACTTCTCAGCTTCTCGTTTACGCGGAGGTTGGCAGGCTTCAATTCCTTGGAGAGAAAATTGATGAGAGGAGACAAGGGCTACGTCCGTTGCATCGTCGCTATAATTCCAGCTGAAAACGTGTGAGATAAGAAGAGGAAGACGAAGAAGCAGAAAACAGGAATAATGAGCAAAATTACCTTGTTAGAGCTGTACAGTCAGAATGCAAGAGGAGAGGCACTTCTCAGCTTCTCGTTTACGCGGTGGTTGGCAGGCTTCAATTCCTTGGAGAGAAAATTGATGAGAGGAGACAAGGGCTGTTGTCGGGAGAGAAAATTGAGGGGAGAAAATTTAGGTCAGATTGAACATAATAAAAAAATAAAAAAAGGGGAAAGTTTGTTCACTGTTGTCGGGTCGGGAAAAGTCGGTACATTTCCCGACCCGACAATATCGGTAAATTTTTACCGAATTAAAATTCGGGAAAAATTTTTCCCTTCCGATTTTCGGAAAAACCTTGTATTTCCCGACCGATTTCCAGACTGATTTCGGACGGGTCGGGAAGGGAAATGGTGGACACCCCTAATTCCACTAGTGTCTGGGAGTGGCTCCAGTTCACATTTTCCGCACCACAAGCTAGCTCCGGTTGAGATGTCGCGATTCGACGGTCAAGAAGTCCAGCGATGGATTTTTAATGCTGAATGATATTTTGAATTCTATAACATATCGGAGGAAGACAGAATTACGATTGCCTCTTTTTATTTAGATGGCAACGAAGCGGCTTAGTTTGAGTGGATACATCGCAATAAGCAACTCGTTGGTTGGGATGCCTTTACGGCAACACTGACCAAGTGATTCCGCAGTAAGGATCTGGAGACTCCAGAAGGGATCCTGGCCAAGTTACGTCAAACGACGTCCGTTGATGAGCATTATGGGCAATTTGAGTCGATCCTAAACCGGGCCATGCTTCTTCCTGAACTTTTTGTGGTCCGTTGTTTTGTTTTGGGACTGCGAGATGACATCAAGACTTCGGTGTTGGCGTCTGAGCCCATAGACTTGTCTGATGCCATCCGTTCGGCCCACATTCATGAGAGTAGGATTTTGATGGAGAAGGGCTTTATCAAACCTGCGTTGGGGAACTCTCTGCCACTCTTGCCAACACCAAAAGCGACACCGTATCCATCAAAAGCCACTGCACCTCTGTTTGATGCCAAGTTGCCGATCCGTCGCCTCACACCATCTGAAGTTGCCCAACGACGAGCCCAGGGATTATGCTATAACTGCAACGAGAAATACACCTGGAACCATAAATGTAAGGAAGCTCCTCGTCTATTGTTATTTGCGGATGAAGGAGATGTTGACAGTCCCCAACCAACAGTTAATTCCGCAACAGGCACAGAACCGACTCCAACCGAGGAAGTCACTCCTACCATTGCTATTTCCCATTATGCTATGTGGGGCAATCTATCTCCAACCACAATCCGGTTCACTGGTCACATTAATGGTTCTCCGATTCAAGTTCTTCTGGATGGAGGCAGTACTCATAGTTTCGTGCAAACAACCAAGTTTCTTAACTTGATCATCGAGACTATTGAGAGTTTTTGGGTTCTGGTGGGCAACAGCGAACGACTATTATGCTCGGGCATTGCTCGCAAAGTTCCTGTGTGTATTCAGGGACAAGAGGTTCATATTGATTTCTTCGTTCTTCCATTACAGGGGTGGGATACAGTGCTTGGCGTTTCATTGCTTCCCCAGTTAGGTTCAGTCATTACGGATTACTCAACATCCAACTTTGAGTTTAACTACGGAGACAAACGCATTTAATGGAAGGGAGAGGCTAGTGCATCTGCTCAATATACGTCGCTGAATACCTTACGTAGGATGGAGGAGATAAACAACATTGCTTCTTGTTTCAAACTGGAACTACAGCAAGTGACCAACGAGAAGGATCTCCTACCCCAGCCCAAAATCACAGAGCTGTTACAAGAGTTTGGGGATGTGTTCCAGAAACCACATGGACTACCTCTCGTTCGAGAAACGGATCATAGCATTCCTTTAGCTCCTTCAGATTTGCTAGTGAATGTTCAACCATATCGCTATCCACATTTCCAGAAGCAGGAAATTGAAAGATTGGTGACAAAGATGCTAGCAGAGGGAATGATCCGACCCATCACTAGCCCTTTTTCCTCACCAGTATTGTTAGTACGTAAGAAAAATGGAACATGGCGGTTCTGTATGGACTACCGCGCCTTTAATTCGGTAACGATTCGCAATCGTTTTCCTATTCCATCAATTGATGAATTGTTTGATGAACTGCATGGAGCTAGGTATTTTTCCAAATTGGATTTGCTTGTGGGATACCACCAAATCCACATGAAGGCTGCCGATGTTGAGAAAATATCCTTCCGCACACACGATGGCCATTACGAATTTCTCGTAATGCCATTTGGGTTAACTAATGCCCCATTATCTTTTCAATACCTTATGAATAATATTTTCAAACCTTACCTACGTCATTTTGTGTTGGTGTTCTTTGATGACATTTTGGTTTACAGTGCAACCTAGGTAGAACACTTAGAACACTTGATAGTGGCCTTGCAATTGCTGTGAACTAATCAGCTGGTGGCCAAAGCATCCAAGTGTGAGTTCGGAAAGCAGAAGATCGAATATCTAGGTCATGTTGTCACGCAGGAAGGAGTGACGGTGGATAATGAGAAGATAGAAACCATTAAGGCCTGGCCTAGGCCCAAGTCGATGAAAGAGGTCGGTGGATTCTTGGACCTCGCAGGATACTATCGCAGATTCGTCTCTAATTATGCCACCATAGCAGGGGCTCTCACAGATCTGTTGCGGAAAGATGAATTTAAGTGGAACGAACCAGTACAAGAGGCCTTTGAGAAGCTCAAATTGGTATTGTCATCGGCACCAGTTCTGCGACTTCCTGATTTCACCAAACCCTTTGTGTTAGAAACAGATGCCTCTGGTGTAGGGATAGGAGTCGTGCTATCCCAGGACAGCCATCCGATTGCGCATTACAGTCAGAAACTCAATTCTCGTATGCGTCAGGCTTCGACCTACCATCTAGAAATGTATGCCATCATGCAATCAGTGGCTAAATGGCGCCAGTATCTGCTTGGGCTCAGGTTCACTATTGTCACCGACCAGCAGTCCTTGAAGAGTCTCACAGAGCAAATCATCCAGACCTCGGAACAACAGAAGTGGCTTTGTAAGCTGGTAGGGTATGACTTTGAGATAGTCTATCATGCGGGGAGACAGAATATTGCAGCGGATTCTTTGTCCAGGGTTACTCCAGCCACATTGTTTCCCATGTCCACAATTGAATGTGGTATCTTGGACGAGGTGAAGGAAGAAAAGAAGAAGAATCTGGAACTGATACGTGTGCATGAGCAGTGGAAAATGGACAAAGAGGCAGTACCGGATTATGATGTACGAGAGGGAATTCTGTTCTTTCGTAATAGAATTATGATCTCATCAGATTCACCTTTGCGTCAACGACTCCTATCCGAATTTCACTCGTCGTTGATAGGAGGCCATTCAGGAATATTTCGCACTTTTCATCGACTTTCTGCCAATTTTTATTGGTGAACCATGAGGAAAGATGTGCAGACCTATGTATCACAGTGTCAGATCTGCCACATGATGAAGGACGTAACCATGAAGCCATTAGGGTTATTACAACCCCTTCCAATTCTAGATATGGTATTCAAAGCCATCTCTATGGACTTCATCACTGGTTTACCAAGTGTCCAAGGAAAGACGATAATTCTGGTGATTGTGGATCGGTTTTCAAAGTATGGGCATTTTATTGGCCTACCTTCTCCGGTGACAAGCAAATCAGTGGCAACAGCTTCTGTATCAGAATTTATACGACTCCATGGTGTGCCTACGTCAATTGTGACCGACCGAGACCCAAAGTTCCTGACTTCTTTTTGGACAGAAATTAATCGGTTACAAGGGACATGTTTATCTCCCAGTACTGCTTATCACCCCCAAACCGACGGGCAAACAGAGGCGATAAACAAGGTACTCGAAATGTATTTAAGGTGCTTTGTGGGAGGGAATCCGAAATCATGGTTATCACTTCTGCCTTGGACTGAGTTCTGGTATAATACTTCATACCAGACATCAACCAAAATGACCCCATTTGAAGTGTTGTACGGTAGGCCACCCCCTACGATAGCTCGTTATATCCCTAGAGCAGCTAAGAACGCAGCAGTTGAAGAACAATTGAAACAGAGAGATGCGACGCTCAGCCAGTTGCGAGAGAACTTAAGAAAAGCCCAGGAACGGATGAAGGCTTATGCAGACACTCATCGCAGGGAAGTTTAGTTCAAAGAAGGAGAATGGGTATATGTGAAACTTCAACATTATAGGCAAAATTCATTACGGTTGAGGAGACATAATAAACCGGGACCTAAGTATTTTGGGCCTTTTAAGGTGATTAAAAGGGTAGGACCAGTTGCTTACAAATTAGAATTGCCTGAGACCGCTAAGATCCATCCGATTTTCCATGTTTCAGTTCTGAAGAAATGTGTAGGTAATCCTTTGCAGTAGGTGATTCTGCTACACTTGGTAGATTCATCAACTACCTTGATCCTGCAACCAAAGGCAGTATTGGGAACACGGGTTACGCAGCGTGGAGGAAGAGAAATAGAGCAATGTCTGATCCGTTGGCAAGGTATGGAAGTAACGACTGCAACTTGGGAGGATAAGGAGCAGCTGTTTAGGAGCTATCCTACTCTGAACCTTGAGGACAAGGTTCTAATTCGGGAAGGGAGTAATGTTGTGAGTGTAGAGGAGAAGATGAGTTCAAATGCACCTGAAGTTGGGTTGTCTACGGATGCTGAGTTGGCTGATGAATCAGCAGTGCTAGTGCCACGGAAGAGCTCAAGGATCAGGAAAAGGCCACGCAGATTGGAAGATTATGTCTAATGGAATTTGGTAGGATGTGCAAACAAGAAAGGAGGATGGACATTCCTTTTAGGGGGAAAACGGGTGGTTAGAGGGGTGTGAATTGTGTGTTGAAGTCTCTGTTTCCTCACCTCCAGTTTTTATCTCACGATTCTCTTCTGTATACTTTCTTTCCTTCTTGTTAGAGGTTTTTCCTGACTTGCCCAGAAAATCAGTAGTAATAATGTCATTTTGATCGCCTAAACACTACATGTTCTGACTGGAAAAAAGAAGAAGATGAACTAGCTTTTAGATGGGATATAGAGTCTTTTTAATTCAGTCAGAACACATATAACGTCTGACTAGATAATTTTAAAAATTGTATCTCTTGTTGGAATAAATCCTAACATACTGGAAGTAGAAATGAATTTGATTCTACAATACATATTGATTATTGATTAGGTGGATCAGCCATTTTAAAAATTATATTTCTTGTTGGAGTAAATTTTAATTGTTGGAGTAAATCTTAACATGGTGTGTTTTGGGAGCACCCGAGAATTGCCCAGTTTTGTATCGTTAAATGTTAATTGCTTTTGCCCTTGCTTTGCTAGCAAGCGTTTACATCAAGGCCCAAATATGAGATGTAGCTAAAGTGCATAATGTATCCAAAGACTAAGGAGAATACAACGTACCAAGAAGATGGATCATAGCACTTGATGAGATGCAGTCTTTTTCTGGGCTCAATTGATAGATGGGTTTGAGGATTTAAGTGTGTTGACACGGATTTTTGGAATTTTATAATAATATTTTTTTAAACGATATTTTTCTGTTACTAATATCATAAAAAGTAATTGCAAACACAAATGCAAAATTAATCATTTGAATATTGCAAAATGTAAGAAGTCTGCGTCTCTCCAACAAGAACAAATAAGAATCCAGCAATGCTTAGCGGCAAAAACAGAACGTAACTGAACTTTGCAACATTCAAACTCCACTGTTTCCTCCAGCTTGTACCTGTCCTCACAAAACTACCACAGCCAATCAACAAAACAAAACTCAAAAGATTCGGTTTGGCTTTCCCATTGTACTCTTCAAGTGCAGGGACTTTACCTATTGTCAACAAAAAGAAACAAAAAATATTAGAAGAATAACAATCGGGTAAGTCATAAACCTAACTAATAAAGTATATCACAAAATGATGATCAATGGAAGAACTTTTGATGGTATAAAGGCAAAGAAAATAAAAATGTAACTCACGTTCTGCCAATTCTTCTTCAACAATGAGACAAGGAAGTTGATGCTCATTTGCACATTTTGGAAGATCTGCTTCTCTTCCATATCACAGTTACCAACTGCGACTCCCATGCACAGGACCTTCTTCAATTGAAACTTCACTGTTGCTTTGATCTCATTAACCTTTGACTCAAGAGACTCTTGGTGATTAACAAGGGTAGGGAATTTGCCTGAATTCACAGAAACCACAAGAAGCTACAGTAAGCCTTTAACACCAATTGGTGTACATGTATCTTCACTGGCAACCATGAATCTAAGTTAAAACTCGCCTGCTTTGTTCAGTCCAGGGCCAAGTAGACGAGGAATCTGCTTGATGACAGACTCTGAGGCCAAAAAGGCATGGTATTGCTTGGAAAGTTTCTTGACCAATTTCTTGTTCTTGTTTAGCTTTTTCAAAGCCTCAACATCCATCCACTGCAAGCCCATTGATTCTGCCTGCCAGTTGAAATTAATCAGTCCAGCAACTCTTAAATGTAACCAGGACATAAGCAGGAAGTAGAACCAGAGGCAAAGCCTAATAGGCATTGCTGGCATAGATTGAATGCAGGAATTAACGAATATTTCAGTAATACCAGAGCTCAAAACCATCTGCTAGCAACGATCAAGATGGTTAAAGAAGAAGACTATAGATACCTCTTCAACGTGCTGAGCATCTCCAAGCATGCAAACTTTCATTTTAGGACGAGGGATATGTGGCAACTTTACAGAGCCACTGAAACGCTTGTCCTTTTGAGGGTCATAGTTTTTCAGCCCAATCTGGAGCTCAATTGTCTCAGTGAACTTCCGTGGCTTCTCTGCAGAAGCAGTCTTAATAATAGAAATAGCTTCCCGCAGTTGATCACTAGAGAGCTTACTGAAGCAATTGGAAAATTCCAAAAATTAGAACTCGAAATGGATATCAAACAAACAATAAAACACTTATTCTTGTCTTTTATGAATGCGATAACAACTTTTCTTATAAAAAAGTACAGCAGAAAAATCATAGAGCATAAAAATGCCTAGCTCATTCAGAGAAAAGCCTTTACCTTAGCAGCCTCTGCATTACAAAAGGGAAAAACGAAAGACACAAATCAAACATAGTGCCTCCAACGGCACAAGGCTATTGCCAACAAATTCTAGGTCTCACATATAGACAGAGGTTAATCAAATGGCATCCACCGTAACAGATGGACTAAACAACCAAATCCCGCATCCTGCTTGACACCGACAAAGCTAGAGCATCCGTATTTACCATACACACTTCAAAAAACAACTCAACACCAAAACTATCCCAGAGTCATGCACAAGCTAATCACAACTGCAGAACCGCCATTTATTCTGGAAACAGCTCAACTCTCATCAACAAAAAATTCACCTAACCCTACATGAAAATGAAAGAGAAAAGCTGGATGCTTTAAGTTTCGAGACACACCTCATAGTGAAGGCTTTCAAGTAAGCGCTCTACTGCTTCACTTCCTGCGAACGAAACAGAACCACGTTAATACAGATCGAACGGCAGCTGCAGATCCAAAAGTCGAGAACACCACTAAACTAGATAAAGAGAAAAATATGTACAGAAATACCTTCAGGAAAGATGGTGAAACCCTAGCAAAGGAGACCAAAACCGCTAAAACGTGGGATTTATAGCCACAAGAAGCGAATAGGCTAAACCCTAAGTATATCACGGGCCTGATCTGCTTGATTATGAGGATCCTATGGACTGTTGTGGGCCGGGTTCTAACTCAATAGTTGAATTGGACTTATTGTACGTTCAATCCAAACAAGCCCAGTAGTTTTTTCCTTCACGTCTATAAGAAGTCGAGTATGACTTTCGGTATAATATATTTTTTTAAAAAAAAAATATTTATCTCATAAATAAATTTTCCCTTTATAATAATAAAGTATGGATAAAATTAATATGTTTTTCGAATTTTGATAAATATAGAAACACCTTAATTCAGTACTGAAATATATTACATCCTGTGCATCCATGAAACTGACAAATGGTGGCAGAGAAATTTGTATAATTATATAAGACCTTCTCTCTGGGTCTTCATCAGTTGACGGGAACTTGATCTACGCCGTGCCTCGGTAACAAGCGCTTCACGAGCAGATGCAATCCCACTGGGTGCCAACAACTTGTCAAAGGCAGCATAATCAATCCAGCTCTCGAGGAAATTCTCCTGACCCCATCTCTCAGGAATCACAACCCTACCAGCAACCTCCTCTCTGTACTTCTTTGTCCTCTCCACTCCCGTTTCTTGGTGCATCGTTTTAGTATCATCGCTACCTGGAAATGATTGGTTGTTTGGGTCCAAGGAAAACGGAAGATTAATGTGGCTGTTTGATACCGTAGAACGACTGTTGCTCATTTTCATTTCGTGGGTTACCATTATCTCTTGCAAGATGATCACCAACTCTGTACGTACGTATACCCTCGCTGGTTCATCTTGCAATACTGAGGAGAAATTAATTATGGTCATATATATAGGCATGGTCAGAGAGAAAGACAAGAAGGTAACGAATGGGGGAGCTGGATTACACGTCTACACAACTGTAGGTTCTGTATGGTACATGAAATCTCACCGTCTCAAGGTTGATGTTGGTGCCAAACTTTTATGTGGTTTACTTCTCACAGTCATTTCCAAATGGAAGGATGGGCTTTGGATCGGTAGGTACGTACGTCGCTAGGCTGCGGTGATTATTTGGCTGGTGGTTTTGAGGTTGACATTTTGACACATACAAAGGCAAGTGCATATTTTGTAGTTGAGCTTTGACCGGAGGCAAATTAAAGACATTGTACGTCACAGAAAATGCCATTATCTTTTTGTCATGTATGAAGCATATATTGCCATATGGGCACACATCAGATTTGGTCCCTTAATCCCTTATGAGAACAGCGTTTCCCTTGCGTGCCTGCTACAATTAGTAATTCTTATATGATTCACCTGCATTTGAAGAGAAGCAACGTAGCTACGTACGTACGGAAACACACGTAAAGATTGTAAAGGTAACTGCTTTGGTATAAGCCCAAAACCCGAGAGGTACTATTGTTGTTTTTAAAGAGTATGGTATAAGTTTGTGCGTGCCCGAATTACTGAATCCTTTTGACTCCAAGATCATGATAATTTTATTCAACAATCTATGCTAATATTTTTTCCGTACTTATGTTTTCACTCTTATTTTACAATCCTCTAAAGCTATGATAGATGGAATGATATACGAAGAATTGTGTAACACGAACTAGGAGTGTAAGATATTGTACTTTGGAAATTATCATAAATTTTTATTTATGTTTGGTATTTAAAAAAAAATATTGATAATATCCTAATTTATTAACTAAATAATATAATAAAATCTTTCCCTAAATACTAATATAACTTATTTAAATTTGTGTAATCAAATACTACATCCTTAACAACTATCACAAAACATCACAAAACAATACCGATCTAGCCCTTAATGAATAAGAACTCCAGTATTACTATATATCAGGTCTGCTCCATTGTAGCCGATCGAAAGCCTTTAAGGTTGCCTTTTGCCCGAAAAGACTCTCAATGGATAGAAGTAAACCATTGCTTAGTCCAATCCATCTCCATGTTTTCGAAAACAATAATCCTACTGCGGCATCTCCATAGAATATCAGCAACCAAAACCCTTTTTAACTCTTCCAATTTCACAAGAAGTTGTATGGTTTCTTAAATATTCAATTAAACTTAGTTAAGGAAACGTGAATATACCACATTTTTTTATAAAATATCTACCGTAAAACTTTTTTTTAAAGAAAAAGAACCAATTATAGAGATATAGATCCGAAGAAAACACATTTGGAGTATCATAAGTAGAGTCTACTTACTTTTAAAAACATACCAAAACATAAGTCCACCCTACCATGGATGAAGGGAATCAAACTTAAAGTAAGTAGAGCATGCTTCTCAATAGCTTCTGCAATCATTTATTTGTTTTCAAGATCATACTGATAATTCATACACGATGAGTAAATACTGCAATTGTCTATCGATTTATTGATAATAGGGCAACAAAAAAGACAAATGAAGAAAACAGCTTCCTGATCAGCACCTACTCTCTATCCTTAATCGTTGAGGACCGACTCTACGTCTCTCAGCAACAAGAGCATCCCTAGCCGATGTGATTCCATTTGGAGCTAACAACTTATCGAAGGAAGAATAGTCTATCCAATCCTGGAGCAAGCTTTCCTGACCCCATATATCCGGTATCACAATCGTACCAGCAACCTCTTCTCTGTTCCTCTTCAGCCTTTCTCGTCCCATATCGATATCCTTGTGGACTGCAGTCTCCTTCTCATCCACAGGATCGTTAGTATCCTTTCTTGAGCTCAGATTTTGAGCTTGCAATTGATCATTCTTAGGAAAGCACGCACGTAATTTGCCAAGGGAATTCTCAGGCGCCCTCGTAGTCCTATTCGCCTCGGAAGAAAAGCCAGCCACACGGCGGGTGTATTTTCTTGTATGATTGGAATCTTTCATTGACGAGAAATTCTGAACACCACCCTCCATGTTGCACAGGAAATGAAGCTACACCAGCTAGCGAATATGCAGAAGCACTTGCGTTGCGTGTGAGTGAATGAAAAAAGGCTGCTACGGAAGAAGAACGAATAAGTAGAAGAACGATTGGGAAGTGACGTAACACGTCACAACCATATATCTATTTATTTTGTATGGTATCTGACATCTCTACGTCTTATGCTTTGCGCTGTGTGGCGAGTCAGGTTTGTGGCTTGTGTTTCGTGGAGTGATATTTAAGATTTTCGAATAACCTAAGTCTTCCTTCTTTTCTTCACTTTTGTGTGATAGTTGGATGGTGTAAAGTGGACAGAGCAGGGGCGAATTCGTCCAATGAGGTTGGTAGATTTGATTCATGGACATGAGGTGGAAAATACTGGCACATGGGAAATGATTTTTGGAGCCAAAGCTGTGGACAAGCATAAACCATGGCCGATCGCACAGGTTGAAGACCTGAGCCACGCATAAAAAACAAAGATTAGATTATTTTTTTTCTCTTTTGTATTTATTGCTTAAGAAAATTATAGATACTCAACACTGCCGACTTCATTTGACTCAAACATTAGCAGAGTATAATTAGGATGTTCAGATTAACATATGTCGATCCAAATATAGAAACAAATTAATCCTACAACCTAAGATAATATAGTTTAATTTTAAAAGAATAAAATAATTATATTATTTTGAGATGCCCGAGTCATGGGATGATGGAGTCCCTAGATTTTGTGTGTTTGTGAAGCATCCCACACAGCCAAACATTATGAGAGAAATCTATAGATATCAATCCTGACAGAATTTATCATATCTTACACAGAAGCTTCATCATCAGATATGATAAGAACAGACAAAATTTTGAGTCCCAGCTTCTTTTCTCTCTGCATTATAGCAAGAATTGAACATTTTTTCTTCTTTGAATCTTGCATCTCCCCCAGTCATTTTGTGAAGGGTACTACTGGAAGGTCAATTGAGAGATTTTTTCTGAATATAGATGTGCCGCAGAATACAGAAGGGAATATTCATTCACTTTTGGCAACTTGGTAGATGCGTTGAACAAATATGAAGGAAGCACGAAAACCGACTGTGCCAAGGATCAGGAAAAATGCATAGCACAAACATGCATTATAGCCGAAGAAGAAGCATAGCTGCATAAGACCCTTCATGTTTGACCTGGCAAAAAAGTAGATGCAATAGGCAAACATGAAAAATGCCACTGACCCCCCACGCAACAGAGATCTGCATCAAACAGAAGAATAGGTGATGATCACGCCATGTTGAAATGTTTGAAAAAATAAACAAATAAGAAGAAAAGGCAAAATGCACTTATTTTCCCTTAAGTGACTAAAATGAAGTAAGGAACAAGAAAATATATAAGCATTAAAAGACGAGCACCCATTTGATATTCCAGATAATGAAGAAAAAGGTATACAAAGAATCACAGCACAAGGTTCTGTAAGAACATACTTCCACCACCATTCGTGGTCTTCCACATAAAGCTGAATGTATGTCATCGAACAACTCAAGATTGCGGTGAAGAGGATAACAATGATGAAAGTGACCAACAGAATGCTGGGAAGAGTGTACACTTTGTAGCCCCACAAGCTTGAATATAGGTGGTGTAACTCAACGACAATTGCAGTAAAAGATAAAACACCCACAAGAAACATTTGGCAAGGTGTTTTCCTGTACCATGCTTGCGGTGGAATCTCCCTTGGGTACCTTTTTGTGGCAGAAGGCGCTTGAAATCCTGACCTCAAGAGATTTCCTAAGAACCCTCCTAACGCAAGCAATGGAATAGACAAAAATATGTATATGAGCAGAATCACCACGATGGTGCCAAACGGAAGTGCAGCCGTGGCACCGTAGGATACAGCAATTGTGTTAAGCAAGGAAAGGATCACAAACTGTGGACCAGGATAAAGAATCCCAGTGAGAAGAACACTCCTCTCCTGCAAGAGCTTTATGTTATAACATGTGAATGAAAGACAATAAAAATTAAAAGTACTTTGGACAAATGAAAAGGATAAGAAAAAAATACGCAATAATTCTACATATTTTCCCTTACCCATCCAGTTTCAGCAAACTGAGTATGGAAAGAAGCGGCAGTATAGCCTCCAATCACAGATGTAAGAGCATAAACTAAGACAAAAGAAGTGCACAATGTGCCACGGCTGTAGGGGTAGAGAATGCCAACAAATGCAAGAACAAATTGAAAGCAAATCCTGAAAGAGAAAATTACATTAATTAGGTGCTAATGCTTGTAATGGAACCCTGTCGTGTGTAATTCATAAGGTTATATGCTATAGATGTTGTGAAACTACTCTCCTTTCTAGTAAGGTAAAAGTGTAATTCTGATACAGTACTAAATTCTGGAGAGGAGAACTCCGGCAGAAGCTTCTTACATTGTATGCCAGATGCAATTTAGCAGTTAAGTACCAGTCAGAGTTAAAAAAGCATCAGAATCTGAAGGTCTATAATATGCCACAAAGTTTAGAGCATAATTAGCAAAACTAAGCACCGGTGCCATAAATACTGCAAAAATCAGGCGTCAACTGCTAATCTACACTGTTCACAACATCCGGTAGAACCTTTCTTTTTCGAATCTTGTCCACATCCTTTTACTATCTGTTTCTTCTACTACTTCTTTCTTAACTGTTGAGCTATTGTTACGATACGACTCCTAGGCCTCTTACAATATTTAGAACCATGCAAACTAAAAACCAACAGGGTATCAAAGCATAAAACTCAAATCAGAAAAAATAAACCCCATTCATCACAGACTTGAACTAATCAAACCATGTCACACTAAAAACTATCTTTAAATTCCATGCTTAACTATAATTTTCTGAAAGCCATTCTGAACCTAATCGTCATGGCTTCAGATGCATTAGTAGCAACAATCTAGACGTCCCAGCGACTGATCATTGTCATATGATCTTCAAAGTTATGCAAGTTTGCTTAAAAATATGATCAAGAAGTTGGAGACTAACTCGGAACACATATTTATCAGCTCATATGATGAAAGCATATTTCATAATAACAGATCTGTCTTCCACAAAAAGCAAGAAAAGGCTAATGACACTTGAAAACAGAAATGGGTTTGATTCAGAGAATTGGTTACGTTTTAAATGGAATACAAAGAATTTGAAGCAGCTTTTAAAATGGCAAAGAGAATGGGGCATGGGTTCTCCGGAGAGTCTGATCAGGAATCCCTTTAAAGGAAAATGCAAAGTAAAGAGAAGCCAGAGAACAAATACAGAGTTGGAGCAAATATAACAATTATGGATTGAGTTCACGTACAGCATCAGCAATTGGGTTCCAGAACCCAAGATACCACAAAACAAGGACATGTTTTTAGGGTATCTGAAAACATCACCGTGAATATATTTCCAACCAACCTCCTTCTCTTCTTCTTCATCACCACTAGAAAATCTGCATTAAATTAGAGGAATATCAAGCTCAGGGAACAAAGTGAACTGCTCCTAGGCTTCACTATGTCGGGAGATGAATATAAGTATTTAACAATGCACTACTTTCTTAGATCATTCTTGAGCCGCCGTATAAGGTATAACGTAAGCAATCCCGTCAATAGCACAATGTTGACAGCCGAGACGAAGAATGAGAACCAACGAATCTGTCTGCGTACTGGAAGCATCGCTGCCTGGGAATATTTGGACGTCCTGGTCTCAAACATTGCTGAGGTTACATTCCACGAAACCGAATAAGTGAACTTAACCACTAAATCAGTGTCTTCTGATATATCAACTGTCTGATTTGGATCGCTAAAAGCACTTACTCCTATGACCTGATTCTCATTGTAAAGAACATCAAACTGAATATGAGTGAACAAATAATACTTAAGCCCCTTCCCACCACTGATCACCGAACTCCAATCGTCCTCTTTGCCAATAAAACCCCACAACGGGAGATCATCATAGTACATTTGGAAGTAAAAATCGTTCATTACAGCCTCTCTGAACCTTGCAACTTCATCTACTTTAAGCTTCGCCTCACAAAGTAACGCTCCATTTTTATCCTCTCTGAATTTCAGTACATGCAATGCATTACTCAAACGATCTCCATTCAACACTTCGCCTAGTGTTTCTTTCTTTTGAACAACATTAACTGCAAAACTCCCATAAATATTTAAACGTTAACAATTTCACGCCTTCAAAATCTAAACTTCTGGTTTCAATTCAACATCTAAAGCAAACCAATTTCAAATTCATCAAAGAAAAGGCAAACCCAGCACCACCAGTATTTACCTACTTTAACTTAAAGTTGACCCAAAAAGGGATTGAACATCATAAAACAGGTTGGTTTAAAAAGTCTAACCTGGTCGACAAAATGGCAAATCGTAGTACTGATACGTCTCGCTGCAAATAACAAATAAAACGTGTCAAAAACAGACCCACACGCAAAAATCTTTAGCAGGTATCCGCTTCGTGTAGGCCGGATGACCCAGTGATACCTTGGATTGTGCAAAGGACCCACTTTGTTGACGAAGAGAGGAACCTGATCTCCCACATTGTAACGATGATTATAAGGTGATGACGCAGTGGGTTCAATAGACAAGACTATCACTGCTAAGAGGAGCAGAATGAGACTCATTGGTGAAGTGGGTTTTCAACTTGCAACGGAAAACTGGAACTCGGATCGGCTTAGAGGCAGAGAAGCAGACAGAAGATGTGAGAATCGAAGTCAAAGCCAGAGGCGACACGCCGTCTGGGCTCATTCTGCGAGGTAATTGTCATTTGTACTTTGCACCAGAAACACTACAACGGCAATACATCCACTTCTTAGTAATGTAACAGAAATATGTCACTTCTGTATATTTTTTATATATAAATTCAAAAAAAATAAAATTCTATTTATTAATTTTTTTATAGTAAATATTTATCAATAACAATGATTATATCTGTGGAAGCCAGAAGGTAAAAGTATCGGAACTGTCCTACAATATGATCACAAGGATTGAACCCAATTCCCAGCGATTCCCTGGTTTGAAATCCCTTTCTTAATGAAGGTATATCCGCTTTGGATCTTGGTGTATTACTCTGTGCATGCCCAAGTATGGAAGGCATTGGAACTAATCAATTCAGAATTGGCCAAACAAAGTTCTGTAGACCAGACCTCGTGAGAAAGATTTCTCCTGAAATTGTACCTGTTTGGTTTTTCACTCGAAGGAGCAGGTGAAACAATGTCCTCGACTCGTAAGGTGTAAGAGAATGAAGACAACTTTAATGTACCATACCCAGAAAGAGACCACACTGATTTCCTTTTCTACAGCTGCCTCCTGAAAATCCTTTTACAGCCAAGTAAACCCTAAAACTCAGCACCCGCTCTGCGTAGCAGGCTTCTGAAAGGATTTTACCTATTCTACTTGAGCTTTATTGAAGAGACAAGTTCTTGATCTGGGCACTATTTAATACACTCGTGGGTTCTTCCCTGTTTGAGGTCTAGATCATCGCAGCCATTTCTAAATGATATGATGATAAAAAAAAAAAAAAACAGAACATAAAGCTAGTAAATAAAGTAGTATGTCCATACTCTGTGAAGCAGTGTGTTTAGGGCATGCTTGAGTGACAGGATATGGCTTCATTCTATATAAACAGAAGCATACATAAGTATTTGGATTTGATCTTGACCCATCGCCTTTCTGCAAATATAGAATCAGAGGAAGCTATAAAGAGCTACTGTCTGAGAGGAATGCTAGATCCAAGGAATCTATAATCTAAACAGCTTTTCCTCATATTTCCCATATGAAGAACATGTTGAAAGGTGGATTGGGAGCAAGTGTATGCTTTAAATACACATTTACCTGATCCTTGAACGGCAGTACCTCTTTCTATTTGAACCAACCTTCTTTAAGTCAATCATTTGCATCATGAAGGAATAATTGAAAGAAAAAGGCATATTACTAAGAAAAGTATTAGATGAGAACAACATAGAATGTTTACTTTACCCTGTTTTCAGAAAGGAATCATGGGTCCATCACCTTTTCATGTATCTATATAAGCATACAATCAATAATGCAGCAGGTCATGGATATCTAAGCCCTTTCTTTGACTTAGTGTTATTGTTTTCCATGGGTTAGTCTGATAACTAAGAGCAGCTTACAGGATTGGCCATAATAACAACTAGGATGAAAAAGAAACTGGGGAGGCATTGACAAGAGAATGCCTTACATAATGCAAGGATCATGACCCTGATAAGAAAAAAATAAAACCCAACTTGCAATGGCCCTGCAGCCTGGAGACCTCAAAGAAATAAAATTCTAATAAAGGAAAGGAATCTCAATGTGGCATGGTTGGTTTTAGGTGATGACAGTGAATTGATGTTGACCCAACAACAAAGGGGATAATACCAAACAAACCCATCTCATTAGCCTGGATTAAATAAACACAAGAGGTTTTGCTTTGCTTGGGGATCATTATTCTAATGTTTTGGTTGAAACGGTGTAGCCAACCCAGTAATGATTCAATATAATTGAAAAAAAAAGCATGTCTTTCTCCAACAATCTCCAGCTCAGTTACCGTCTACTCTGTAAGTATCAGTAAAAGATGAAGAAAAACAACCCAGGAGCGATTATTCTTTTACTTGGACTCCTTTTATCCATTCACTCTGAAAGAAGAAATTGTCTCATCTCATTCAATATCCAATGTTGAATTGATTGCTTATTGATATTCTCAATATATATTTTTTCTTCTGCAGCTGGGAAAAGTCCTTGAATCCCTGGGGAGCCCCATAAAAAGGGCCAATAAGGAAGCACAGGCGGTTACAGGAAAGAGAAGAGTCGGGGAGTAGGAGTCAGTGATTCTAGTGGGTTCCTGCTGGAGACCCCACCTCTTCCCTTACTAACAAGTTTTTATCACATTATCATAGAGTTTCTCCCTTGTTGTTTGTTTCATATGTGCATTTTTGGGTAAACGCAGAGGCCAGAGGGCATGAGACAGGTCCTTAGGCTGCTGCTGGGACAAGATTTTTGGTGTGAACCGCTTCAGAGTGATGAGTAATTACAAAACCTCATAAATATGTACTTTACTACACAGGATACCGGGGGGGTGTGGGTGTTGATAAGAGCAAACTCCAAAAAGAAAACACAGACTAGTTATGATCAAATCAGGTTAGTTTTCTTCGCGTAGAAGAGAGAGAGAAAGCAGAGTAAAGGCAAGAGATAGGGACACGCTTGATGGATCAAAAGTTGCAAAGTGAGAAGAGATATATCTGAAGAAAAAGACCTGTGCCTCCCGTTAGGAAAAACTCAAGATATGCTTTGATAAGAAAGTATTGGTTTAGACCCTCTTCCTCTTTTTGTGTCTCTTCGGTTATGTCTTGTTCCGTGTACCACTAGTAGCGAGCGCTCACTCCTCTGAAATTCTGAGAGCTAACCCAGCTCAAATATATTTGAACTGGAAAACACCTTTGAACAAAACCATATTACTCTGTTCCAACTCCCCTGTTTCTTACCAAGTAAACAACCACTTCCTTGCTTGTTTTGTTCCTGCCTTCTCCTTCTTTGCTCCGGGTTCCTCCAGTCCTGGTTAAAACACATATGAAAATGTTCTAAAGAGAAAGTCTTGCATGGCCGGCCACCGGGTTGGAGAGACTGGTCTATCGGACTCAGGCCCCTCAAGTCACCATCTCCCTTACGCAGGAGTTCTTCATGGAATCAACACTCCATCGAACAGTTTCATGTAGGCCGCCAGCTGCTTCTCTTTGAGATTCTGTTTCGCGAGGAATGCAAATTTCAGTAGCCAGAGCTTTGCATGAATTAAACTCTACTATAGTTGATAAGCCTTTTTCTTGTTCTGTTGATCACTGACATGGGGTTCACTGAGTTCCTGTCTCTTTCAGCAATCAAGAAGGATCTGCTTTTGATTTTGGGGAGCTAGAAGCAGCAATTGTACTGCAAGGAGTTAAGATTAGGAATGATGAAGCCAGAGCACGTATGATTCCCCCCCCTCCCTCTCTCCCTCTCTCCCTCTCTCCCTCTCTCCCTCTCTCCCTCTCTATCTACTCATTTCTGCTTTTCTGACGTTTGACAAGTATAACCGACTCTTCAAAAGCAAAGAGCGTGAAAGGTTTGAATATGTCTGATGAGGGTACAACAGAGGGGGGTTTACCATTTCCAATACAGTAATCATGCTGAGCGAGAGAATTGAATGGTGTGAGGCTACAAACATAGTAACCTGACCTCCTTGGCGTGATTTACTAACTCTGTGCATATAACTGAAGAAAAGGAGGATTAGGTGGAAAACTTTGGAAAAGAAATCTTTATAGGCCTTTTTATTTTCTGGGATGATCCTCTGAAGATTTTACTTCTCTTAATTCTATGCAGCTTTATTCACAGAGGCAGGCAGGCCTGCAGCTACACTGGAAATGTTCCCTTCATGGCCAATGAGATACCAGCAAACCCCAAGAGTAGTACCTTCTTATAGCTTCCTTTCTCCACCTTTGTCGTGTTTTTTTCGATATGTGAACTAGAAGAAATAACAGAGTTCAAGGATGAATCAAAATTTCAACCTTTTCATCTCCATAAAATCTCCAAGAAGACATTATGTTGTACTTGATCCAAAAGTTCTGTTTCCTTTTTGTACTAGGATGTCTTTTTGTTCTCTTTTTATTTTATTTTTCCCGCAAAATTTAGCTTGCAAGGTTGGTTTTCATTATTTTTAAAATGATCTTTGATTGCACATTTGACTATTTCCGGTGGGGTTTTCTTTTATTTGCTTAATTAATCCAGGGCAGTTCAAAGTCAGGAGGGGAAAGTACAGACTCAGGATCAGGATTGAACACTCTTTCAAGCAAAGCTGAGGCTCAGCTGGAACCAGAATCTCCGATCAGTAAAAAGACATCTTCTCTAGATCACCACCAGCCTTTTGATCAGAACCATCTACAGATTCATCAAGAGCAGCAGCAGCAGCAACAAGCAGACATGGCAAATGATGCTTCAAGGATTGGAGGGGGAGGACCCTCACAACAGAATCCATCACCTGCAAAAACACCCCAAGAAAAGGTACTTACTTTCACCACTGTGTTTACATCAATAATTATCAGTCTCCAAGTCCTCCCTCCTCCCTCCTCTCTCCCCCTCTTTCGTTCAAATCCCGAAATTGAGGAAAAGTCAGTATCATTTTTTCTTGTTATCCTCGCTATCTTGTTCCATTAGTTGGTCTATCTGCAAAACATACGGAAGCACAGATCCCAATCCTACAAGAAAAATCAGAGAAGGTAGAGTTTTGCCTGATTCCCAAAGGGTTTTCTGTTCAAATGACTGACACGAACTCAGAGGGTCAGAAAGAGAATTTTCTACACCTAAACGGCAAAAGTTAGAATCTTTACAGTATTCATATTTTTTTTTAATAAAAACTTTGACCCACTTTAGTTATAGGCTTAATCCTCTTAACTACCAGTTTATGTATCTTTATTTTGCTCCAAAAATCTGTTTTGGGATTAGGGAAGCCAGGACCAACACGTAATGTCACCTAATGATGACTTTTGCTGCCCCATACCATGGCCATGATATGATTACCAGTTCGAAGAGCAGGAATCTCTTCGGCAACCTCAAAACCCAGAATTAGCTGCAAGAAGTTTTCTGAGATTTCATCAACCTTTCTTTTCTTGGGTTAATCTTATAATCTGCATACAAATATTATACTGACCGGAAAAAGGCACCGCCTGAAAAGGATTGGCTTTAAAATTTTCCTGCGTAGCCTTACTGCATTTTTTTTGTCTTTAATCTGTATGATGTTGCAGAGGAAAGGAACAACATCAGAAAAACAACTTGATGCTAAGGTACCGTTCAAGTCATATTATATATAGCACTTCCATTGTTTTAACTGCCAGGAGCCCAAAGCTCTTTTGTTTTTACACCTCGTTGGTTTCAGACTTTGAGACGTTTAGCTCAAAACAGAGAAGCTGCAAGGAAGAGCAGACTGAGGAAAAAGGTAGGACTGTAGGGGTCATTTTCCACCCATTTTGAGTTCTGAGTTACTGCTATATCTGTAATTATATCGCACAAATTTACCGTTCATCCATTGCCTGGGAAACACAGTCCAATTGAATGTTCCTTTATCTCTAACCAGGCCTATGTGCAGCAGCTAGAATCTAGTAGGATAAAGCTTACTCAGTTGGAGCAAGACCTTCAAAGAGCACGCCATCAGGTTATTAATTAAATTACTCTCCTTCCCAGTTTTCTATTCTCGTATACCAGAATTTTTAATTCAGACACTCTATATCAGGCTAAATGTAATCGGGTTCTCTTGCAGGGGCTGTTCTTGGGCGGCGCTGGTGGTGGTGCTTCTGCTGGAGCCAGTATCAGCTCCGGTGAGTTCCGTTCCTGCTAAAGATGCATAAAATTTAAAGCAAGGATAGGAAAATAACGCCAACCTAAAAGCGCGCAGTTATTTTGTCGTATTAAAAGGCTTGTCTGTCCTTTGAGACTGGTCAATGGGCCCTCGGAGAATAAATAGCCTTTGGTTCCCTTTCAATACCAACTTTGTAAAATGTTTGTTTAACAAGATCTTTAGCTAACACCTGAATACGAATCGAGTTTACAAATGACTGGTTGGTCAATGATATATCGCTATCTGGTATAATTATGGGTCAGGAGCTGCAATGTTCGATATGGAGTATGCGAGATGGCTAGAAGAGGATCACCGGCACATGTCCGAACTCCGAGCTGGGTTGCAAGCACATTTATCAGACGGTGACCTGAGGGGGATAGTGGATGCATACGTTTCACATTATGATGAAATTTTCCGGTTGAAGGGTATTGCCGCCAAGACTGATGTGTTTCACCTTATCACCGGGATGTGGTCGACTCCGGCGGAGCGTTGTTTTCTTTGGATGGGTGGTTTCAGGCCCTCAGAGCTCATCAAGGTTTGAAAATGTTCAACCTTCGTTACGACCCACCCCCGAGTCTGGTTTTCATATCTTCCAATCGTTTTTTCTTTCTTGTAAAACAGATGTTAATGTCCCAACTGGACCCCCTAACAGAGCAGCAAGTCATGGGGATTTATAGCCTCCAGCATTCATCACAGCAGGCAGAAGAGGCTCTCTCCCAGGTCCTAGACCAGCTCCAACAGTCTTTGGTCGACACCATCGCCAGCGGACCAGTCATCGGCGGGATGCAGCAAATGGCGGTGGCCTTAGGCAAGCTCGCCAATCTTGAAGGATTCGTTCGCCAGGTAAATACAATACCCTATTACTCTTAATGATTAATCATTGGTTAATTATGAAGAATGCTTTCGGATTCAGTCACAAATTTTTATTATTAGTTAATCATATGCTTTAAAGAAATAATTTAGGATAAGAAGCCCAATATGGTAGGTGATTAAATATTAATGTCAAAACTAATATACAAAGGTGGTTCCGATTTGCCATTCAAGTCCATTCCATTTCCATCGTATTCTTACTACCCGCCGCCATTTCTTACACCACCTGAAGGATAAGCTTTTTACATCTTCCATAGTCAGAGCTTGACTTAAATCTTTTCTTTCCAACAAAAACAATGAGATCTTTAATTTTTTCCTTTTTTTCCTTTTTTTTTTTCAAATTATAATGTGGAGATCATATGCTACACTCATGTTCACTACAGTTTATCATGGATCCCACTATTTTGTTCTTCTTAAAATGATGATATCCGAAGAATATATACACTTCTGAATTGACCTTGAAGCTCATTGATTAGGAGCCGTCACTGTCGTATTCTAGGTCAACTCTGTACTTGATGCCACATAGTTACCTCTGCCACGTGTACGGTGGATGGTCCAGGGCTTCACTAGAGAAAAGAAACATCACTGTGACGACATCCATATCTTGCTTTACTGCTAATTAACATGTCCATTCCATCTAGGGTTTTTGGTGTGGGTTCCCTATCCGACGATGTAGCTATCAGAGGGGTGGCTGGAAAATGATATTTTATAAGAAATTAAAATCATTTGAAAGACATGTCAAACATCATTTTAGTTTAAACCCTCCAATTGTTAAAACATTGGATAATTCAGTACGTAGGATGATTGGAACGATCCAAAAGACATATCATTGTATGACTTTGAAATTTTGGACCCTCTAACCCATCATGTGCCTTTGCCTTTTGGGGCCCATCTCTCTTCTTTTTTTTATTTCTATATTTAACTTTTTTATAAATGAGGTTTTGTTAATTTATTTAATGTCTAATTTTGTGTATAGGCTGATAATTTAAGACAACAGACACTTCACCAACTACGCCGGATATTGACGGTAAGACAGGCGGCCCGGTGTTTCTTGGTGATCGGAGAGTATTACGGGCGGCTGCGAGCACTTAGTTCCCTTTGGGCTTCTCGTCCTCGAGAGTGAGATATATATTCCTTTTATTTTATATCTATATGGTATATACTTTTTCTATGCCTTTTGAAAGTTGAATTTATGGCCTAATGGGAACAGTAGAATCTAATTTTGGCTGTTCATTTCGGTAAATATAAGTTGCGATGGAAGTCAAAGAAAAATATTGACCAACTTGGAGTTAATTAATTAACCTGATTATTATTTAATTAAGCTAACCATATTGCCTTTTCTCTTTGTTTAGGACTTTGATTAGTGACGACAATTCATGCCAAACCACCACGGATCTACAAATGCTTCAAACTTCTCAAAATCATTTTCCCAATTTCTGATGGATTAGAGACAGCTGCATGCGTTTGTCATTTCAGATTCTGTACTGTGGCAATATTATATATATATATAGCAGCGATGTGGTTTCTTCTGCTGCTTTAGGTAGATAGGATCTTTGTTTTTTTTCACCCCTTCGAGTTTAGTATCTTCGTATTATCACTTTTTATTGTAACATGTAAATCAAATTTTATATGCATGAGGCCATTTCCACCTTCGTAAAATTTGTATACAAGACAAATGGAACTGAACCTTGAGAGGTAGAGGACATTAATTAGAGAGCACGGTCAATCCGATATGGTTGATAGGGTATTTTTATTATGTTGCTGTTGAATCGAAATCCATTAGTACCGATCGACGATCATACTCTTTGTATAAAAAAAGAATTGAGGAGGATAAGAAGGTGTTAGGATAATATATATATGGGGAGAGGTTTGATTCATTAATTTATATATGAAGAGACTTTGATTATTGTAAAGAAATGGTTCATTAGACGCACTCTATTGTCGCATCCTCTTCCAATAAAAGGGTCACCATTTTCATTTAGAAGATGTGGTTGCCAGACACAAGAGGGTTGGACACTGACAAATTAAAATGCAGAAAGGACGAGAAAAATGGAGATGGATAGAGACAGAATACATTGCTTTTGACCTGAGCAAACTTGAGAGGAGCAACTTGCATGAATGGAGGACAAGATCAGTTGCCATAATTTTAAGCTGATGGGCACCAAATTTTATAATTAGAAAAGCCAATTTCAGCCGGAAGATAATTTTTTATACGTATCCATGGTAATTTCAGCCATAATCAGCGGAATATGCTTCTAACTAATGTGTTGGTGCTGATTTCTTTTCTTTTTATTTTTTCATGGAAGACAGGGCACAAGATTCTAATGTTGAAGAGGACCACAAATTGAAGGCAGAGAAGGAAGACAGACAACTTACGTACGTGTTGGTTAGAACACATGCATTGTGCAAAGTGTCTTTGACTGAAAGGTGCCTCAGGTTCCATGTGTTGAGAACATGCAGGGGTGATTGTGTTACGTGTACTTGAGCAAAGAGATAAAAAGAGATTTGTCCTTATATACATAAAGAGGTTAAGCGTAGATCGATAATACCAAAATTCTTTTTTTATTTTCCTTTTCAACCTGCGTTTATCGTTCTGTGGGCTTCCATGATATCTGGATTTTTCTAAAACCATATGAAAAAAATGCCTGCATGCGTGCTTTCCAGAATACAAAATGATGCTTGGACTTGTTAGAAATTAAGGTATAACGTTGTTTATGTACGGAAAAAAAAGATTATCAGCTGATAAATTTCATGGACTTTGCCTAGGTTTCAAAGCCTTGGACAAATTAAGATCTCACCTCTGAGGTATTCTTCCTCCCCAAGAAAATGTTTGTATACTCTTCCTGCAGTCAACTAATTCATCTAAATTAGCCGACTTGTGAACCAATAATATTCCACAACAATAATAGCGATATGTGTATTTATATACTTTTACGGGTCGCTGGGTATCGAATTAGGTTACTGATTGCAGATTGGTAAGCTTATTTAGTTTCAACTGCACGAATCCTGACAAGGGTAGCTGCGCTACCAACAAAGCAGTAGATACCGACATGCTTCTTTTATATTATCCAGTCAAGATTTGATGCAGTATATATATATATATAGCTTTAGTTAGAGGGATGTACGTTAAATACTCATCATGCTTCTGTAGCCAAATTAATTAGGCTCCACTTCGTTGTTGGATTCGTTAATGCATTGTTTAATATGGTAAAGGTTGCGTTCTGGTTTTGCTCGTGCTTTTATTTTGGATAGCATTACACAGCAATGAGGGTTTAAATATTTTGTGGAGGGTGGCAGTATATGGGTCAGTATCGGCGTGCCTTTATATTTACCCCATTAGAATATAAGATACTATGGTGACCTTATCTTACTTTTACCTTTTAATAGGGCTCACGTCTTTTTTAGATTAGGTTTTGATTCTGTCTGCCAGTGTAATGCTGTGATCATCCTTGCTTTTGTGGTCGAGGGTAAAGTTTAAAACTGGACAAGGTGGGGTGCGCTGTTCGTGTTTTAATGCACAAGGGTTTAGTGGGTGCATTACTAAAGCATGTTATATATATAACTATTGTCTCGTCTCATTTATTATGAACCCTTGTTTCGTGTTTATACTCGTGGGCCAATCAGGCTGTAAACCTCCGTCCTGACATGGACAAGAAACCCAGAGGCAGTGAGGTCCATAAAATGCTATATAGTACAGCGGAATCCTCATGGATGATAATATCATGAGCATTAGACTGCCCATCAAGAAGGGAATCAGATTTGGACCTTAGTCAATTACTGCTGAGCTTCGCAGACATAGGGTTTTTACTTCTCCCTACAGTCTGCCTGTTAATTGGCAGCCATTCGGGGCACAGAGTCAACTATTTGGGGCAATTAGTTATTCCATCAAATACATTCCTTGGCATGGGAGCCCTGGTCCTTTGAAGCAATCAATAAAGACTCCTTTGGAGGAGATACAGTGGAAGATGGCAGTAGAAAAATGAGCTTCCATCAACCTATCAAAACAGGAGGGATAGTTCACTGTTAATTTTTGCCTTTAGCAGATGAATTTTAACAACCTTAAAGAGAATTTTTCCGATGATAATTGGACACTATCAGCTCCATTACACCTTCGACAAGCAATTTGATTGACCAACGACTGATGTACACAGGATTCGACCACAGTTACATATTCCATTTACTTACCGCAGCTTAGACTATTTGGTGTTGATCTCAAAATTGATCCGAGCAATCGCCAAAATATCATGGGAAATTTCTTTACATAAGCATTTGCAAGTCCGTGAGGTCATCCATTGGTATTTCAAGACCAACAGAATCATGATCTTGCAAACCATCCTCTTCGAAATTAAACCAAGAACTAAGATCTTGAGGTCCACTCATGTCATTAGATTCCCCCAGCCCAATGGCATCGAAATCAGGCAGTTGCAAGTTCGAAAAATCTAGGGGTTCCTCTGATTCTTTAGGAGCATCCTGGGAGACATTGCCGACGGAGATTGACCGGGCTTCTCTGTCTATTTTATTACTAGCATTAGCAAAAGCAGGACCGAGTCCTCGCGGTCCATCTCCAGAACTTGATAAATGAGTGCTTTTCAGCTTTGGCTTTGATTTCGTTCGGCGATCACTTTTAAATCCTTCCAATGATGTGCGACTAGCAACGGAAATAGAACTACCCCTCAAATTATCCTTGCTTTGGTCCATCTCTCTCTCGCTTCTCTTGCCCTTTACTCCACCAACAACTGTACTGTCAAGAGTTGATGTGATCCTTGATGAAGCACTACCAATGACATCATCGATATGCACTTCCCTTTTCTTACCTCTATCAAAATTATCACAAGGGGAACCATATCTCTCAAAACTGCTAGAAGTTAGGCCTGCAGTGACAAAAGAGACACCTGAGAACCACAAGTTGTTACACCAAACATTCTGCTCTATAACGATCATGCTTTCCAGACTCAGACTCTAAAATGCATATTCCATCAAATGCACAGAAAGAAATAACTTGTTATACCTGATCCTCTGGCTTTGGTGTGATGGTCAGAAACTTCGTTGCATGTGTTACTTGCAGTGCCAGAGCCAACGCATTCTATAGACTTGGTATCATTGTTGCACGGAGGCAAGGAAAACATGACCTCCTGTAGTGCCGGCTCACTAAAGCAGCTAATGCCAGTTTCTTCAAATTTGTGATATCTAGCAAGGGTGCGCTTAACAAAAGCCAGTGCAACCTGCCTGGAAACCTTACGGACTGCATTTTTTGAGGTATGATTTCCACGACAAGCCTGAATAATTGAATGAAATAAAATTCAATAGTGCCAAACGGATAAAAATCCTCAATTTACATTATAACAGAGCGAAGTTATTTGAATATGTGCAACAAAGACCCAAGTTTCACATAAGTTTTGAACTACTTGAGAAACAAATCTCAAACCATTATACCCCTTTTACCTTTATAATAAACTCAAAATTTTCCACCTTCACTGGTTATACTAATGTAATGGATACTTGGGTTAAACAGTTCTGCATGGAACAAGAGGGATAGAGCAATCTAATTTGAACTATTCTAAACCACGATAGAGTAAAACAATCTCAATTAAATTCAAATCCCAGCAATCCAGTTTAAAAATGTACAAGCACATATAGGAATGCAAACGGCGAGGATTTTCCATCACTGCCTACACTTTGCCCTGTTTACTATAATTGAACCTATAAGGCCCCAGAGTCCAGCACCAACCAATTACCCATGATCTTGTTGCTTTTTATGGATTTCTGGAAGGTAAAAGTTTTCACAGCCCAAGCTCACCACTATCAATTGTGGGTTCAAAATAACTCATTACATAACAAACTTATCACTTGTTTATGTCCCGCACGCACAACACATCTATCCAAGTCAGATTCCAAGGTTGGTTTCATATTTCATTCCTATCCTTAGGCATGTCACCTTACAAAAGTCCTGCCTCTAAAAGAAGTCAGTTTGTGAAGTTCACAGCATTTCTATAAATAATGGTAAATCAAATTGGTGACAAATAAAGGTCAATTGTTACACACATAACCATCAAGCTAATGTCACTTGGATGAAGATGAGAACAACACTGACTAAATTGACGGATCCACAATTAGAAGTCAAAGAATATCACGCAGTGCTGCCACTTTGGCAGTTGAATTCAATTCATTGTGAATAAGAGAGAAAAGGTAGTCCTCATATCATCAGGAAGAATTTACTTCATGCCACTATGATCAAGCATATCTAAGAAAATCCAAAAGAAAAATTAGGCATCCACATCCTATGGGTTCATGATGCGTCATAGAAGTTGGCAATAGAAGAAAAAACAAGAATAAAATGAGTACCAGTCTTTTCCTGTAAGCCATCTCAATAAGTTGGTCCACTGCAACCTGCTCCATGCTCCTGTAAATCAAAACCACATTACTTGTATCCAAATAATAATAGCTGATTTCACATAACACAATCACTACAAAACCAACCTCCGTTCAGCAACCCTCCCTCTATGAATGGCAACCTCGATCTTGCGCAATTTCTTTTTCATTATTCCACTCTGCCAGTAATCACAGGTGTCAATGAAGTAGGATGCAAAATGAAAATGAAAGGAAAACAAAAATTTCTTAGTTGAATTGATATAACGATCCTAGTGTTTCAAAAAAAGGAAAATGTCAATTAAGAGATATTAAAAAATAACAAAGAGAGCAATTTTTTTTAACTTCACATGCACATAGACCCTTAGATATTTTTAAAGGAAATGTTATTCAAAAAAATTTCTAACATTCCTCTCCAACTTGGATCAGTGAAAATAAAAATTGATACACAACCTGCTGGTAAAGTCCTTGCTTGAGTTCCACTATATCTTGATTCAGAACATCTTCTTCCTCCACCAGATCAGGCTGCAAAAAAGAAGAAGACACATATAAAACTGAATTAGTTAAAAAAAGTGACCAGAAATACATCTCGAATGCATTAAGTCAACATCTAAAAAAGAGCCTACCACTATATCCGGGCACAGGCCAATACTGTGTAGCTCCAGGAGAAGCTTATCATTAATACACATCAGCTGATATTGGTCATCAGAGGCAGAAAACTGAGGCATGCATGATTCCCTTGTCTGCAGAAGACTCAAATCATTTGAACAAGTCTCACTGCCATGCCCAGCATCTGAATGACTAAGATCATCACACCCCGGCCAGCGTTCATTGCTTTGCAAGGAACTGGAAATGCTTGGATTTCTATTCGTAGTAGATCCTACAGACTTATCACATGGGATTCTGTCAATGAAGAAGTTCTTCTGGTTCTGAAAATCCACTTCTGATTCAACCTCAGATTCCATTCTATCTCTATCTCTGGATTCGGTTTCAATTAGATTACATGAGCCACAGTGAGAATCATCACTGGCATACTGTAAAGACATATTCTTCCCTTCACTGTGGCTGTAAAGTTCTTCACTTTCGTCTTCTTCGATTAAAGCAGAGAGAACTCTTTGGTATAATGATGAACTCTTCTCCATACTTTCCACATCAAATGTCCTACCTATAGAAGCCTTAATGACTTGACTAGAGTCAATTCTTTGTCTTTCACCAGGGTGCTCTGGCCCTTTATTCACAACAACACCCTGCAAGATCAACATCCATTTTACCTACAACTTTTTTTTTCAAGGTTAAATTTCAGCATCCTGCCTTCTATCATTTATCCCATTCAAGTTTACTAAATATCTTAATTATTTTAGAAACCAGTTTTTTAGAAGTTGAAACCTCCAAATATTGGGGCAATATATTTTCTCAACATAGTGATGAATAGATATAAACACGAAAAAGAATTGAGTATCACCACAAATATGTAAATCCAGTACCCATACACCAAATGCAGAGCCAGGCATGAGGGAGAAACACTCATCAAGCTCCTGTGCGAAACTTAGCTGATACAACATCCAAAATATACAAAGGAAAAGGAAATTGTAAGTTATCAACCACAGTTTATGACAAAAACCAAAACTGAGGGTTGTGCGCGAATTTACTTGCTGCTTCAGGTAAGATAAGTCATCTGACATGACAGGAGCAAAAACAGATTCCATTTTCTTCCAAAAGGGACCACTAGAAGAAATGTCTACAGAAACAACCAAGGATGTTTGTCACGAATAAATTCACAACATAACAAAGCCAGCTCCTCAGAAGCCTTAAAAACAGTCAAGATGCATACCCTTAGCATTACGAGCAGCATTGGCAGCTGCAAATAGTTCCTCATAATCATCATCAGATTCACCTGGAACATACGCCATTCATATTAGGATCAGTTGCTGGCAAAGAAAAAGAAAATGTGAACCAATCTTTTACTGAAATCCAGCTCATTATTTACAATAAGTAACAATTATGCGAAGAGAGCACCCCTCCACCATTAGGTAGAGCGAGATCCCAACATAGCTGAAATGCTGGTATTTCATGCCAACAAGATAAACTGTCCAATAGGGACAAAAAAAAGGTTTCAGCATTGTCCTCGTAACCTACTTTTGATATCAGCAGTTTCAATGCACCTGACACAAGGAGTTGACTATCAGTTAAATATTACCTGTGAACTCAAAAGAACCACTATTTAGCACAGAGCCTGCACGAGCTAAAGCTTTCCGATCTTTCAACTTTTTTGAAGGGGGGCGACCGGTTTTGCTGATGCAAAGAAAATTTACAGGATTTAATACTAAACACTTATGGTATTTTAGTATGCACCAAAAGCAAAATTACCAAGAGTTCAGTTTATTAGGTGGGGACAGGTAAGAAATAGTGAGTTGAGAAGAGACACCTTTTATTTTTGTCAGAAGCGGGCTTCAAGCACTGCAGAGGCTTTCCAGTTGGTATATTCTCTAACTTTTCCCTCACAGAATGAGCACTTAATCTTGTAGAAGAAGAACCCCTTCCACTTCTTCCTTGTCTCCTTACCCCATCTCCAATATCATTAATGGGTAACTTATTTTTCTTAGGAGGGAAATGGAATGTTGCAACTTTCTCAGTCGCGCGGACAACACTATCAGGTCCTTTATCCTTCATTTTATTATCTCCAGCTCCAGAGTCTTCACTTCCTGATAACCCAGAGGGGGATAGAACACCATCAGCTTCCCTCTTGAGTTTTGGACTAGTATTCTCTATACTGCTATCCATCAATAATCCACTAGACATAACTGGACCAGCACTCACATTAAAATCAGACAATGTGAAACCTTGAGATGAAGTATGAACTTCAGCATTGTTTGCAACGGGAGCAGCAATGTTTGCTCTCCTTGACCGAGAATTTTTATATGGTCTCTGGCCAACCCAACGAGCCATGCTTTGAGAAGATGAGCCTGCAGATATTTGACCTCTGGGACTGTTTCCCCCTATTGAGATTTTATTTGAACTTGCAGGTAGCTCTAAACCTTGAGGAGGTGCAGATGAGGAATAAACTTTAAGAGATGAATCTAGCAACATGATAGACCCAGTTCGTGGTGCACGAGAAACCTTAGCTTTTATCATTGTACCAGGACTGTTGGCTAAATTTTCCTCGTGAACATTTGGCCTGATAAATAGCACCATGCAAAATCAATAACTGCAAAATCACCATCATACAAACCATAACATCCAAAGATAGTGCAAACAAAATGATATATGATGATATTCCCATTCATTTTTGCATCACCACATTGAAGGAGAAAAAGGTAAATTCAACAATGAATTCATACTTGCTAATGTTTTTTGCCACAACCCTCGGTTCTGAAGGAGCCACGCGATCTCTTGGAAGAGATTCACTTTCCATTTCACCCCTTACTGCATTTGCATCTGGCATGGTATGCACTGAACCATTCATCTTGTTGATCCCACCAACGCCAGCAGAAGATTTTGATCTGGAATATATAAGCCCATTATCAACAAATTTCTTCTTTATGTTCTATTCTCACTAGTTTGAAATCCTTATAGATCAATGCCAAAAAGTAATTATGTAAACAATTTAGAATAAGTGCAGGCTGTATTGCAGCATCCATTATGAGAAATGTGGATAGAAGGATTGAGCCTGAATGAATATATCCCTTCTTCCCAGTCTTAAAAGACTAAAAAAGGTGCCAATGACTCTTTGCTCAGTTGGCATCTCCCGAGGTCAAAAGGCTTGGGGATAAGGAGGAAGTACGGGGTTCCAAACCCAGGAAAGGTATTAATAGTTGATTTTTAAGGCAGTGGGTTGGGGTAAGAGAATCAGTTACATCAAAAAAGGCCTCAACGTTTGAAAAGAACTTTTCACACCAAACTCAAGGAAAAAGCAGATTTGAACAAATTATAGGTGCTACATATAAACAATTACCTGAAATCCTGAACATCACATGATCGCAGCCTAGCACCAGCATTCATCTTCAGAGTAGTAGCACGTTTTAAATCCCGTTCACTATTTATAGCTCTACTGCCCAACACACCAACAGAACGTTTCTTTTTATTTTTCATATCCCATCCATCTCCTACAGTAGGCAATCTGCGAATCTTTTCTTCAAATCGACCATCACTCCCGACAACATCTTGGAGCATATCTCCACCTTTTTCCATGACTATCTGCTGCCTTGAGGCAGTGGGGTTCCGGCCATCTGCCTGGAAGCAGCAAAGGGGAAAATATATTATATATGCAAGTCAGCACTTCACAGAAAAATCATAAGTTCTTAACAGAACTCCAAATTTGGTTACTGTAAAGTAGAGAACACTATCTTGTCAAGCCTCTGGTCAAACCAATGAGGAAAAAAATAGTTTCCTCATAAATAAATTTTTTTAATGGAATACTTACTACTTTGTAAGTATAGATTAAGAAAGGAATAAAAAGGAAAATTTAACACAGAAAGCAGGTAATAGGAATCAATAATCAATGACAAACGAAACATACAATGAAGATAAAGATGGGTGCTTATATCAGTCACAACTGAGAACTAATATTTTAGTACAAACCCGAACATCAGCCACAGAAGTGCGAACACGTTTGTTCATCCCAGCATTCTTGGCCTTGTTTTCCAGTCTTTGAGTCACAATATCATGAGGATTTCTGTGATTTTGACTTCCCACCTTCACAGTATTTGTTCCACTTGACCTCTCATTTAGCAAAAGATCACTCCTCTGTCGTTTCTTTGAGGTTAGTACTTCCCTATACTTTTCCAGCTTAAATAAGGATTCCCGTAGCAGTTTTGCTCTATCCCTGGTAAAAAAACACAGCATCTTCAACAGTGTGCCAATAGACAAATTTGACATAGGCCACGCATAGTATTTGGAGTATAAGAAAAAACAATAGCTCCAAAGATACAACAGAAAATGGAAACATACTTCTGAGAAAAGAGAGTAACTGTATATTTGAGAGCGACAATTCCATGCAGGAAATGCAAAAAAGTGAGGAAATGGAAGCATGATCTCAAGCAGAACAGTTTGTGTGACTTTATGAAAAAATATAAACAATTGATACAAGCCACGAATAGCCAAAAAAGGGCAACTACCCATGACATTATCATCTCAACTAGATGCATCTAACACTGAAAAACAACCATAATATAAAACGCAGCAAGTAGTAGCACTACAATGAACAAAATACCTGGCCTTTTTGGTAGCATCTTGCACGCTTTCTTTAAAATGTTTTAGCTCCTCCGTGGCTACTGGAGGAGGGAGCTTGGGATGAGAAACCCCAAATGAATGATCCTCAGTTGCACTTCCAAGGGGGGGGACCCCTAAAACCCTCCTTAACTCTCCAGAACGTGTATATTTCTGATTGCCTAATGTAATTGGCTCCAACGGCAAACACTGTGGCAAAGGTGGCATATCTGGTGACATTGTCGCGTTTCCTCGGCTGACGTTACTCTCGGAATTCAACATTTCCTGTCGATCTTCCTTCTTCCAGTCGCCCTCAAGCCAGTCCTACATCCGTGTTCAAAACAATGACCGTTTATCTCTACGACACTTCCGATACTTACCTTTCCAAATTAAGAAAAAGCCGTCTAACTACACAGTATAACCTACATTAGCCGAAACTGAGGCAGTTACATCAAATCAAATACATTAGATAGTTCATCTCCTCCTTATTTCTCATATAACGGGAACTGGTTCAGTTGAGCACCACTTACCAAAGCAAAAACACCAAACACTCCTAATCATTAACGCTTTTCTTATTGGATGAAACACCAAAACTATGATTAAAGTAAAAGAAGCTAAGAGAGAGAAGGTGCAGGGTTCTTAGAACCCTAAGTTAATCGAGGGGGTAGCCGTTTAAGTGAGCAAGCTTGTGAAATTGAGGGAAAGGGATTGAAGAGTACCTGGGAGAGTTAACGAAGCCAGGATTAGATCAAATCTGCAACGTTGCGTAGAGAGATCAAGTGTGCTTCTCTAGAGAGAGAAACACGAAAGGAGAGTTGCCGGTGATGTCCCCAAAAAAGTGGCGAGTAGGTTGGATCGGCAGGAGATTCTTTGACGTGGCATCATCTCGGAATTTTTATTCCTTCTTTTCTAATGCATGTAAAATAGGATTATGACATTTTATTATATATGATGTAATAAGGGCGATTATTAAATTGGGTTTAAAGGGCGGATTATAAGTTGAAAGAATAATATTAGGTAACATTTAATTTATATATTAAAATTATTAAGACATATATATAATTATACATTAAATTATAAAGCATCATTAGTTATAATATAATAAATTTACATACCAATTCATAATACTTAATAGTAAAATATAAATTTTCATCATGTTTTAAGATTTAATCAGTATTATAAATTTTTTTATGAATATGATAAAAGAATATATCAACCATCGCAATAATAATCTTTATCTTTTTAATAATAAATAATATCATAATCAACAATAGATTAATTTCTATCAATCACCTAAATTTATTTTTTCAGGATTTAATTAAGAATCGTATTATTTTTTTTCAGAATTTAATTAAGAATCATTGTTACTTCTTTAGGATTTAATTAGGAATCATGGTATGATACCATATACATCTCTAAAATATGAGATAGTTGCTATAACTTTTTATGTGAAATTGAACCTTATACCTTGAAGTTAAGGATTTTCAAATTTTAAATGACACCTAATAAGATTTCCGAACTTGAATATATACTTATTAAGATCAACATCTTGCTCTTCCTTAATAACAGAGCATTCCTAGGACAAACAAGTTGCTGCCAACCTTGTTATGTTTTGCCAATGGCATAACTCTGTATGTCCTCCCCTGACTTTTCATCACTTCTGTAGAAATACGAGGTGTCAGCTTGTACACACACTAACACACAAGAATAAGTTATTTTCATTTCAACCTTTCAAAGAAACAATGACATGTAAACTGTCAACAGTCACTAAAGCCCCATGTCCTTGCATGAACCATGTTGTTTTGAACAATCAACTGTGATCGATGTGAGTTGCGACTATGGGTGTATGTGATCTAATGTTAGAGGTTCTTCTCCAAGCAGCAGTGCCTTTAAAACAGCCTCGCAAAGGCCATTATAATGAACGATCAAATGTCCACCGCCAGGAACTTCATGATATCGAATCCATGGAAGGCTTTTTGAAATATGCCGTTGGAGTTGAAAAGGCACTACCTTGTCTTCATACCCTTGCCAGATGTGAACAGAGCTTTCATTCCGAGGGAATGGATTGCTCAAATCCGTTGGGTCAAAGTCCCAATCTCCAAAAGCAGCCATAAAGTCATGGCGAAGAGTATCAAACACTTCTCGATGCTGTAACCTTTCCTGTATGTTGAAGAAATCAGCATCTAAGCATCATCAGCAGACAGGCAATTGGGTATTCATAGTTCTTTACAGGTTTATATATCTAGCTAGAATTTGGTAGAACTAATGTAAAATATAGAGTTACCTTGCTAAGCATTGGGAACCCAGGTATTCTTTTCAAGACTTCTATATCGTTTGCATTAAAGAATGTTGGATTTTTCTCCAGCACAGAGGTTGAGGGGAGCCATTTTTGAGAAAACCACCAGTGCACTAGCCCAGGTACAAATTTTGAGAACCGGAGAGTCCACTGGACAAGTTTTCTCCTATAGTCCTCTCTAATCAGTTTCTTAGGAAGAGAATGCCATGTGTAGTTGACAACCGGAACTATTAGAGCAGCACCTGCGAGTCTGCTCATTATAGATGTCGAAGTAAATGATAGAACTCCATGACAGATCACAATATAAAAGCATAAAATCTGAAAAAGTATGAAATTTTTTGACCGATTCACCTATGTGGTATATATCTGAGGCAGCTCCAGATTGGGTATGATCCCATTGAGACTCCAATAACAAAAAACTTTGATCCTATTTCTAACTGATCAGCAAGCTCTTCAATGTCCAACGCTTCGCTCTTTACAGATCGCAGGGGGTTTGGATCACTCTCTCCATATCCAGCTCGATCAAATAGCAGAAAATATATCCCCAACTCTTCAATCATTTCCTGAAAACTAAGCACTGTGAAATTCGTTTCATTACAATCTTAAACTGGCAGATTTGTGCTTTGTCAACTGGAATTCATGGCAGAATTTCTTGCAATTACTGTGAATTTCTATTCCAAAGTCTTTCTAAATATCACATGAGAACTGATTTCTTCTGTCGAGACTTTTGACTAATTTCTAGCAGTTCAAAAGGTTTGATTCCTCTCGATTTTCCCATTCAACATCAGATTCTTTACAAACTAATCCTAAATAACTCAAGTTGCTTTTCCATAGCAAATCGTACAGTCCCTACACATTACTTGAATAGTCTAAGATGCAATCCCACCTGTGAATGCCTATGGCTTCAGATCAATATGTAAGATGAGAATTAGAGGAAGAAAGGTGTATCTTTGTACTTGAGGTGCATTAAAACTCATTTCCTTTGAGCTTCCAAATCCATGAACGATAACGATCCTATACTTGGCTTTGTTCATGGGGACGCCTTCCTCTCTGTAAGCCAGATGTCGTCCATCCTTAAGCTTGATTCTTGGTGAGTTCCCAGGAGAGTTCTCCGGTGACTGATCATTTTTTGGTGGAGGAGCATCTGTTTCCTGATAAACCATTCCTAGGAGACCAACAAAAAGGACAAAGAGTTGGTTTTTGGTTTAGATCTACCAGACAGACATGTACAGTTGACCTCCATATTTATGACAGCAAAGAAGAAAGCGCATTAAAGAGTGTACTGAAGCCTCACCTGGCTTGACCTTTGAAATCCTATGCTGAACTTCCGGAATCCAGAGGTTAGGAATAGGATGTTGTCTGAATTTTCTTCTCTTCTCTCTATGTCTTTCTTTTTTTAACTCTTGGATTCTTGCCGGTTCTGTAAAAAGGAGTCGGGTGGTGAGGAGTCACAGACGCTGACATTTTGACCAACTAGAACAGGAAGCTTCCATAATTTTCATTTCAAAATTACTTTAATAATTTAGATACAGTTCTCAAGTGGGTCTTCTGTTGGGTTGCTCCCATTTTTTTTTCCCTCCCCGCCCGTCAAAGGGCTATTCCATCCGCATAAGAAGGGGATACCTTGGCGGGATATTCCTGTACAAGAACAAAATATCTGGATATTCCTTTCAACGGCAAGAAAATACCATGGAAATCCTGACTCTGACCATACATCTATCGACTAGGAAGTAAATAACGCAAATAGAAAGAAGAATAACCCACAAATGAATCCCTTCTACGGGTCAATATCAAGACAGGTTATGTGCAGGAACTATTCAAATTTTGCAGTAAAAATTCTGTTTTACAGAACTTGAAAAAGGGCGGTTGCTTCCAGTTTCAGTGCCCATTGGTACATCTAGTGTCCCACCTCGCACTTGTGGACCTCTACTATGTCCTGAGCTGGTTGTTCAAAAACAGTTCCAGTTTAGCTACCTTTTTCTGAAAAACAAAAAAAAAGTGAGGCTTAATGCCCTTTTGCAACGACACCCAATTGCTTAGCTCTACATGTTCAATATTCGTCAGATCAGGACATGGCGCGTCCAAAAACATGATGTCTTCTGCTCTAAAGTTGGAAAGTAAAGTTTCTTTTGGAAAAGAATCAGAGGAAAAATAAGGTTAGACAGATATAACATATCAGAGTCTGAGGCTCTGAGCTGGTCCGTATCACCGACAGGTACTGTTCCCAAAACGTGAGAATCGACAGAACCCCTAGGTGGTTACACAGTTTTTGCTGCATATCTGTCGGATAATATAATTTTTTAACAGATTTGATTCTTATTGCTTCACCTAAGTTAAAGTGTAAAAGAAAAAGCTTTTCATAATTAAAATAAAATTGCTGAGGTTCACTCCAATCTAATACAAAGAATTGATTTATTTCATAATTAATCATTATCTAAATAATTGATTTATTTTAATAATCCTAAAAAGAGTCTTTCGAGAAATGCTACTGCTAATGCCTCGAAAATGTCGGAAGAGAGATAGAGAAACTTATCTGAATCTTTCATAGATATTTCTTTTTTACTGCAGCTTCTGTTTTTTAAACTGCACCTATATTTCTTTTGCAAAAAAGAATCATAGCATACATCAAATTCAAAGTGGCGGACAATGCGAGAAGAGAACATGCACGTTCACATGTGATGTTGTAGTCCCTCACCTGTGTTATGATGCACAAGGTACACCACCGAAGTTTGTTTATTCTTAGACATATAGATTATTTAATAATTTTTAATCAGTGCACATACATGTTTGATAGACAACCCACTATATTTTTATTTAACTCTTCAGTCATCTTATCTTTCTCCTCAATTTTTCTGAATATCTTTTAAATTTTAAATTTCAAAATATGTTGTTATTATATTTTTCTGTTAATAAAACATCTTTGGGCTGACATATGAAAATCGATGCTCATGTAAAATTTTTAAATATGTATTATATTTCTGTAAAATGGTACATATTATTAGATATATAACATATAATAGGTAATGTCATTTATAGAATATATAAAATTTTTAAATAATACATGAAAACATAATTTTGAAATTTAAAATTTGAAGAAGAAAAGATGCTTGATAATTAAAAATTATTAAGTAATCTCTGTATCTAAAAATAAATGAGCTTACATTAAGCATCATAAAACTATCCATATAGTTTGCGGAAAAGGTAAGCAATTAAGATAATTTAGTATGTTAAAAAATAATTACAGTATCGGAGTTTCAGGTGCACAATTTGTAAATTCTTTCTACGACAATTATATAATGTTCTTTATCGATTATTAGTTATCATATTTCTAGACTTTTAATTGCGCATTCATAGTATAAAGGATCTTGAAAATATCTGCTCGTATTGATTGCTAAAAAAATTATAATCAACCCAAAATTTGGTCACACGACCAGTCAACTCGTGTGTCAAATACAAAGGTCGTGTCGTGTGTTCGTCTAAGAGAGAAGAGGGCACAGTACCACCGTGGGCCAGAATTCAATTATTCCCTCTAAATGGGGTTCGGTGTGTTTTGTAGTAAAGGGTATTTATGACAGTTTGAATGTGCTCGTCATTACATTCTGTTATGCTTCGTGTATATAATGCTATGCTGGTACTAACACCGGGATTTTTTAAATTTTTTTTAAAGATATATATTATTATTAATAATAACTAATATTTTTATTTAATCTTAAATAAAATTTATCTCAAATATATAAATTTTCGAATCCGATGTGATTAAAGAAATTTATAATAACTAATATTTGTCAATATGTTTAATAAAAATTTATGTCCCTCCTTATAAGATACTCTAATTACAAATCCAGTTTTATCTATATATTTAGCAAATATATATATATTTGTAGAGAAAATACTATTATCATCAAACGAGACTAATCCTTTTCTCCATCAAATTCTGACTGGAAATTATCCCTGTAAAAGTGCTCTTATGATTGATTCGCGCGAGTCCTCCTTGTGAAACATGAAGTGTCCAGTGTCCTGAACCTCATGATAATGGATCCATGGCAGCTTTTGGGATATGTAGCGATTTATTTGAAAAGGGATTATTCTGTCTTCGTAACCCTGCCAGATGTGGACCGAGCCCTCATTGTTTGGGAAAGGATTACATAAATCCAGGGGATCAAACTCCCATTTGGCAAAGCCAGTCATTATGTCTCGATGCAGAGATTCATGGACACTTTGTTGGGTAGTCTTTTCCTATAACCAACGAAAGTAAACCAAGACCATTGTTAGAGTAGAATCGCGTATTAGGTGCAAACAGTCATTGCAAATAGCAACTACCTGACCAACGCTTGGAGTTTCTGACAATTTTGAGATCACCTCCATATCTTGAGGGCAGAATATTGACAAATTCCCTGAAATCATGCTTAATGATGGGAAAAATTTCTGAGTCATCCACCAGTAGAACAACCAAGGAGCATAACGTGCAACCCGAAATGCCCATCGATCAGACATGGGAAGCTTTTGGAAGCCCTCTCTTGCTATTTTCCCAGGGAGAGAAGGCCACCAGTAGTGCACAAATGGTACCACCAGGGAAGCTCCAGCCAACCTGCGAATGGAAAGAGTCAAAAGCATTGAAAAGTTTCTGAAAGGAAACAAGCTGCCAGAGGTTGAAATCATGCCTTTGTGGTATGTATTTAAGACAACTGTATACGGGGTAGGCTCCCATTGAGATTCCGATCACATAGAATTTTGACCCAATCTCTAGCTTGTCTGCCAGTTCTTGGATATCATATGCTTCACTCTTTACTGACCGTGATGGATATGGATCACTCTCTCCATAGCCAGCTCTATCGAATGAAAGGAAATATATCCTATGCTTTTCTATAAATTCCTGACAATCGAAAGAAGGTGACTAATCACAGTTGCCTTGAGCTGATAGAATAAAATAAAAAAACTTAGATTCTACCATCGATATACATGCATTTGACCAAAACAAATGATGAAACTCCCTAATGGCTGCATACCAAACAATTAAGTTGCTTTACAGTCCCATCGCAATGCAGTTACTCAATCACAATTCATGATAATTAACAACCAACAGAGACAGGCATTGAAGGAGTCTGACAGCTTACACTTTATACTTACCTGAGAGACTGGAAGATTCAGATCTTTGGTTTCGTTGAAGCCATGAATGACAATTATTTTGTGCTTAGCATCTGCCTTAGGTACTCCCATCTCCTTGTAGGACAAATGCCTCCCATCGCTGAGTTTAACTCTTGGTGAAGTGATAGGAGGACCACCTGGCGACCCACAAATTTTAGGAGGAGGAGGCTTTAATGCCTGATAAGCCCACCCAAGAACACCTACTGCCAATGCCACTGCTATTGGTGCAAACATTGCTGGCAAATGTGAACACCAAAGAAGCCAAGTCGAGTTAGCTATAAAAATCATAAGAGAGAATCAGAGGCGAAAAGGTATTAACAGATGTAACCAAGGTCAGAGTTCGAACATTTATCCTTGAAATTTCTAAAAGAATGTTAACGCAGTACAACAAGGATATAGGTTTTCGACAAATTATGGTTCCAAGGATTATGAGTCCTGCTACTTGGTATAAGTCATGCATCTGATTGCAAAGAAACTGGAAAGGAGTCTGTACAAGAATCAGAAATACTCGCATATGGAAAAAAAGGTCTGTCCCTTTGAATATCTAACCCACACGCTTATGCAGGGGGATAAAATTTTATGATTGGTAGATACGAAATTTCAGCTAAATTATGTATTGTTCTCCATCTTTGTTGATGTCGATGATTTTGTCTTATATATGCTTATCTGTCTCAGCAGGTGACAAGTCTCAGAGATAGTATAATCGTGCTTCATTACAGTTACCTTCGCACAAATAATACTTCAGCCGAAAGAAAAACATATAATACTTTTGTTTAAGGAAGAAAGAAAGAAAAGCTAATTTATGCTCAATACTTGGTAGCTTTATGCTCAAAACTTGGGTTTTATGTAGTCATAGCAATATGTCAATACAAATCAATCAGCAATCTAATCTCCGTACGACATGAAGCTGTTCAAACAGAAGATAATTATATATACATGATTTGTATCCAAATCAATCACCCAATACATGATTTGATAATCAGTTATAAACACAATAAGCAATTCCCCAAATCCAGCAATTTCTCTCTAAGTCATTCCTCAAATCAAACAATTCCTAACACCTCTCCTCAAATTCAAGGTGGTATTATAAATGTTAACTTAGAGTTTGCTAATAGATCTTGAAATCGATTAGAATAATACTATATTCAGTAAATTCTGTAACAATAAATGATATAAATGAACATTAGTAATAAATAATTCTCCAAATCAAGCAATTTCTGAATCAAACAATTCTTCGAATCAAATCAAGCTTGTTCCTCCAATCATGCTAACAATGTTGACCAAAAATAACCCAGATTTGGCAACTTCAATCTGCTGTCAGAGAAGGTTTTTTGGAGAGGATGAAGATGAATAACCCAAGTATGCCTTTGCCTTATCCAGATTCGGTTGTCTATTTTCAGTTCAAAAGAAAAAAAATTTCTCACAGAATAAACCGACTAACTACAGAAATACAGAAGTTGAAGATGATCACCAGACTGACCCTCAACTTCCAAGGAAAGAACAAAACACAGTATTGATACTACTCTACTTCACAATCACACAAACAACACTCATCCCACAAATCTCATAAAATAGAAAAAACAAGAAGCAATTTAGCAAAAAAGAACAGCAACCTACAAAACGGACGTGATACATACTATTTAAAAAGTAATTCAAAACTTTGAAAGGGATACCAAAGAAGGTGGAAAGTTGAGAGAAAACCCACCTGCAGAAATTGGAGAGAAGAGCTGAGCTTACTCTGTTTTTCTATGTAATGTTGCGAACTATTTCCGATGCAAGTACTACTTACCTTGCTTTTCCTCACCCTCGTTAGTCGTTTCCTGGAACGCAAATAACAACTCCGAAAATGCTATATAACATGTGAAACACACAAACAAGGAAAAACTAGAAGGATCCCTCTAGACATCCCACTAGACTTTTTGAGATATGATTCGCATAGCTTACACACCAATCACGTGTTAAGTTTCTGCTTTCGGCGCTATTCTTCAAAGTCTTGAAGATATTATCTTTTCTGATGAAAATGGAATGTGGGCTTCACATTAAACCTTAATTATAACATCCATAAATGGATTTGAAACTCTCATCATAGAGATAGCTAGCCCATCGTGCATGCCTTCAAGCCCCTGTTTTTACCTCAATCAATCCCACAATATGTGACAGGGAAAATGCCACCGACATGTTATAACCGGTTGAACCGATCGATCCGGTCTATAGTATTCTTTTCCGTTCTTTTGTTCTCTTTTTTTCATGGTAAAGGTTACGGTTAGACCCGGAAGCGAAAGAATTCCTTATAAAACTGAAGAAAAAAAAATCTCTGCAAATCTCATTGCCCGTTCCCTCTATTATTATCACGGATTTTCTAAATAATTTTAAAGATAAAGTTTTTAGATATAGAATGGAATTACTATTTTGTCTCAAGAGAATTTCTGATTAGTGGATTTAAGGTTCAAAATAAACTTTCTTGTTAATTTAAGTTGTAATAGGCCTCGAATACTATATGAAATAACTTAAGAGCCAAGACACCCTACAATCTTATTTTATAATTATTGGATTTGGTTTTCATAGTTTTTTTGTAATTTTTTTAATTATTGGATTGATAATAGACTATTTAGCCTCAGGTACAATGTTTTTTTTTGTTAGTTTTGGATTATTACGAGAGGAGATATAGAAAATAAATATTGTTTGAATATTTTGTGTCTATCCTCTCAATCCTTTTCGAATTTGTTTCCAGGATATTTTTTTCTATTTTATAATAGATCGTCGCCAAATCAAAAGCTTCGGTAGACCTATATTCATCTATGATATTTAAAGATAAATATCAGAGACTTATTTATGCTTCAAATCTTGATGTAAAGGCGGATAATAATTTGAAGATGGGCCACACTAAAATAAGACATGGGCCGGCGGTGGGCTAGACACGAATTTAAATAAAATACACATCAGAAATATGGGCTTTTCAAACAAACTTATGGGTCAAAGGCAACTTAAAACTAAAAGAGCTAAAATAGTATATGGATTTGTCAAATAAAATGATGGGCCAGATGATAAAACACACACACAAATTCGCATAGGAGACAAACCCAAAATATTAAGAAAGATATATTATATATTTCATAAATTCGATTACAAAGCATCTTTTCATGCCTTCTTGAATAGAAGCCGACCTAGAACTGGAAAGGACCAGAAAGAATGCACGGCTGGTGGTGGAAAAAAGGCAAGGATCGGAGTCGGTACTTTTACATTATCAGAAGTAGTCGGCCATGGAGGAATATGAAGAAAAAGCAGTTCACAAGCTTCCCCATACAGAAGTCCCACTTTCTCCAATTACCAAGGTTAGGATGGAAGTGATCCCAACTGAATCCTCTTTACTTTGACATGACCCCAAAGCATTGGCAGTAATTGTTTGTGGACTTACGGTGGAGTTCCTTTATACCTTTACTTACCTCTTTATATATAACATATATCTAAACATGGAAACTTCATTGGTGAAATGCAAATTTGGGGAAGATTCTAATAACACCCATCGCAGGAATTTCGCTTCTTTTTCTTGCCTTTATTTGAAAAAAAAAGGCAGGAGTACTTCTCAAGCTCGAGAATGTCTGAGCAAGATTTGATGGTGCAAGTTGTCCGTAATTTAAAGGATTTTTATATCCAAAATTAATCCACTATTACAAATAAATAAATATTAATTTTTTTCCACAAAATCTGTCTTTTATGTTACTGATTTTTAAATCTATATATATTACATTTATTTTCAAACTGACTCAAAAATTTATTTCAGGAAAAAACAAAAAGAAGACACCTCACGAGGCTATAAATGGAGGGGTTCGAAGTCCATCAATTCCCAACAAGAAACCCTTCCCATTCAAGAAGAAAAAAACAAGGGCTCTCTAAGTCTCTGCCTAGCTACTTGCATATATTGATATATATCCTTTCTCTGTTTGTCTTTATACAGCTCAACTTCGACTCTCATGGCAAATGTGTCGGATCCGCTTGTCATTGGGAGAGTAGTTGGAGATGTTATTGATTATTTCACCCCAAATATGAACCTCACAGTCACATACAACTCCAAGCGGGTATATAATGGTCATGAGCTACTCCCTTCAGAAGTTGCTCGTAAACCTAAGGTTGAGGTTCATGGAGGGGATATGCGAACCTTTTACACACTGGTATTTCAATTCCCACGCTTAAATGTTTTATTTATTTTCTTGGGACAAAATGAGAGATCTAGGGTACTGATTTCTAACATGTAGCTTATATATAACCACCGCAGGTAATGACAGACCCAGATGCTCCTGGTCCAAGCGATCCTTACCTGAGAGAACACTTACACTGGTACACTAATTCTTAAAATGCCCTCCACCTCAAACTTTTGTACACTGTTATTCGTAATCTTTTGAGCTTTTGGTTCTTTTAGAGGTCCTCTGTTGGCTGCACGTAAACTTCTGTTAGTTCTTTCTGCTTCTAGTATGATTATATATATGTTGTGGACTTATCTGAGTAGTCCTGATGGATAGAATTCTACGTGTGTGTATATACATATAAGCCAATGATATACATATAGTTCCAGAAAGAAGATAAAGTGCAGCAGGCACCTTCTAGAAAATGTGCATTATTTAGCACCTGCTTCCCGTAACCAGCCGAACTGCAAACACAAAAATGATGATAGGCATCACTTATAAGGATGCTGTCTTTGCCTCAGGGTCCCTATATGTGTTCATGAGTGATACCCATTTCCCACTGGCTAGATCTTTAACTTTTTTTATACATTAATAATAGTATTTCCTTTTTCATAAAAAAAGAAAGAAAAAGAAGAAGATAGCCTTAGCTGTAAACCCAAAGGTGGAATTAAACAAGTACCGATTCCTTAGCATTAAGATATTTTCAAGGGATCTTATGGATTTAGCCGAAGATAGTACCCGCAAGGACAGTCATGCCCGTATATGGCAATTTACAAAGGTTTTGAAGAAGATGTACGACTAGAATGTATTCATGTTTTTTTGGTACTTGATATTACTTCAGTTTGATTCGACCATCTTTGCAGGATAGTGACTGACATCCCGGGCACTACAGATGCTACATTTGGTAAGACCACACAGCCCTTTTTTAACTTTTTCGTTTTGTAGGACAGAGGTGGAGACAGGCTAGACCTCATATATCCTTTAAATAACGAGAGAGCGAGAGAGAGGGAAAGAACCAGAGTAGAACATGACAAATGTATCATTATGGTGAGTTTCTGGGTTTGGTCAATACAGGACAGGAAGTGGTGAGCTATGAGATGCCAAGGCCAAACATTGGGATCCACAGGTTCGTGCTTCTTCTCTTCAAGCAGAAAAAGAGGCAGTCAGTGACCACACCATCGTCAAGGGATGGATTCAACACAAGAAAGTTTGCAGAAGAGAATGAACTAGGCCTTCCGGCAGCAGCTGTGTTCTTCAATGCTCAAAGAGAAACAGCTGCAAGGAGACGTTGAGCACAGCTGTAAGAAAAATAAAAAAAATCAGCAGCAGGGTTGGCAGCGCTATGCCCTAACAACCGCCGAAATGGAACATAAGTAGTTCTCCGCAATTATGATATCTTATATAAGCTTTAAAAAATAAATATTTTTCCTAAACGAATGGATTTCATACTGAAGTAGAGGCTTCGAGATCAGTCTGGATGCCTGAAGACTTGCGCTCTTGGTTGTTGATTTCAAATTAATAATATTAGATTGTAAAAGAAGAAAAGGAGATTGCCATATTTCTCCATAATATTTTCCTTCTTATCTTTCCTTCTTAATTTGTTTATTTCTGCTAATTAATCAACTAAAACTTGGCCTAACATCTTAAAATGCTTTTTATCTAGAATTAAAAATTAATCATTAATTTTTACTTATTAAGTATGAATTAATTTTATTATTTAATCATACCCTATAAATTTGATAGATCCAAATATATATATAATTATATTAAATTATCAACTTGAAAAAAATATATCTATAAACCCACATTTACATCCTTAATTCCTTATGATCATTTCCCCTATGTGAGATTGTATCACAATTATCGTACTAGCTTTTTTTTATTATTTTATGGATTAAACGTTTAATATTTTGTAATTATTAGCCTGGGCTCAAGGCTTATCTGCTGCTACCGACAATCCATGAAGCTTATATAGCTGGAGCCAAAAAGGGAAAAGAATACTCCTAGAAGTTCCTCCATGGCTTTTCTGTACTTACTGTAAAAAGCCGACAGAGATGGCTTATCTTTTTTCAACAATTCATGAACCTCTTTACGTACACGATTGGAGTTTTCTGTCACACTAGACCGCAGCCATATCCAGAACCCTTTCCCTTAGGCTAAGTTTGTGGCTTGTAGGGACTGTATTTGTGTAGATTATTACATTACTGTTTACAATAAGGTCGTAGAGTGATAATTGGGATTGCATTAGAACATTCACAAGATAGCGAATACTGAAGAATCATTATTAGTATGGAAAATTATTAATATATAGCAGAATTTTGTCGACAAATTTGATGAGCATCATCCTTTTACAGTAGCTCTTCGAAAATGGACAAAACATCGAGTGGGAAAACTGCGGTTTGCAGAGAACGAAAATCGTGGTCGTGATGATGAAATCAAGAGAAAAATGGTGAAATCCAGACAAAGCGAGCAGGAGGGGCATTATGTGGATGATGCCCATATTTGTGTTTGGGCCAGAAAGAGCCTAGGCCTTTGTTGGGTTTATACCCGTTTAGGTGGAGAAATCTTGATCTCCATTCGTTATCCAAATTAAAGATAAATCTTAAATCTTAGTTAGTGTCAAATCAATATTTCAGTAGAGGGATTTCCGCGCAATGAACTGAACTCAACTGAACTGAAAATATCCCATCAAACACTACCAGACCAGAATCTTCCCTTGTCTAAAGACAGGCGGATTCTTCGTATTTAGGTAAGGGATTAGTTTGGCAGATAAGGTTGCAGATACAGAGCAACTAAAATCCTCTACCAATTCTTGGTTTAGGTGTTGTTCAACCAGACGAGGGATAAATGTCATAAACATGGACCAAGAATCAAGCTCTCCACTCTTTTCAACAATTCAATTAATGATCCAGGTTGAAATTAGCCTTTCTGGTTTGGTAAAATCCCATTTGGAACTAAACTTCTCAGTCTCCTCCGAATGCCTACATAAAGGGAGAAGGAGAAGAACGACTCGAGTCAAGTCAACTAGGTATGGAAATTCTGTAGCCACCTTTTCGCTGTTGTACTGGGTTGCTACTTAATTCATGGCAGATGGCCATTTTTCCAACCAAATTCCTGCACTTCCACCATCAATTGCCAACGAGCGTTCGCTATGGGATTTTGACCATTGCCACCGTTACCTTTCATTTTCTAGTCTAAGTTGCCGGATTAAAGACCTGAGGAGGCCTGATGTTAAGGACTTCTACTGATACAGAAATGATTACAACCATATAGAGCTATCTCCCTAATTGGTTGCTCTGAGACCCTTACTCGGTCCAAGTTACCTTTTCTGTTCTAGATGCAAATGGCACGAAACCCATTTTCTAATCTTTGTTAATACTCACGATTGCATTTTCTTAGCACTGGTTCAGATGGGGGAGTATTCAAATCCGTAGACACTGGCGGACCTATTCCAAGACGGAATCAATTTCTAAGCCGATAGAAAAAGTTGAGGTTACGGTTGGTTTTTCAAAATTAGAATCTGAATTAGAAATAGATAATTTAAAAATTATTAGATTAATTTTATAATAGTAAATTTTAATCTCATAGTAAATTAAAATTTATTTTTTTATAAAAAATTATTTTTCCTATTTCCATTTCTAATCGGCCAAACAGGGTGTCTAGGATTTCTTGGCAGGGCAAGATTTTATTTGTCTATTTCCATGGATTTAGCCTTCCTTGAAATGAACAGTCCAAGATGGTGGAGGTCATCACATCATGAGAAATCTGGGAATGAGCAGAAAAATCAAGTCAAAGTCTTATCATAGTGAGGGTAGAAATATAATGGAATCCGTCAAATTTTCAAATTCCACAATTTCGGCCAGTCTGGAACCGAGATTTTGTTTACCTATCCTTATTCTCCGGGAGGCTTGAACAACCCCTCGGGCCCGTTTGGATATCTAGTTTTTAGAATTTGGTTTTTTAATTATTTTATTCAAAATATACAATATTATATTTTAATATAATTAATTTATTATTATAAAAATATTTATTTATTTTATTTCCATTTTTAATCTAATTCTAATCATTTAAATAAACAAAACGGACTCAAACGCTGTAATATCTTCCATTAAATATGACATCAGATAGGAAAAGTAGAGTATTACCCGAATGTGGGCATCTGGGTTGCCTTATTTATGCGCATTAAGCTAAAATTGTTGTGCTATTATTTGGTGGGAGGCACATTTATAAAGCAAACAATTATATTATAAAAATTACAACAAAATAAAATTCCAAAAGCAAAATTATTTTAATTTTTGTCGATATATAAAATTCCAAAAGCAAAATTATTACAATTATAGTCAAAATAATAATAAAAAAAATCTCGTAAAGAACGTGGAAGACCTGCATCGGAAATGTCATTCTTTGTTTCTAACGTAAACGTTAGCAGGTATTCTGTAATAATTAAAGTGCCCGGCTTAAAGTTATCTATCCTGAGTTAAAGGTACATAGTGTAAATTGTCCTTTCCTTTTTAAAATGAAGATTAGATCAGTCGATAATTAGATTAATCTCTCTCGTAGTTTGATCACCCGACTCACTTCACAGTTATTTAGCCTGCAGTCATGAGTGGTACGATACAGTATCCACCTCTTTTGTGTGGGATCACTACCAACAATGCACATTCTATACTTGTAAATTGTCCTTTAATCCACCGATAACTTTATTTGGGGTCGATAGTTATTTATCCGGAATAAGCAATAAAGGGTGATGTCATTTTATTTTACCATAAGAATAACTATGTTAATATAATTATTTGAGTGAGTAATTTTTTTATATATTTTCTGATTTGTATTCAATTAATGCTTAAAATACTTTTTTGGGTATTAAAATTCGTTTATTTAAGTAATTAATTTAATCTAGTACTGTTACACATCCGTATGTACTTTTTGATTAGTTAAAGAGGGGAAGTTTTTACCGAGAAGTGTTTAGATGAGATGATAAGACTCTTTTCTAGTTTAACCAAACTTTCAAGTTCGAATCTTGAGAATGCAATGCAGCAGCGTCTGGATTAGTCTCTATCAGGTATCTAGAATGACATCTTTTCTCATTTATAATATGAGGATTAAAATTTTTTGGATAAGAGATCCTAGTTAATTTAGGAGTAATACCTGACAATTATATAAAAAAGGTGTTCAATTTTTATGATTTTATATAACAGTAATAAGAGAATGTTGAAGCGTATGTGTCAAGTAACGTAACATAGGATCCTTGCTGAATTTTTTTAGTTATTTTCCTTATAAGCATTAACCCAAAAAATTAGCTTAAAAAAATCATTAAACACTAAACAAATAAATTTGATATATTCTAAATCCATACAACTGCCCGATTAGCCAGTTCTTTTATTTGTAGAAGAAATGTGTTGGATTTTCAGGGAAAGAAGATTTAAAAGCTCTGACCTCATCCCAAAAGTAACCGAAAAGATAGACGTTGCAGTTCATCACCATAGAAATCCCAAGGTAAAATACTTTTGCATGCATGAATTTTGCAAATGCGGGAAAGGAGAAGGTAGCAGCGAATCATCGACATGACATATATAGACAAATAAATACTTCTGAAAAGGAAAAGAAAGATCTTGTTTTATCTCCTGGAAATCCGCTTAAGATATCTTAGTTGTCGGCAAAGGACTAGATTCAAGCGTTGGAAACCTTAGATCCAAAGTATCTGATGGGTTTTGCATTTCCTTTTCTTCTTTCTTTGAAAAAGGAGGCTTTTGCATTTGGATGGTGGGACGAAAAATCTGATGTTTACTTCTTTAAAGTGCACCAAGGTTACTGTGAAATAGGGAGCTAGGGGCCATATGCTTTGGGTTTTACCTATGAGTGTTGTTCTTTTACCCCAACAAAGATCTGCAAACAGTTCATGGTGTCAGCAAATTGTGCTTCAGTTTGGTTTCCTTCTTCCACTTGTTTGACGTTCAACTTGTCATTGCTTAGCCTTGTGATAGTTACTATACGTTTAAAAGATAGGAACAAACCATATTTAATTCTTTTGTATCTTATTGTTCTTACACTCTAAAAATATATATGATATTTTCACTAGCTAGGTAAAAAACATAAATAAATCCGATCCAATGTAGTTAAATATAAATAAATCTTATCATTCATTTATATTTTTAGATTATGTTTATAAATTTGATAACTTTTTCGACTATGATTATGATTACTGTATGTTCGTAAAGTATGTATACTTTCATTCTTTGGTCTGTGCAAGTGAGGTCATATCCTGAGATATGTCAATGTAATTCTGTGGAAAATGAGAGCCGTGCACAGGAGTCAAATTTCGTAGTTTTTTTTTTTCCTTCAATTTAGATCTTACAAAATCTATGGTACCTGATCAGGATGGCTGATGGTCACATCTCTGTTCTGATAAAATTTTATAATATGACGCAGAATAAATGATAAGCAATTCCAATAGTTCAGACTATTCTAGGATTCTCTTCATTCACTAGTCTCCATTTTCGCAGGTCATTTTCTGTAACCCCACCACTAATACCCTCCCTCTTTCTCCCAAACCAAACAAAGGCCAAAGGTTGAAAAGAAAGGAAAAAAAAAAAGGAAAATAAAGACTTACTAGGGACACACCAAACCTCACCTTTCAAAATCCTACCTTTTAATAAGAGCAAAGCTTTCCCACATGAACTCTGGAGTATAACCCATCTGAGGAGAGAATTCTGGGAATTCTCACAAGATGGGATTGTGGAACTATCACCACGTCCAGGACAAGAGTTTGGATTTGCAAGGTCCTACTTTCATTGAATGGCTCAAGCCATACTCCTCTCCTTCTTCCTCCTCCTCCTCTTCTTCTATGACTCAACAAGTTCAGTTCACAAACTCCGTGAGTACTGTAGTACAACCTCCCTCTTCCTTTGGGAAACAGCAAGAGCAGCAAGGGTTAAGCGAAGTAGAGAAAGAAACTGTTCAGTTCTTGCCTCTTTTCAGCGGCTTGACAGGGAAGAAAGCATCGAACGAGGAAGATAATGGACAGCCAAAGGATATGGTCGGAGTTAAAGAAGAAAAAGTGCAAGTTACAGTAGCCTTGCACATTGGGCTTCCCGACAGTACTGCTGAAGATCGTCATATCCAAGTGGAGGCCGAGGCTTTTGACTACAAGGAAGAGCAACCCATGAAAAACGGATTTCATGGTTACCCTTTCAACACAGAAAATAGGTTTTGGATACCAACACCCGCTCAGATCCTTGTTGGGCCGATGCAGTTTGCTTGTTCCATCTGCAGCAAGACCTTCAATAGGTACAATAACATGCAGGTTAGTCAAATCTATTCCCAGTTTCAGTACTGTAATTCGTCAATATCTAGTCCTGAGAGTAACATAAATACATATATATCCATTTCATCCCCTTCCTTTACCGTGACCGTGCATGCTAGAATATGCAATCGACATTTCGGGATCATTTAACCGGAAAAAATAATAAATTTACTCCTGGATATATACACTAATAGAACAAGTCTTCACATAACAAAATATCAACTATACATAGCAAGCTCTCTGATTTTGGGGAAAGTAGGATGTCTATGAGAATTGTCTTGGCAGCAACTAATAGATAACATAATGTATCCATGACAAAGAAAAAGAAAAGAAAAATTGATCCTTCATAATCAATGATTACGCCAACGAATGATGGAAAAGAAAGGCCAAATATGCAATCATGCAACAAGGAAAAAGAAAAAGAAAATGTGATTAGATGCTTTATCGATTTTTCATTAGGATGTGAAATTTGCCTTTACGGATAGAGATGGAGAAAGCATGCATGTCTATATATCCTAGACATAATCTTTTCCGGTAGGTGGGTAGGCGTTTTTTTTATCTATTAATTCAGAACTCCTAGCAGAAGGCTACCTAGGCAGCCAATTAAGAAGGAAAAAAAGGTTCGATAAAGGGCTAAGAATATAGAGGATGAAGTGGAAGAGCGGATAGAGCAACCCTTCGCCTCCCTTAAGACCCACCATGTTTAACAGGTATTTTACATTTTTTTTTAGACTTTATCACAAGGACGACCCTCCCAGAGAGAATTATGGTCGATTTATGCATGACATTACGACCTAAGATCCTTGGGTATGAAGTGATTTCTTGTTTATAAATTACTCGATGTATTTACCAAATTTAGAGATTTTGTATTATAGGTAACAATTATGATATTAAAAGTTATTAAAGACACCTGAAGATATTAAAAGCTATATAGCTAAATATATGCTTAATTTGAAGGTTTAATTATGACTTTTAAAATCTAAAGACAACGAGAATCAGCACATGATTATTCCTAGTTTTTCTATGTTATTAATAAATAAATTATCATAATTGATATAATATATTAATAAGTTATCGATTGATCATCCAACTCGTTATGTGTCTCAACTTTTGCTGTGGACAGATGCATATGTGGGGGCACGGATCTGAGTTCAGGAAGGGACCAGATTCACTAAGAGGAACACAACCAGCAGCAATGCTGAGGCTTCCCTGCTATTGTTGCGCACTAGGTTGCAAGAACAACATCAACCATCCCCGAGCAAAGCCTCTGAAGGATTTCAGGACACTTCAGACCCACTACAAACGAAAGCATGGAGCCAAGCCATTTATGTGCCGAAAGTGCGGGAAAACATTTGCTGTGAAAGGAGATTGGCGTACCCATGAGAAGAACTGCGGTAAGCTATGGTATTGCACTTGTGGTTCAGATTTTAAGCACAAAAGATCGCTCAAGGATCACGTCAGGTCTTTTGGGAAAGGCCATTCTCCATATCCTTCTCTTGAAGGATTCGAAGATGAGAAGGAATGCATCACCGGCTCCGAAGATGAGTTGGCTTGCTAAATAATTAATTAATAGCTATCATCCGAGACATATCCTGAAGGTTCTTTACTTTTTTCTTATTTTTGCTTGGTTTGGAGTTTTAGATCCCGAAAGCCAGCCAGGTTTCACTAAGCTTGTGCTCAGTAACAAAAAATTCTCAATACCATGCGTGCATGAAGCATGCATACAGGGAGCGGTTTGCTACGGAGCACTAGCTGGGGAAGAGCCTGCAAATATGACTACAAGCTTCCCAGCTATAGAAAGTTTGAGCAGTACTGTTATTTTTCGAATAAGGGTGATTAATTACCTCAAAGTGCTGAAGTAGATGAATTTTTTTCACTGGGTGATTCGGATTTAAGTTGCTAAGTACACGTACAGGCAACATTATTCAGATCTTGTGCAGAAAATTTGTCCGCTTCATTACTAATTGGTAATCCCACTCTATATATGTAGAAGAATATTATATCTTTCAGTTTGGTGTATCTTTTCATGTGATGCAAGCTTTTCGTTTAACCTTACATCAGCTCCTCTTTACATTTACAGCAATAGATATAATAAAGAGTTTTGTCGACAAGGTGGTTGTCTTAATAAATATCATAGATCAAAATTCAAGAAAAATTAATCCTGCGATGATCGACCAGACCACCGACGGGGATATTTTTTCATTATCAGAAAGGTTATTCTGTTAAGAGCAGTTCAGTAGTATCAGGACTATATTGCATGCCTAAGTTTCATAAATTAATTTGTTTGCGTTTCCATTTCATGAAATCATACGATTATTATCTTAGTTTTGCAAAACAGGTCATTACGTACATAAGCATGACGTATGTGGCAAACCTAGGAAATCGAGCAAAGGAGAATACTCAACTCACTCGTGTACCACAAATATTTTTCAGTAGGATTGAGGTGTGTATCTTCTTTCAAAGGCAAGAAGGGTAAGCAAGTTTGTGATAGTCCAACTTGGAGGCTTAACCAAATCATCATCCAACTACTACATCTGACATATATCAACCTGGAGAAGGAACAGGCACCAATTAAGCTTAAAAGTGAATTTCGTGTTCTTACTAGCTGGACTTTGTATTTTGATCATTAGAGATAGAAACGAAGGAAGACCCACCAAAGGATACGCTTGTCTGTGTGAACGTATGTAAAAGCCTATATATGCTAGCTTGGTGACATGTGCAAGCAAGAGATATAGTCAGATTAAGAGGGAGAGCGATACAGAGTTGAAAAGAGGACCCTCGGGCTTGACCTACAAGAAAGTTGCAGCGGAAAATGTGAAAGGCCATGTGTTGATTTCTTGCTGATAAAATGGACCTCCACTACTCTTTGTCGGGGAGGGGAAAACAAAAGGAGGTTTTAGGTAACAAAGCTGATCCCTTTAGTTGCATGTTAATTATAATCTGGTGGGTTAGTTGTCGCATATGGATTGGCCCTCAAGCAGCAAAAACATGGAACCCATTAGCCAGCCCACCGTTTTTTGTTCGTTTCTTTTGGACGATAGGATACTCTGCTCTACTTCCAGTCTTCAGATTTACTGCCCGTGCTTCTTTTATAAAATAAATGTTTTATGAGAAAATGATGAGATATACTACCTATTGCACTGGGCCTAATATTAAGTGGTCTAGTTCTCTTTGATGACAAAAGTCCACCCAAGAAACAATAGCCCATCAAATTGCCTGATATTGGGGTAATTCTCACATTAAAAGATGCTTTGTCTAAAAGCACGATTGGGTTCCTGGAATTGCTGCCTTGTATAACTCTTGCATTTTCTATTTTGGTCATGTTATTCCTAGAAACTCTCATCAATTTTCCTTCTCAAGAAAGGCAGCTTCTGGCTACTAGATGCTGTTTAAAAATTAACAAGATAATGAAGTTGCCACTAGTTATTAAGAACCATAGAAGGAAAAATCCTCATGCCACTCGAAGGAGATTTGCTGCACGGTAAATGGATGGTATTTTGAGAAATGGTTCCCAGTCTTTCAGAACGTGGTGTATCCAGTTATTGAGTGCTACAGAGCGTAGTGTATCCAGTTCAGTAAGCAAACCCAGGAACTGTGTGCTCGTCAAATTAGAAGCCAGAAAGCTCCATTTGAGCATGCCTACCAAAAAATTGTTGTATGCGACTAAAAAATACAGATCAACCAACACAAGCAGTATAGAAAACAAATGAAAATCTGAATGTAGCAATAATATCACAATTGTCACCTTTGGATGGTGCCAAATCATTCTTAAGTACTAAATGAACTAGCAGAACAGGTAACTCTTATATACTGATAGAAGCATAGGTGGTGGTGGCGAATCACAATAAAATGGATATTGGCATTTTGAAACAGTACTTTTTTGTTCCAATCTTACATTCAGTATCACCCAACTCTAATAGGGCAAGAATATCAAACTGAAATCTTTTGACAACAGTGTTCCCTTTGACAGCTTTGTGGGAGCGACTACGCTTACAAGTTCCAAGTAGTACAAATTCAAACCTGGCAAAAGAACTAAACCATGCTACATAACAAATGGCTGTATTTTCCAAAATTTCATCAGTAAAAAACCGTCGGAGGAAACTTGAACGTGTCAGAAATGAAAGGTATTACCTGTGGATTGGTAACCAAATCGTGATAGATGTCATACTCTGCCGCATAATCATGTAGCTTAAGCTCAGCCTTCTGATTAGTATGATAATGATGCTTGGCTAAAGAAGATTTTCCAAACCCAAATATACTAACTTTATCGCAAATCCCCACAGCAAGCATTACAGCTTGGAAACCAGACGAGTAATGGAACATAGAACCGTCATGTTCAGAACTCCATTCCTCCAATAACTTCCCCGTCTCCTCCACAAACCGTTTCATAGAGTAATACTTCACAATTCTCGCACACAGCACATCGAACCGAGGATCAGTAACAATCAAAGGCGACTTAAAAGACAAATTACAGACAGTATAATCCAAGAAATGCACAGGTTGACAAATGTACATAACAATGGGGACATCAGCCCCGTAAGGGTGACAAAAACAGCCTTGCCTCCTCCCACAGGAATGCAATATATGGCTATTAATAAAAGAAATGTTAGTCTTTGCCCCAACATTTCGCTCAAATCTTTCCGTCTTCGCGTTGTTCAACCGTATTACCACCTCGTGCCCATCAATAAGCTCCCCATACTCAGACTGCAACAAAATCCCACTATTCCCAACAACAGCACACGAATCGTACCGCCTTTTTGAACCCGCCACCCCATTATACTTATCCACAGGCTCTTTCACAAGCCCCTCCAATTCATTCATTATATCAGACTGATACCTCTTGTTTCGTGCCCAATCATGCAACACTCTCCTAAAACTCAACCAATACCGGTAAAACTCAGGGGACCTAAGCATCACCGAAACACCCTTTGAAGTAGCAGCCCTGCTATCATGATTATTGAACCTCCTCCACGAAGCAAACGTCCTGTACCTTCCCCTACTACCGAAGTTGCCTTCTAACATTTGCTCAATCTCCTGCTTTGATTGCTTTTCGCCGACATCAATAGCAGCATATTTAAGCAATGTGGAATTGAAAACAGGAACCACCGGTGGCGGTGTTGATGGCGGTGGGTAAACCGCGAAATCTGTTTCAAGGTCATTAAGGGCCAGTCCCCCGCGGCGGATTAGGATGCGGAATGTGAGAACGCCTGCCAAGACAATGAGAGATACAAGGCTGAAAAGCGGACGAACTGACCTTTTCATTGCCAGTGCTGCTAAATATGTCGGCACATCAGATTCATGAATAGAAAAGATGCATTAAAAGACGAAGGACAAGAATAGCAAGAAAGATCAAGGGGTTACAAGAAGGTGAAATAGGAGTTGCAAATCAGAGTGAGACTCCGATGTGGAGTTGAGTGGTTAGGCAATAAGGACTTCATGACTACAAAGTAAGGAATAAATATATAAGGTCGCACTTGTGTGAGGGGAGGATCGAGGGCAGCTGGGATCTAGGAGAACTGGAGAAGTATGGATTTGGGGAGGCAGAGTACTGGAGCGGGTGATGCGTTAATTACGAAAATGGTCCTTAACTACTACTTTTGTTAAAATTACTTTTCAGAATTATTGATGAGAATCTTTACTTTTGATATATTGTTATAAATTGGTTTTACGATTATTTAATAACCTTTGAATAACGGTATTAATACTCTTTGACGGCATTAATATGGTTTCATTGTTATAATACTAATTGAAATCCTCTAATTCAATATAACGTCCAATTTATTATATTAAATTATATATTATAGTGTGGCGATTATATTATCGAATAATTTTAACTGTTTAATTATAATTAGAATCACAAAAATTAGCTTTTATTTGAGTTTTTTGCTAATTTTTATTATTATGAATATCTCAAACAGGCCAAACCTATTCTTCAATTGGGCTGGACCCATTTATTGATAAGGTGTCGATCTGATGTTGCGCGGGCTAGGTTATAAATTAGGGGAATAACTTGGATCGAATACGTAATGGAACACGTCATCCAATTCTATAGTAAGTTAATAGCCCATCAACACACTATAATTACCATGTACCAACCCTAATAATCAAACAATTTGTACAATTAAAAAAGCACACCATTTTTTTTAATATAAAAAAGGGTAGCTTACATAAGACTGCATCATAATTTCCCAACAACTCCACCACCAACCAACCCCCAGACCTGTCCCATCAAACACCATCAATTTTAACACCCTCCGCCGGGCGGCGACAAGAACCGACACCTAATGGTGGCAGCCACAAATCATCCAAAGGAAATCGAAGAAAAGAAAAGGGCCAGTTCGGCACTTGTTCACGTCATATCTTGTCAAGCTTCTCTGTTTTGATAACAGGATTAGCCATAGCAATCTGCTGTTTCCCTAAACTCATGAAATCAAACCCGCAATCATGCTGCTCCGGGTAGCGGTGCGTCCCGCAAAACACCCTTCCGCACCTGCACTTGAACCCTGTCAGTCCCACGCGCTTCCGGCAAGTCAAGCACCTGTTCTGCTGCACTTGCACCGTGGCCGTCGTTTCCTCCTCCTTATCCACCACCGCGGCCATCTGGCCTCCGGGGCCAACGGCTGCCAAAGAAAGATCAGAAACACTGGCAGTCGACGATGACGGAGAGGGCGACGGCGACGGCGAGAGGGTTTGGTTGAGAGCCAGCTTGGCGTTGGAGGATTGTTGTTCTTTGAGCTGGAGGTCACGGTAACATTTGGAGCAAAGGTCCTGGGTTGTCGGGCAACCAAAGAACCCGCAGTTGTTCGTGCAGAGACGCGGGGCCTGGCACCGGTGCTCTTCCGCCATGAATTACCGACTCTTGATCTTCTAATTTCTTTCCTTGCTAAAACACCATAAATCTAACAAACACAAACACGAACGTTCGTTTAATTTTTTCTTATATTAAAGAAAAAAAAACACGACCAAGAAAAGAAAAAAGGAAAGGGAAAACCAATTACCTGTTCTGGTTATGGGCTATGAGTTGATTTCTGTTTCCAAAGTAGGAAGATGATGGAAACGGAATGATTTAAATGGAAGAAGAAGGTAGGTGCTAGCTAGCTTTTTGGAGAGGGGAAGAATATAAGAATATATCATACGCGATGAAAAGCTAACAAGGGGTGGGAATTGGAAAAGAAAGAAAGAGGAGAAAAGCTTTGGGGGTTGGAATCAATAAACAGAGCCTTTTTAAGAGGGAGGATTATGGATTCTTGCTGTTGCCTAAAGATTCCGCCCACCTTCTCCTTCCTTTATTTCTTTCCCCTTCGTTAGCGGTAAAATGGTTTTTTATTACTCTCTCTCTCTCTCTTTCTCCTAAGCAGGCATTTCACCCCTCTAGATTTAAAACCGTCAAACAATATGGGATTCCGTTAAGTTAACGCTTCGACGAGAAATGGCAGTGTTCTGAAGTGACACGGCGATTTGGACCATTTTTATGATTAATTTAAGAAACCGTGAGTTCACGGTTCAAGATGAGAGGCTGGTAAGGTGCAGATTGTTAACGTCAGAAAATAAAAAAAGTAGTGTACCATTCAATCTGTTGGGCTCCACTCATTAATTATAAATAAATGCAAAGAATATATCTGAGTTCTCAATATCTGTGCATCCAGAGGATGAATTGCAAATTTATGTATATATAATAAACTTTATATTATTTTTTAAATATGAGAATTTTTATATTTACAATAAATGGTCGATCTATTTGGGTTACATGAGGAGTTATTTGGTTAAATCAAAATGATGAAGCAGAAACATCATGTCTCCGTTTGGGTTAGACAAGTGTTCCTAATCAACAATTATTTGAACTACCAAACTTTGAAGGACACAAACAAACACGCGGGGATTGAAGTATGACCTTTCAACGATAACCTAAGGTGCCATGAAAAATAATATTAAGGTACCGGCTCTTAATATATACGATAGAGTCATCGTTTCTGTTAAATACTATAGTAATTAATATTAAAATAAACTTAAAGTAACATGTCGGACACTGCTAGTTACAATAAAAATCTAAAGGTCTGGTATAATTGAATAAAAATATTAATAAGAATAAAAAAATAATTTTAAATATGAATTACTTCGAAACTTTGGGATTAATCGAAAGAAATTATGGATACGAAACGACTTGCTGCATGTGAACCATACATTACGGCCCAAAACGGGATTGACAAAACGGTCCTCTCACTTAACACTGGTTGTGCTTTTCAAATAGTCTCAGCTTCCTTCTTTTGGCGCTTAAAAAATTCGTTACCTAAAAACCGTTAAGAGTATCCCCTTCAAGTCACTGAAGCATCAACCAATCATTCTTCCATCATTTTCCTTATCATGCTTTGAAGCCCTCATTTAACGCAATTTTCAACGGCAACAATGGCACGGTTGAACTTGGACGGCAAAGAGATCCTGCCCATGACAATATGCCTGGTTGGTGGTGCTGGGTTCGTTGGATCACACCTCTGCGATAAGCTAATGGTAGAAACCCCTCACAACGCCATTGTAGTTGATATCACCGGCGAGAAGATCTTGCATCTCTTGGAGCCATCTAGTCCATGGAGCGGCCGCATTGAGCTATACCTAATCAACATCAATGACAACAAATTCAGTGGTGATCTGGAAACATTGATCGCGAGATCGGATGTTGTAAGTGCTCCGTTTCTTGTTCCTTTACTGATTACTTCTTCTGTTATGAAAGTTTTCTGTGTGTTAGTAGCTTAAATAATTTAGAGGGATGGTTTAATGGTTGATACCGGGATTCTGCTTTGCTTTGTTCGATTTTGGCAACTCTCAAGTACTGTGGGTTTCCTTTGGTTCTTCTGAAAATCGGTTTCTCGAAATATGTAGACTATCAATCTTGCGGCAATTTCAATTCCGTCAGAATATTGTAAAAGGCCAATAGATACAATTCAGAGAAACTTCATCGATGCAGCGGGCGTGGTAGGTGTTTAGAGTTTTCTCCTTGATTTTTCTTTTTAATTTCTTTGTACTCACTTGGGGATCTGGGCTTTGGTTTCTTTTATTTAGATCAAACACTGTATTAAGCACAAGAAACGTCTCATTTATTTCTCCACCTCGGAAGTCTATGGAAAGACTATTGGAAGCTTTTTACCAAAAGATCATCCTCTTCGACAGGTGATTCATGCTCAATAAAACTATATTTTATGCAATTTTTGTGAGCTTGAAAGCGACCCTTAAGTAATCTGAGTGAGAAAAGTTTCAATGTGATTGCATCAGCTAAACAAGTCCAATATTATTATGGGCTAGCAAACGTTTGCTTTACTATTCATGTGGGAATTGAAAATATTAACCCATGGAACAGGATCCCAGATTCTACCTTCTCAAAGAACATGATTCTCCTTGCATCTTTGGTCCTGTACAGAAGCAAAGATGGTCCAACGGCTGTGCAAAACAACTGACTGAGAGGTTCATATATGGTATGATAGATCATATGTCATTTTCGGATTAAGTTTCTAGCTAGCGTTGTGCAACAAAGTTTCCCTCACACTCGATTATCGATGCAGCTGCTGCTGGTTGCTATGCTCTGGACTATACCATTGTAAGACCTTTCAACTGGATCGGTCCAGGGATGGATTTCATTCCTAAGCTTGATGGCAAAATTTTTGGAATCCCCAGGGTTCTGGCTTGCTTCAGTCATGTAATCTGAGCTCATTCATTCCATTGTTCTGTTACTGTTTTCAGTTGCAGGAATGTTATCTAACTAATTCAAAATTCAGAATCTCTTGTTTGGACTACCACTAACACTTGTTGACGGCGGGCAGTCCCAGAGAACTTTCTGCTATATCCAAGATGCAGTTGGGGCAGTTATTCGTATGATTGTAAGCCAATTTTCAACACTATAAATCCATGTTCATTATTATTGAAGCTCCATTCATGAGCTCCTTTTGCAGGAAAACCCAGAACGAGCAAATAGACAGATTTTCAATGTGGGTAATCCAGAGAATGAGGTAACAATAAAGCAGTTGGCAGAATTGATGATAGAGGTATTCCTTCTGTATACACTGTTCTCTAAATTGGTTTTATCCCTCCGTCGATCAACTTTCTGATGCATACCATTCACCGTCCACATCAAGGTCTATGCAGAGTTATCTGGTACATCTGCCTCTTCTATGTCAACAGTTGATGTGAGCTCTGAGGATTTCTACGGAAGTAGCTACGATGATTGTGATAGGCGCATTCCTGATATGACAATTATTAACGAACTACTTGGTAAGCATAAAGCCACCATTTTCCGTTGCTCTGCCATTTTGCTGTAAAGAACATTCCAATATATCCTTTATCTCAATATAGGTTGGAATCCAAAAACACCTCTCAGAGAGATCCTGAAAATCACTCTTGCCTTTCAGCACCAGATTTATTCCCAGATATTCAACAGCATGATTCCAATTATAATTTCTTGAGTGTGTGGACTCTTCCGACGGATTTTCACTTCTAGTTGTTTTGGAACAAACTTTAGAAAACTCTATTAGAAATGCAGATGCCATAGCCACTTCTTGTCAATATTTAACTCGTAAATTCATCTATTCCTATCACTTTTACATTCTATGAAGCAAGTTAAAATTTTCATCCAGCAGAGTCGCACTTGTGAAAGATAATGTGGACAGGAAAATGTAACTTTTTCCGATCTCTTGGTTGATAGTGTCCAAGCTCTGTGGGCTCAGATGCAGTGGCGGCATTGTTTTTAATGAATGAGAAAATCCTATTTTACTTCATACCGTTGTAGGTTCGTTACGCCAACAACAGAATCGTTGAAATGTATCGTAAGAACGATTGGTTAAAAGCATTTTGTCAAAAGCTAGATCTCTGAACAGAATTGTTTTAAGAAAAAAAAAATGGTTAAAAAGTCAGTGCAATTAATGGCTTATTTTCAAAGAAAAATAATATATTCAGTTTCTTCTTAAAAGTATTTAAAACTTACCGAGAGCATATTTATACATTAAAAACAAAAAACTTAGGGCAATTATTATTATAATATTGGTTTTTGTTTCTTTTGTATTTTATTTTAAATACAATTCAAAACTCAAGACTTTGGTTTGAACCTTCCTCTTCTCCCTTTCCTTTCTCCGTTTCCATAGATTATCACCCAATCCAACACGGTTTGCTTCCGTTTGACATGCAGCTCCCTCTTTTACCCAATCCCTTACTTTCCTCTATCGTTTCCTCCAATCCAAATTTACTCATCTTCAATACCCGGACTGCTAACAAACCCTCCTTTTAAGTTTGCCCAAAACCAAATCATATTTTAATTGGAAGACCTAGGGTTTCTCATGCGATCCTCTTTTTGATCGATCATCGAAGCAGCAAAGAAATTGTGAACCAGGAATCTCCGGCCAGCGATGTACAGCAATTTCAAAGAGCAAGCTATCGAGTACGTGAAGCAGGCAGTACAGGAAGACAATGCTGGAAACTACGCCAAGGCCTTCCCTTTATATATGAACGCCCTCGAGTACTTTAAGACGCACCTCAAGTACGAGAAGAACCCTAAGATTCGCGAGGCCATCACCCAGAAATTTACCGAGTACCTACGCCGCGCTGAGGAGATACGCGCCGTCCTTGACGAGGGAGGCCCTGGTCCCGCCTCTAATGGGGATGCTGCCGTCGCCACCCGTCCCAAGTCCAAGGGGAAAGGAGGCGGTGGCGATGGAGGAGACGATGGGGATGATCCGGAGAAGGAGAAGCTTCGTGCTGGCTTGAATTCCGCGATTGTGAGGGAAAAGCCTAATGTGAAATGGAATGATGTTGCCGGCCTTGAGAGCGCTAAGCAGGCTCTGCAGGAGGCCGTTATTTTGCCCGTTAAGTTCCCTCAGTTTTTTACAGGTATTGATTTGTGTTTTCGTTTTCCAAGTTTTTTGGTTTCCTTGTGTGGGTTTAGCTGTATCAGTTGTTCATTTTGGATGTCATTGGTGTTTTGAAGTTAGGGAGTGGGTTTGTTTGATTCGTTAATGATCTGAGAAGCATCTCATTAACTCATGCACTCCAGCTTTAATTCGTCACGTGTACTGCTTTCGACCTCTTCAAATTGATATTTGCCTTGCTTCTTACCTTTTAGGCAAGAGACGACCTTGGAGAGCATTTCTTTTGTATGGACCTCCTGGAACGGGGAAGTCGTACTTGGCCAAGGCTGTAGCTACTGAAGCAGATTCTACATTTTTCAGGTACTTCAAAAAAAAAAATTGAAGGCAGTCCTGTTTACTTGTCAGGAAATATACAAATGCCAGTTTTGTTCTTTAGTATATATATATTTCGCATGCAAGGAACAGTTATGCGTTTAAGTTTGTTAGTTAACTGTGTGCCCATGGCTAAAGACCAACCCTCTATTGCTTGTAAATTCTTTTGTTTTTCCCTGGTAGTGTTTCTTCGTCGGACCTGGTTTCGAAGTGGATGGGTGAAAGTGAAAAGCTAGTTTCAAACCTTTTCCAAATGGCTCGCGAAAGTGCTCCTTCTATTATTTTTGTTGATGAAATAGACTCCTTGGGTGGACAACGTGGTGAAGGGAACGAGAGTGAAGCTTCAAGACGTATCAAGACTGAACTGCTTGTGCAGATGCAGGTACTTGGTTCATATTTTGGCCAGTGATTTAGATGAAGATTTTTATTTTTTATATTACTGCTTAATGAATGTTTTTGTTTTGTCACTGCTTGCCTTTCTTGTAATTGAGAGGACAAAACATCTAACAAAGAGTCCAGCGGGACAAACTGGTGAAATATGGTTATAGAATTAAACAAGTTTGTGATGAGGCTTTAGTTTAGAAAAAAGTGCCAAATATAAACTTACTGTTCTATTTACCAGGATTCTCTGATGCATGGAATGCTCAGCACTTTTGCCTTCAAGTTGCTGACTTAAGTTATAGGAGCTAGAAGTGAAGTATCTCAGTGTAAAATATTCTTGCTGTTGAGTGAGTTTGATGATTATCTAGTTGATCAACTCACTCACTTAGTGAATTAGCTCCGCAGATCAGGACACATCAAATTTCTGGCCATTATCTCATGAAATCCTATTGTAGTTAAACCTCCAATTAGGCCTCCTTCTGGAATGAAATTTCAAAGGGTTGACTTATGACCTTCAAGAATTGCTTTCACTCCTTTTGGTACATTTGACTGCTATTAGTTGCAAAATCTCTGGGTGCAAGGGGATGAACATCATTGTAAATCCTGAAGTATGCATCTTTGTGCATGTACAGATGCCAAGGATGGATGTTGTTTTAAATAATGAACATATGGATTCTTTTAAGTACCAATTTGGAGTTTTCTTTTGCATTTATTTGTTTGTTCCTGACAAGTAGTTGTGCTTGTTGCTTGATTAGTAGCGTATCGTTTAGGTGGAAATGTTGTTAATAAATTTAGACTCGTTAGTTCATTCAATGTTAATGGCATTAACTTAAGATCTTGAGATGTATCTTTGTTTAGTGACTTATTTAACAAAACAATGCCCTCAGCAGACATTGTTCAAGCTTAACATGTCATTTATAGAATTTTGATATCTGATTATTATTTGAAGATGAAATTTGATGGAACATCAATCTTTCTTCTGGATGGCCAATAAACTCGAAAAAACTGCGGCAATGCACTCATGGTCTAACTGAGCTTTCTACCTAGTTGAACGTCACTTTGCAGTACCATGCCTTTTAAGTCAGTATTTACGGGCTTCTAGCTCTTGCACGTGTGAAAAGTCAGTTCTGGGTTAGAGTTTGAAAATAAATATATGTGCGTATTTTACCATTTAAATAGATGTTGCTCATTTTCAGTAAGTTTGCATAGTTCCTCATTATGTTAACTGAATATAAATAGTTGTCGCCTGTTTTTTCTGATCTTGATTGCTAGCCTTCTTTCTTCCTTTCCTTTATCTTGACTTCTGCTTGGGCGAGTTTGAATGTTAGGAAAAGCTTTTGAAAATAAAAGACTATTCGCTAAAGATCTCTGTAAAATGTGGAAATTTTATTGTCTATCTTCAAAATATACTTTACCGAGAACCCACTTGATATATGTATTTCAGGGTGTAGGGAATAATGAGGAGAAAGTCCTTGTTCTTGCAGCAACAAATACACCATATTCTTTGGATCAGGTAATGAAATTACGAGAAGCTTTAATTTTTTATTTTTTTTTTAAAAGTTTGATTGTTAGGACTTTGGTACTGTGGCTAATCAATAGTTAACGCAGGCCATCAGACGACGTTTTGACAAGCGTATATACATTCCTCTTCCAGATCTGAAGGCTCGGCAGCATATGTTCAAGGTGTTGTATGCATTGTTTGTTTTAAGATAACAGACGAGCTTTCTAAAAGAAATTGTTTGGTTACTTGTTTGTCTTTATGCAGCAATGCTAGCTGATGGTGCTGATGTTTGTAAATATAACAGGTGCATCTGGGTGACACTCCTCATAACCTAACTGAAAGTGATTTTGAAAGCTTAGCTCGTCGAACTGAGGGGTTTTCAGGCTCAGATATCTCTGTTTGTGTAAGAATAATGTCTTTTGACATAATTTTGTTTCTCACATTTTGCATCCTATAATAATTTTTTTTTTCATAATTTGCATCCTTTAACTCTTTTAGAAGATTATTTTAACTAGGGATGACATACACTCTCCACATCTTTTACTTTGACAGGTAAAGGATGTCCTCTTTGAGCCAGTTCGTAAAACTCAGGATGCCATGTTTTTCATTAAGACTGCAAATGATATGTGGGTGCCCTGTGGGCCAAAGCAGCCTGGTGCAGTCCAGATTTCTATGCAGGAGCTTGCAGAACAAGGGCTTGCTGCAAAGGTTTGTGCAAAATCAATAATAATGATTAATCCTTTCTGGTTGTATCGTAGGCAGCAACTATTGATTACTCTGGCTAGTTCGAAATTTTCAAAATGCTCCACACTTTAAGCTGTCTTGAGAGAGAATGAGAGAAAGAGAGAGAGAGAATTGGATTTGGTAGTACCATAGTTTGATGGAAATGTGGAGGTAACCCATCTTTCTACATTTTCTTGTGTAAATTACCAAATCCGTACCTGCATTCATCTGTCAAATCTTTGAAATAAACAATGATTTTAGATATGTTTCAATAACTTGATGCTATAAAAATAAAAAGTAATTTTTTTTTCATTATACAATATTGAAAAGTGTTCTTTCTGTTTCTGGAAGAGAACCCGTGGGTCATCTGTTTTTGGTAGTAACACGTGTTACTGAGATGATCATTGATTTTACAGCGAGCAAATCATATTTTTTTGTTTGATGGTGACTGCAGATACTTCCGCCACCTATTGCAAAAACTGATTTTGACAAAGTACTTGCCAGACAGAGACCAACAGTGAGCAAATCAGATTTGGAAGTTCATGAAAGATTCACAAAGGAGTTTGGAGAGGAAGGTTGATAGAATATGAGATGTGATAACAGATTGGTCTGTGCCTGTGAGTGCTGCAACAATGATTTGTATTTTTCTGTTGTTACTGGATTCAATGATTTATCTAACTTTCATGAGAAAGTGAAAATGGCTTGGCCTTTTACTGAGATGGAAAACCGAGGGTTGAATACTTGTTAAATTGCTTGTCTGAAATTATGTAAAGAAGAATCTCTGAACCTGATGCATTGATCTTACTACTTTTCAACTTCAGTTTTTCCATGTATTATAACCAACCAAAATAACCTCGTTTGCAAGTTTTTTGAGTTACAGGTAAATCCAAGGCATGCTGCTGCATAACCCTATCAAAATTAGTGCCAAAAGTTTAACAGTTTGGGTGATGGTAACTCTGTAGTAGTTGGGGAGTTGATTCCTTATGAAGAAATTTGATACGTCAATATAATTTCGTACGACAAGTGGAGTTGTTACATTCTTTTCTGAAAATTTTGGTTGCGTACTTTGATAATTGATACAATGACCAAACTGTTTCCTTGATGTCAAAATCTTGTGTTGCTATTAACATGGTAGGCATCTTGTATACCATTGTTTGTTTAACTTTTTTTAGCTCCTGAGCTGTAAGGTTTACTCCATCTTTTAGTTCTTTTCTTTTGGCGCATGTAACTCTTGAATGAGATCAGGTATCTTCATGTTAGACATTTCTTGTACAAGTGCACTCTTATGGGCAATACCTGTATTCCATGTGGGGTCTTCTACGATTTTTTGTTTTTCTTTTGATAATGTCAATCTTACTCCATCCACATCAGAATCTTCTAATCTTCAAATCTGTAAGACAAGAAGAGATGCTCTTCAGCCACATGTGTGAAATTATGCCTCCACTGTGAAATAGAAATTAGCACCGCCCTGCAACCCTACTATTCATAGAGGCCCCATAGACATATGGCATTGCCAAATAAGAATAGAGCACCCAAAAGCAAAACTTTACCTCAAATAATTGTTCTCCTATATTAGAAAAAGGGTCAGTTTAGACTAGAATGATTGAGAGATGCCTGTTAAAATATAAAAAATATCTTACCCTAAACCCTTTATCAGTAATGTTGCCTCCTAAATCCTGACACCGATGACAACAGAAGATCCTTTTGGATACCTTGGATCCGTATTTAGGATATAATACCAGTAACGATGGATCATGGATGAGCTGATGCCTTTTGATGCGGCATTATAATCGCCATGAAAGCTGATGGTGAAGTGGTTGCAGACCAGCTTAAACGGGAGTCATTGGCTGGCAGTATTAATTATGCTGCCATTCGTGATGTTATTTACGGTACCCAAATCCAGATTTGAGCAATCGGCTGCAGTTATCAACCACAAAGACGTAAACAAGTTGGAGGTACACGTCACGTGCACATTATTTTAATCTTCCCAGATTTTTATAGAATAGAGTTAAAGAGAGAAGCATTATGGCAAAATTATAATAAGGTGAAGCTCAGGGGAAGAAGCTAGTCAGATTTATTCCGCCAGCTGGTCTCTGTTGACTTTCTTAGCAGACATCTATTTTATTGGAAGAATGCAAATCATAGAACTCCACCAGCATGAGATGATTCCTGGAAAGGATAGCCTTTTCTAATCTACACATGCTTGAACAACGGCTAGTTTGTTGATCTTTTTTCTAGATTAATCTATTTTTCGGATTTTGACAAAATATAACCCAATGTTGGAGTTGCACACAAATGTGGAAGGTTGTGTTTTAACTCTAAAGATCGTGCATAGTTCAGAAACCTACAACATATACGTGCGAATTTTTTAGTGCCTCGCAGACCAAAACCCATTAATGCCCAAAACATGTATACATCTGCTTTGGGCTTCAAGCCATCGTCTTCCTCGAGTAGATGGAGTATTAAATTGTGAGACAAATTCTATTAAATTATTATTTTTTTTTTTGAAGAATCTATTTTCTTGGTTTATATAAAAGGCATGCGTTCCAGGATGTCTTTCTCCATGTATTTGGCTACACTGTCTTCCTTTCTGGAATCAACCTGCCTGAGGGGTCCAGAAATCATGTCTTCTCAGAATGCTTTTGCTCTTCTCCTGATCCTCACAGTCGCATTGGTAGATGGAGCAACAAGGAATACAAAGGTAGGGAGATAAAGGCTACTTTTCACATTGCGAGTCATCCAAAAGTTATTACAGAATTTCAGGACTCATCTCTTTAGTCAACACGGAATAGTTCTTGTGATCTTCCTTTCTGTACAGTGAACATACGACATATTGAATTATGTCATTAATTTCACCGACGCAACAAATTAACGATGGCTCAGTTACATTATGAGGTGGCTAATTTAGTTGTTTCCCTTTGTTTCTCCAGCTTTACGTAGTTTACATGGGCGAACATTCTCATCCTGACTCAGAATCCGTGATCAAAGCTAACCACGAGTTGCTCACTTCAGTCACCGGAAGGCAAGGCTCCGATTAATCTACTGGTTTATGTTTAAGATATAGGCTTAATATAAATGTCATTTTTATATTCGTAAATTTATACACTAATTATCTACATGGAATCTGCATTATGTCCCAATTCTTTTCCTCTTCATTTGATTCATGTTTTTTTTTTTAAAATTAAATCATGACTAATCCCTTTTGCTGTATCTGTTTGATTCATGTTGATTAGGATTAATCTTAATCTTTAGGATCTGTCAAATTTTCAGCTTTGATACGGCACAAGAAGTGGCACTTCATCATTACACCAAGAGCTTTAGAGGCTTCTCAGCCACGCTTACACAAAAGCAGGCTCAGCAACTTGCAGGTTTTGTATCTTTTTCTGATACGAAGTAAAATTCAAAGCGTTCTATAGTGCTGCTCTTAGAAGAACGAAGTAAAAGAATTTGTGTGATATCCTCTTTCACTTGCTACAGAAAGCCATTCAGTCGTTTCTGTGTTTGAGAGCAGAACGAACAAAGTCCACACAACGCGTTCATGGGAATTTTTAGGGGTGAACTCTCTCTACCAATCTCATCAACCATCTTTAAGCACATTGGGAGCCGACGTTGTTGTTGGTGTTGTTGATACTGGTACTTGGTGCTATCATCATTGCTGTGCATTTGAGCTTATAATGGATCCTACTTCTTGTCTCTTTTTCCCTGTTACTATGGCTAACTTTGACTGGTTCTGTATATATTGCTTCAGGAATCTGGCCGGAGTCTAAAAGCTTCAGTGATGAAGGCTTAGGACCTGTGCCTGTAAAGTTCAAGGGTAAATGTGTACCCGGTCAAAATTTTACATCGCTTAAGTGCAACAGGTGGCAATATCGACCATTCCTCAATCTTCCAGAAATCCTTAGTAATCGTTCTGATGAACCCAGAAATTATTATGTATTCTGCAGGAAACTTATAGGAGCGAGGTACTATTTCCAAGGGTTTGAAATAGAAAATGGACCTCTTGAAGGATTTGGTAGAACGTTCTTCCGATCGGCTAGGGACGGTGATGGCCATGGATCACACACTGCCTCAACAATAGCCGGTGCTTTGGTACCTAACGTCAGCTTACATGGTATGGCTTGGGGCACTGCAAGAGGTGGTGCACCAAATGCCAGACTTGCCATCTACAAGGCTTGTTGGTTTTACCTATGCAGTGATGCTGATGTTCTTGCTGCAATGGACGATGCAATTGGCGATGGAGTTGATATCCTTTCCGTGTCGCTTGGTCCTAGTCCTCCTCCGCCTATCTATTTTGAAGATCCCGTCGCCATTGGAGCTTTCCATGCTTTCCGAAAAGGAGTACTGGTTTCTTGTTCAGCAGGAAACTCGATTTTTCCAAGGACTGTAAGCAATGGTGCTCCTTGGATCCTCACCGTCGCCGCCAGCTCTATCGATCGGGAATTCAACTCCAACATATATCTTGGAAATTCAAACATATTGAAGGTAAATTCTTGGAATACAAACACATCAAACTAAATCCATCCCGTAAGAAATTTTATGCCCTTCCAGGGTTTCTCTTTCAACCCCCTGAAAATGGACAAGTCACATGGTTTAATCTCTGGAAGGGATGCAGCTGCACATGGAGTTCCAGCTCATAATGCAAGGTATCTTCAGTATTCAACATCATCATTCATAGTTTTTTTTTTCGAAATTAAAGAGTTTCCACATTCGGCAACAATGACTAACTAATCTCTTCTGTTCTGTTATATCGTAAACACTAACTATAAATAGTTCTAGCTAATCCAAAATTTTACCATAAATTTCCATTGGTTGACAGCCTTTCCTTTTCTTATCAGCTTTTGCCAGGATCACTCTCTAGCCTCTACCAAGATTAAGGGGAAGATAGTGGTATGCAGAGTGGAGGCTCTTCGAGATGATCGATTAAAGAAGGCTGTGGAAGTTCGTGAAGGTGGTGGTGTCGGAATGATACTGATCGATCCAATTGCCAGAACGCTAGGTTTCCAATTTGCTTTCCCCGCCACGGTCATCGGTCTAGAAGAAGCACAACAACTTCAAGAATATATGCAGACACATAAGTAAGGTTTCTTGCCCTGCTTACACACGAAAAAACCTTCTCCGCAGAAGAAACAGAGCTGACAAAATGACATTATTGAAACAAAAACATTGAGAAGTCTAGAATAACCAGAAATGCTTCGCTTACTACAGGTCTCCGATTGCCAGAATTGCCCCAACTGTAACATCTCTGCATACAAAACCCGCACCAAGAGTGGCTCTCTTCTCTTCAAGGGGACCAAATATCATTACTCCAGATATTATTAAAGTATGTTCCATCTGATTCTTCAGTTTCTCCTCTAGGGTAGACAAGAACAGAACTGCCACTGGATATGATTTGGTCTAAATAATCTAACTCCAACATCGCAGCCAGATGTTACAGCACCCGGTCTGAATATTTTGGCAGCATGGTCTCCGGTAGCTACCCCCGCCTCGGGTGGGGGAGCGATCAACTTCAACATAATCTCCGGCACCTCTATGTCTTGCCCACATGTATCAGCAGTTGCGGCAATCTTAAAATCTCACCATCCTTCATGGAGTCCTGCAGCCCTAATGTCCGCAATTATAACAACAGGTAAGCTTTTCCCCCTAGACCATACACTTTCCAATTTCACCTCATTAGCTAAGAATAAGCACATTTTCCCCTTCAATTTGTGATCACAGCTACGGTGATGGACAACACTCACAGACTGATCAGCAGAGATCCAAATGGCACTCAGGCCACACCCTTTGACTTCGGATCAGGACACATAAACCCAACAGCAGCCCTGAATCCTGCACTAGTTTATGACTTCGATGCCAACGATGTTCTCAAGTTTCTGTGCAGCACAGGTGCGAGCCCAGCGCAGTTTAAAAATCTCACAGGAAAGGCCACTCGCTGCCAAAAGCCTAATACTCCGTCCTATGACTTCAACTACCCATCAATAGGTGTGTCCAGCATGCGAGGAAGGGTTTCTGCTCGTAGAACAGTCACCTATTATGGCAAAAGCCCAGCAACTTTTGTTGCTAGTGTTGATCATCCGACTGGGGTTAAGGTCACGGTAACACCTTCCAATCTCAGGTTCACCAAAGCAGGAGTGAAAAAGCGTTTCAGGGTTGATTTTACTCCTCTGAAGACTAGCAAGGGAAATTTTGTATTTGGAGCACTGACTTGGATCAGTGGTGCCCATAGGATCAGGAGTCCTATTGCTCTCAATGTTCTTTCCCTGTAAAGGAATTAACAATAATAATAATAAATTAATTTAATATATTTTATTTATTTATTTTCAAATATAATCTATAATTCTATTTATCGTACGGATTAATGTTATCAAATTGTATATAATGGGTTACATAGATAAATATTTATTCAAATAAATATCAACGAAAACTGTAATTTATAGAATAGTAATTTAATTTTGATTAGTATATCGTAAGAAGTAAAAAGTAAATTAGCAGAAAATGGCAAACCGAACCAAGACTTTAGACAAGTTGCACAACTTGTCATTCAAGTCTTTTTAAAGTATAGTGAAGTCCAACACTATTTAGTTCATAAAAATAAAATAAATCCTAACCCTAATTTTGTTCTTTCTTTGACTTTTCTGAGTTTCTCACCCTCAATTTCGAAACTAAAAATCGACAACTCTCTTACTTGGATGCAGACAACACCATGACACTGAGAACAAACTCTTGATATCTTTTGGGCTTTAGATTTTGACCGTTGTAGGTCAGGAAAGTTTCTTTCTTGAATTTCCACCAGGGCTATGATATGGGTTTTTATCGGCGCTATTTTTTTGGTCTCGAAATTCCGTCGAAGTTTACCTCTTTTCTTTTGGGGGTCTTTTAAGAACAATTACTATTTTTTGGGGGAGGGTTTTTTCGCAATTCCAAAACCCTAAACCCTAGATTAGGTGGTGAACCCGATAGGGTATTGGTTTTGGTTTTGCTCAATTGAGGGTGTTAGTCTGGCGGTAATTTTTGAAGAAACTGACTGAGAAACTTTTGGGTTCGACATAGAATCTTTAGAATAAAAAAGATGATTGCAGAGAAACCCAGCTGGGTTAGGCATGAGGGAATGCAGATTTTCTCCATTGATATTCAGCCTGGCAGCGAAAGGTTTGCCACTGGTGGAGGTGACCACAAGGTATTTTTTTTCTTGCCCTCACCCTCAGTTCTCTTGCTTGGTTGCCAGGAAATGGACAAGATAATGTTGATGCATTAGCTTTGCTGTGATGAAACCCTCTTGATTTTGCATCATGTCACTGTGTTTGTGTCGAGTATAGATCTACGTGGTTTGTTTGGCCACGAAGGGCAATGTGTCTTCATGATTTGAATTGCCGTCAATTATATAATGTTATGTATTTTCTTGGTTATTTGCATGTTTTCACATTTTAATGTAAGTCACTCCATTGGCAACTGATGGTACCAATTTAGATTTTGTCAAGTTCGCCTCTTCATTGATTTGCATCCAAGGAGAAGTAATGGAGTCAAACGGATAATGTGTTTGGTGGCAATATCAATGATAACATTGGTGGAATTAGGGTAGCGATGGATGCACCAAGAAACTATTAGTTTTGTACATCTCTGGTTTCAATGGATATTTGAAAATGTTTTCATGCTTTTTTTATTTATTATTATTTTTTTAATGTTTTCTAGTTTTATAATTTGCATGTTTCTAGATTTTCTATCTGACGGATTTTGCGTTTCATTATCCGGTGGGCGATGTAACCTTGCTTGAATATAGTTTACCTTCTGGTTGGAACAATTGACTGCTTGCATGTATTTAATTGAGTGAAATTTCAGTAGACGATCATTGCATGGCTCAATATCACACTGAGGGGGGATGTCTGATATTAAGGTGATGGGATAGGGAAGAAAATTTCTTTCCAGGTTTGCTTGTTAGTTTCTCATGCAGGAACTGGAACATGACCGGCGATTTTTATGAATTGCAATTAACTTGACCATTGTTTTCAAGTTGTCTTGTGCTGCCTAATGTTTGAATTTTTCGTTAGAAGTTCTGTTGTTTCTGGAATTATAAATGTAGTTGTTCTCTGAAAATTATTATATAGCATGTGAATGTCTTCCAATATTAAGTAATTTATTACGTAACATCATCTACATTTTTTCAAAGAGTCCAGGCCACATTTCCTTATTTTTTTAATCTTAACCATATTGCTTGTGGTGAATTTTGTTATATATTTTCGTATATAAAGAAATTGATCTCCGAAGTGAGTATCTAGGACACATTCTAGGTATTAACATTTACGTTTAAGAATCATTTCACCTTATAGTAAGAATGATTTTAGTTCCCATATGTTAAATTGCAAAGGATCTCATCCTGGAAAGAGAAGGGCTGCGTTATTCATGGCTTTGTTCTTGCAGTATTGCTATAAGTTTTAATTTCTCCAAGAAAATGATGACATCAAATACTTCACTAATTAAATGCAGGTCCGGATATGGAATATGAAATCTGTTAGTAGGGACTTAGAAGATAATGTATCTACTCAGAGGCTACTTGCAACTCTTCGAGACCACTTTGGATCAGTTAATTGTGTAAGGTGGGCAAAACATGGACGGTACATTGCTTCAGGGTCTGATGATCAGGTTATTTTAGTTCATGAAAAAAAGCCTGGTTCCGGAACTACAGAGTTTGGGAGTGGAGAGCCACCAGATGTTGAGAACTGGAAAGTGGCAATGACTTTGAGAGGGCACACAGCAGACGTGGTAATGAAATTCATTCCATATGCTTGGATGCTACATGAACATGAAGCTGTTTGCTTTTCCTTTTTTCTGGAAGGCTCTTTTAGCAGAATGAAATCTGACAACAAAAATTAGATATATTTATGTGTGATCCTCATTGAGACTTAGTTTCTATATGATGTGTTCATTCTAAATTTTGGGGAACAATTGAATGGCTTAACTAATAAGTTGAATGAAAAATCTGTTTTATGTTTAATTTGGATGCAACTCTTCATCATTGATTGTGGTTCTTCCAGTTGAGCTGAGCATCGTCTAACTGGGAGTTCTTTTGTATGCTTGAAGTAGGTGGATCTTAATTGGTCTCCAGATGACTTGACATTGGCCAGTGGTAGTATGGACAATACTATTCATATCTGGAATATGAGCAATGGAATTTGCACAGCTGTTCTTAGAGGTCACTCTAGCCTGGTCAAAGGGGTTACTTGGGATCCGATTGGTTCTTTCATAGCAAGTCAATCTGATGACAAGACAGTTATTATATGGCGAACTAGTGATTGGAGCCTGGCTCACAGAACAGATGGGCACTGGGCAAAATCAGTATGTCCTGGACTTGGAATGTCTTCTTGGTTTCTCTTTGTTTCCATCGACTAACGAGAATGTGTTTTTGTTTTTCCAGCTAGGATCTACATTTTTCAGACGCCTTGGATGGTCCCCTTGTGGACATTTTATTACTACGACTCATGGTTTCCAGAAGCCAAGGCATTCTGCACCAGTTCTAGAAAGAGGTGAATGGGCTGCTACCTTTGACTTCTTAGGACACAATGCCCCCATTATCGTTGCGAAGTTTAACCATTCAATGTTTAGAAAGAATGTTACCAGTGCACAGGAAGTGAAAGCTGCACCAGTTGGGTGGACTAATGGCGCATCTAAGATTGGAGGGAAAGAATCACAGCCTTATAATGTTATTGCAATTGGGAGTCAGGATCGTACTATAACTGTGTGGACCACTGCAAGTCCTCGTCCTCTTTTTGTGGCCAAGCATTTCTTCACACAAAGTGTTGTGGACTTATCCTGGTAAATTTGATATTTTAAGATTATTATTTTTATTCCTTTATGTATAATTTTTGCAATGTGCCTTCTTCGTTACCCTGCGATTCCCCTAATTCTTCATTGTTGCTTTCATCTTTCTAAACAGGAGTCCTGATGGATATTCACTTTTTGCATGTTCTTTGGATGGAACAATAGCTACTTTCCATTTTGATACTAAAGAACTTGGACAAAAGCTGAGTGATTCTGAACTTGATGAGTTAAAAAGAAGTCGATATGGTGATGTCAGGGGTAGACAGGCAAATATAGCAGAGAGCCCAGCACAATTACTGCTTGAAGCTGATTCGGCCAAGCAGACAGCTAGCAAAAAGGTGGTAGCTGATATCCAGCAAAATCGGATGCCTGCAAAGCCTTCTGTTGACTTAGGTGTCACAACAAAAGCCTCTGAGCCAAATGTTGAGGATGGAAAGAAAGGTGGAGGAGCTACCGGGGATGGGTTAAATAAAGTAGGTAATTCTGCCCGGATGTCTAGTCCGGTAAAACAAAGAGAATACCGGCGGCCTGATGGCAGAAAAAGAATCATCCCAGAAGCAGTGGGTGTGCCCAATCAGGAAATGGTTACTGGTGGGCCACAATCTCAAGCTCTCGATTTTCCTCTTTCAGTTACAGACCACAGAAAAGATGAAAATAGGTTATTATCTGCTGATGGTAGTGTACGAGATGTTTCTTTCAGAGGAACCTTTGGTAGAAGCTCAGATTTAAAAGAACGCTCTGGGTGCACTGCAAGAGCCACCATTACAGAGAACCTGGTCATCGAAAAGGTTCCAGGATCTACTGGTGGGGATGGAAGCATCAGTGTTCAACAGGCTGGCTGTGCGAAGGATTCTAGTTCTTCTGGTGTTTCTGGTATGCAGCTTTCAATTAGGGTTTTTGATAAGAAAATAGGGGAAGATACTGTACCTGTTTGCTTGGAAGCTCGTCCAAGAGAACATGCTGTAAATGACATTGTTGGGGTGGGGAACACATCAATGATGAAAGAAACAGAAATTCTTTGTACTAGAGGAGCTCAAACACTTTGGTCGGATAGGATCTCAGGACAAGTCACTGTTTTAGCTGGAAATGCAAACTTTTGGGCTGTTGGATGTGAAGATGGCTGTCTGCAGGTGAGTAACAAAGTTCATTCTTATGAGTTAGCTTGATTCTTGTTTGCTAGTTTATGATTACTTATTCTTGTGCTGCTCTCAGTATGCTAGCAAGCACAATATGTGGTAGCATGCATTGCTGTATTTTTCCTGTTTTTGGGTAAAAAAGGGTTCTGTTTGAAAGAGAAAAGCAAAGCAAGAATGAAATTTAGATGGTATTCCAAAGAAATTGAGGAAAACGGGTCGTTTGGTTGTACTTATCAAATGAAAAAAAATAACAAGAAGATGTCGAAGCATCAACATCTTCATTATAAAGAATCAAGTATGATTTTAGCTTGTTGGTCACATTATATTAGCTATTGTACCTTCCATCAGGAATCTCATATTGCTTCGCAAAATATTTAGATGAATGCTTACTACTAATTATTTAAGTGTTGCATATCTTTTTTTTTGTCCCTAACATATTAGCATATTCCCAGTATTTGTAGAGTTGGACCCACAATTTTTATGTCAGCCTGTTTAATGAAACATATGGGGAGTTATAAAATTATTGAAAGGAGAAGCTAGATTTGCAATAACATGTTTCTGATTGCTAGGGGATCAAATTACAAGAAACCAAAATGGATGCCTATGTGTCTACATTGAAGGGATTGGCTCATGAAACTCTTCCTTAAGTCCTGTGAGGATCTATTTAGTCATACCATAGAGATTTTTTTTTTATATTGTCAGACTGGATGTTTAAGCACCCAGCTTCAAATTCAATGTTTGGGTGCAATGGTTTGACTGGATGTACTAGATGCTGCAACCCTGAGTTTTCTAAGCTACTGCAGATTTGGGATTATCTTCCTAGCATGCAATATATTTCAGGAGGTTTCCATGTTATTCTGCAGGACATGAGGAAACTTTGTTTTATTTTAAAAGTTAATATTTTGGTAAAACTTTCTTATATGACTATATGGTTATCCAAATTATGATGCATCCTTTTTTGCGTTTCCTGTGGATATATCAGTATTCTATACATATTTATTTGGTTATATAAGAGCCTAAATAAGTTCCTAAAAACACTTGAAAACGGAATTCCCTCTTGCTTATACCCAAAACCCTCTTGGAATTTTGATTACAGCTGACAATTTATGATAAAATAAAAATTCAAAGTCTATATGCAGATCCAATCTATATCTATGCGGTCAAATCTACATGTTTATCAACAAAAAATTGGAAAAATCCTGAACTGAACAATGATATAGATAAAGGATTAACTCTAAAAAGTTAATCCAATATTATATGCTATTGACTGATGTTTTAGTTTGGACCATAGTCAAGTAAGAAAAGACATAATATTCTTGACATTCCATTTCCGATATTCATGTTCCTCCTTTGTTGTACTCATATTGTAATTTTTCTCATAAGGTTTACACGAAGTGTGGGAGACGTGCCATGCCGACCATGATGCTGGGATCTGCAGCAACTTTTGTGGACTGTGATGAGTGCTGGCGGTTGTTACTTGTAACGAGAAAGGGATCCTTGCATCTGTGGGATCTGTTCAGCAGGAGTTGCATCCTTCAGGACTCATTAGCTTCTCTGCTTACCTATGACCCAAACACCTCGTCGAAAGGTCAGCAATACTGTTGTACCAAACCTGTTTTGACACTGCTACCCTATTTTACAGAATGGTGTCATTTATAATCTTTTTTTTTTTCACTTGTGGTTGGAGTGCTAATTATTTACATATTTTTATTAATTGTCTCTGAAGTAGATGGCTGTTTTTTTCTATTTTTAAAAAATATTGCTCTTTCAGGGACTATAAAAGTTATTTCTGCAAAATTGTCAAAATCTGGTTCTCCACTTGTTGTTTTGGCCACACGCCATGCCTTCCTCTTTGATATGAGTCTGAAGTGCTGGCTCAGAGTGGCGGATGATTGTTTCCCTGCATCAAACTTTGCTAGCTCCTGGAATTTGGGTTCGATTCAGAGTGGTGAGCTAGCTGTACTGCAGGTGGATGTTAGGAAATATTTGGCCAGAAGGCCAGGTTGGAGCAGGTATTTATAATTGCATTGTTTTTCTTTGATATTTTGAGGAGACTTTTTCACGGTGATAGGTATACTGACTGGAAATATAATAGAAGTTAACTTGCATAAAGACATCAAGTTAGTGTCTATTACTGATCCTACGATTGTTTTTTAGTTGCAAAATGGCCCTTCACACCCTTTTTGAGGATAATTAAGTGGTCTGATTATGTAAAGCCAATACAACTTTGCTACTGAATCCAATGATAACTAGTACAATTTTTTTTTGTAGAAAATTTACTAGAAACACTGATTTATTTGTGGTATGATTTTTTAAAGTCTTCCTAACTTTGCAACCGGTTCCAAGGATAACTAGAACTATTGTTTCAGTGGTTGACTGAATTTCATATTTACTGCTCAGTGTGTCTTATGGTGTCATATCATTTTGTGCTTTTTCAGGGTGACTGATGATGGAGTGCAGACACGTTCTCATTTGGAGGCACAGCTTGCATCCTCTTTGGTTTTGAAGTCTCCAAATGAATATCGCCAATGCCTTCTCTCCTACATTCGTTTTTTGGCAAGGTGCTTTTATCTTTATGAACATTTTCTACTGCTTCCTGATGAATTTTCCATGCTTCACGCCGACCATATACGAATTTTCCATGCATCACACCAAGCATATACAGCAAGCCCTTTCCTCGAGATAATATTTGTCTATGCAGTTAACATGCATATTCTGATATTGCAGAGAAGCAGATGAGTCTCGTTTGCGTGAAGTCTGTGAAAGTTTTCTTGGACCTCCTACTGGAATGACTGAGGCAGGAGCTTCAGATTCAAAAAATCCGGCTTGGGATCCTTGTGTGCTTGTAAGAATTTCTGTTTTGCTGTAGTCCTCTCGATAGTAGACTCTCAGTATATTGTTATATGTACGTCTTCAGTTTACATATTTCCTGGATAATATAAACTACAATGTTGAAGCTAATCTCTCACATTGACTTTCTGCGTATTCTACCACAAAACACAGTTATTGTTTTGTTCCATCCGGTTTAAACTGATGCAGATGGCTCTTCCCGCTTTCCCCGCTGTCCATCATCTCATCTATGATCTTTGTCGGTTGAAATTGCAGCTTAGTTTATAAAGCCTCACCTTGAAGGCAGTTTGTACCTGAAAGTTCCCTTTGAAGTTCTTCGTTTCTTAATTTCCATTTTCATCCTTCACTAGCTTTTTTTTTTTCTTAAAAACCATGTCGTCAATTTTGAAACTATTTTAGGAGTGTTGTGACGTTCCTGTGTTTTGTCATTTTGTTTTCCAGGTTAATGGTGTTGTCTAAGTCAATTTTGTGTGATTATGTGCAGGGAATGAGGAAGCACAAACTCTTGCGAGAAGACATTCTGCCAGCCATGGCAACAAATAGAAAAGTTCAGCGTTTACTTAATGAGTTCATGGATCTCTTATCCGAATACGAAACTACTGAAATTAATCATGACCAAAAACATTCCCTGCCACCAACTACATCTGAAGCTGCAACTAGACCAATGGAGTGTGAACCGCCAGTATCACATCAAGCAAACTCCACTGCAGAAGCAACAATAGATCCAATGACCATTCACAAAGATTCTACCCCGTCAGCAGCAGACCGCAAGGATTCTGCCCCACCTACAACAGAGCATGAGAATCCTGCTCCCATTAAATCCGTCGGAGAAAACCATACGCCATTAGCCTCTGCTCCTGTAGATTCAGGCACCACCGAGACAAATGAAGCTACCGCGGATCCAATAATAGTCGACAGTGGTTCTTGAATTCCGCAGCATCTAACGAATAGGATTTAGGCTTGAAACATGATGGGAGACTCTGACATGTGGTGGTGTGGAAGTGGATGTAGATACTATGTAGTTCATAGTTATTGCGGTATGACAGTTGTCGGTCGTCTTGTCTCAAGGAATACCAAGCTCCAAAGTTATGTCACACGGGGAAGCTTTCCACTACTTACATGTTCTTGGAGCAATACCCGAGTATGTAACAAAGAATCAATCTGATTTGAAAGTTTATACTTTATAGTGTCTGTAAACAACTCGGTGGATCTTATTTCATGTACAATTGATGTATAATGTTGAGTAGATCTTCTTCCAGAAGCCCCCATTTGCTTGTACTCCTTGTTATGTATATTTCCTTTTGATATGTTAAAATTCCTGGATCATAATTCCTTGGTTTCAGCATATATGCATGTTTGCTGTTGTGCTATATAGTAACCTACTGTTGTTTTATAGTAATCTCGAGTTTATAAATTGCCCATGCTTCGGCCCAGAATAATGTTCCTTCTTTCAACCTAGCACAAATATCTTATGTTTACAGATTATGACTTGCATTCAATAGTTAAATATGCACTAGAGATGTAGTTGCCGTACCCATCATCCTTTTTAATGGCATACAAGCATTTGTGAAGTTCAATTTTTTTTATGTAGAAAAATGTCTCAATCGACCATGATACTAATCTTTTCTAGTGGATCCATCATCCAGTTTTATTTTTTTGGATCTAACCCAGGATAAATAATTGTGATTACATGTTTTATATCTTATCAATTATAGATATAATTTTATTTGTATTCTACAATAGTGTGCAATATTTAAAATAATTTAGTTTTTTGTCTCAAATCAAAAGTGAGTAGAGTTTGTTTATGAAATGTGAAAGTAGGTTGCCGATCATTTCTGACCAAAATGAAATCTTGGTAGGAAAGAAGATACATTTAATTTAAGTGCATCGGTTTGAAAAGCATATTCCATTGCCGGCTGCCTGCTCTCCACCGAAAACCAAAAGGGATTGTTCACCTAATGCGAGTAGCAAAAGCAAGATTATTACCTGGCAGAAACACTACAATGATTATTACCTTGTCGTGGTCGAATTAAAGATTCACACCCAACCGCACATGTATGGCTGAGACAGATACGAAACTGTGAATGATTTGGGGACTAGGAACATGCTGGAAGCACAAGTAAACTCACCGGACGTCACTCCCCCAACTTGGTTTATCCTGATTTAATAGAATTGTGATTCACAAGTCCCGGGGTAATGTAACTTTTATGTCACCAGGTCTGAACCAAACCTACAAGACAAGGCTGGGGAGTGGCTGAACAGTCCATGCCAATGAAATTTTCTTTCTTGCTCTTTTCGACAAAATCTTGTGAGCACCCAAGAAAAGCATACAAGCTGGTTATTCTGGAATTGGCATTTTTTTAATATATATATATACCTACGACCACTGATGAGTTGGTCAATGTCCTTGCAGTTCTATATATTACGATTGCGTGTACACTTGATTATCAGTCGTTTCTGAATCAGTGTATCTTCCAACTGAAAATTCGATTAATCAGCTGATAGAAACCTCAAAGGTCATGTCTGAATATAGGTGAAGGGATTAATACTATTCAAAAGCAGTAACTGAAACTCGGAATCGAGAACAGTTTTATCCATAAATGAGTCAAGTCAGAACCAACATATTTAAAATATATTTGATGTCTAGAGTTTACGGAATTGAAATAAAATAAAATATTAAATTTTATTAAAATTATTATTAATAATATATAACATTTGTTCATCACAACAAAGCCCAAGCCCCAGTGAGAGGATTTAATGCGTGCAAAGGTTATCCCACATCTACGTGTTATCGGTATTCTACATCGATGGTTAGGCAAACAGTCATATCCAGTTTGTGCAAGAAACAATGATCAGCCAATTCACAAACACATTCAGATGGTTCCCGTAATCGTCAATCTCCCCCCGGTGGGACATTTAGCAATCAATGCAATAAAAGCACACCAAAAAGGGATCGTAAACGTAAGGATCATAGAGTTTGAAGCCAAGTCATGCATTGCAACTAGGATTCATTCCTCCATCACGCCTAGCAGCATGTGAAATGATTGAAAATATTGGGTCTGAATACCAGAATTTATGAAGCACATGTCCATTCCAGTGGCTATGCCTACGCAATGCTCAACCAATTTACCACACTAAATAGAGATTAATAAATGCTTGTATCAAATGGCAACGGAGATGGGATATATGCTTTAGAAAGATATGATCATATCCGGTGATAGATTTTTCTATCCGAATCAAATTAATATCCACATGTGAATCCCATTTACTAGAAAAAGCATATGAATCCCTGAAAATCTATCAAAATCGTTAAAAGTGCATGAAACCGTTCTTATTCGATAAAGATAAACTTGTTAATGAACACAATCAAAACATGTTAAATTCTGAACATTATAGTGTGTGCGCATTAATTAAAGGATGGAGTTTGGATTTTCGAAATCTCTCCGACACTTGCGTCGCTAGCTAACGTGTAAAAGTCGTATCATCTCAAGTTCGTAGGTACATATGTAGTAGTTGGTTACGTTGAACGTCAACATTAGCGTATTTATGTTTTCCTATTTTCAAACTCACCAAGCATCAGTGTCCCTGCCACGCGGATCACCAACTGTCTACCATCACCTATAAACGAGTCCAGCGTACAAATTACAGTAGCCCTTGCAATATAATACATAAAGGTGGGTAATCGAATTACTCCTAATAGCTAGCTAGTTTTATACATGAAGAGTACGTCAACTGTCTCTACCCAACCTCAGACGTCGGGGAGGTTTAATTCGTAGCCGATGTTGTTGTCCTTACCAAGGGAGAAAAGGTTAATGGAAATGGTATTTTTGGTACATCCATCCGAGGCAAAACACAAAAGATAATTTCTACTAATATATATAAATATATACCTGTAAATTTTTAATAATTTAAACTTTCAAATCACCAGGTGGTGCTCCACCAGTGGCTGGCCGGCGTTTTGGGATGGTGATCTGTGCTCTTGTTTCAGCATGAAATTGGGGTCGGCGATCCTCTTGGAAATCTTCTAATGGTTGTGATTTTCGTATTAAATGCTTCCATACACTCGGTTTTCAACTTTTTCGGCAGCTGCCTGATCTGTCCTCCGTAGACATTTTATTGGCGGCGTTTCGCTTTACGTATCTATCGAAATGAAGGATCGATGTTTTCCCAAGTCTTATCTTTTTAGAAAGACAGCCGAGGGTAGTTGATTTATCATTGACGAACTAGAAGCTGATTCGACCATCTTTCATCTTAGTTCTTAAATATTTCTACTTTTGCATGAGAGATGAAGAAAGTAATTTTTGTAAAACAATACCCTACATTAAAGATGAATGATTTTTTTAAAATCTTAAGACTACCATTGCTTCCATATTTGTACCCTCCTCGGTCCCATCTCTTTCTCCATCAATGCGATTAGTCGATCCACAAGCTATTTCGTGCCAACAGCTAAATAAATAGATCATTAAATCATGTGTAGTCAAAGCAAAACATTTAGGCAACCATAAACACGTGATAGTACGAATGGAGCAGTTTTCTTCTTGTTCATTCTATAAATCATTCCCATGTGATGAGCGGGACATAGTGTTTGGATTTTTTTGCAACGAAAATCAATAGGATTTTTTGTATAGTTTGTTATACTTAAGAAAAAGTTGAATGAGAATATTAAATATTAATTATTAATTATTCACATTATAATAGTATGGACGTATAATATAGTTTAAACTAATATCTTACGAAAAAATACAGACGAGAATTTTGTTTCTCATCTTAAATGATTTAAGGTTATCGTTAATTTATATTGTAATACATCAGTTATATTATAAAAAAAATTATCTTATCGCAAACAGTTATATTACGGTTTAGGTCTAGACCTTAGGTTATGCAATAAATCCTACTTCCACGATAAGAACTTACGGACCAGTTATTGTCTTTGCAACCGCTTACTACGTAATTGTAATTTTTCTTTTCCCCACACTTGTCTTTAGTAAAAAGTTAATGGTCAATTTACATTTGCGATGGTAGGAATCAGCAAAAGCTCAAAAAAAACTAGTGCATCCAATTGTATATTTATGAATGTGAGATGCGTAGGGGTAACCACCCAAACCAAGGACGTAAATCTTAAAAGGTACAGTGGGCCATTATGGTTTGCGTATGAATTAATAATTTTTTTTTTAAAAAAACAAGGATAAAAAGAGTGGGGACGACAAGTATTGAGCCATTTTATTTAGTAACCCATAAAAAAACTAATAAATATAGACTACACTCGATCTACCAAGGAAAAAGTTGCGATCCAGTTACGTGCACTCCATCTCATAAATGTCCTCCTCTCTGAGGCGGTGCTATATATTAACTTAACCTGCGTTATGGGTCTAGATGTTTGGGTATTTAAGTGGGTTTGAGCAAACGAGTCACAAACCGCAAAACACACTTCTGTCTCTCTCTTATTCAACATTTGATCTTTTTTCTGCCATGGAGTTTGGAAGTATTATTCAGTTTCTCGAAGGGAAGAGCGTTTTGGTCACTGGTGCTACCGGGTTTTTAGCAAAGCGTACATATCCTTTCTCTCTCTCTCTCTCATCTCTCTGCGTTGCCAGAGCTGGCGAGCTTATCTGCCAAATATGTCACTTCTTCATTGCTTATCCAAACTTTTAAATCTTCCACTGTGAAATGCAGTTTTTGCGGAAAAGGTACTGAGGCTGCAGCCCAATGTGAAGAAGATGTATCTTCTGTTAAGAGCAGCAGATGCTAAGTCTGCGACGCAGCGCTTCCAAAGCGAGGTATAATATAGCCCAAAAACATATATGCAAGTGTTTGTTTGTGCACCCTATAGATTTCAAACCAGAACTCGATTCTTTCTCTCCTACCAGTAGGACTCCGTCATGCAAGCTGCAGTAAACCAAATGGGAAATTAAACGCCTGAAACAGTACATTATGTCCTCCCAACTAACGTCCGTTTTATAGACAGAAATTTTTCTGTTCGTTTGACAGAATAAACTCTCGGTGGCAGAAATCTTGTATTTAGTAAACCTACCATCATGCCTGTATGTCCTTTGTAAGTACACCCCGGGAGCTGGGAAAAAAAAGTTGGAAAAGCATGAAGATATGCTAATGCTGCTTTACTGAAGCAAAAGGCTTTGACGTAAAGCCGAGTGACCAAAAACATACAATGACTTGGACTCAAATTATTTAAACAGTTTTGGTTTGTTCTTGTGATTCCTTGAGCCTAGTCTTGTGCACGATTACCTCTAACTATTCTTGTGTACATACAGATTATCGGGAAGGAACTGTTCAGACTGTTGAAAGAAAAGTGGGGCTCAAATCTTACTTCCTTCATCTCCGAGAAGGTTGTGCTTGTCCCAGGTGACATCTCCATTGATGATGAGCTGGGCGTGAAAGACCCTAGTTTGAGGGAAGAGATGTGGAGTCAATTGGATGTCGTGATTAATTTGGCTGCAACAACCAACTTTGATGAAAGGTGCAGGAATGGCAGTACCATGACCATTTTTCTTTTGTATGATATGAACTTATTTTAATGACGGGATTCTTGCTGTAAAACTTAATATAGGTACGATGTTGCCCTTGGCATTAATACATTTGGAGCTAAGCATGTGATTTGCTTTGCCAAGAAATGTGTCAGACTCAAGGTCCTTGTTCATGTCTCCACCGGTTAGTTCATATTCCTTTTTAACATCTTTTCTTACATCAATTCCGAGTTTTTGTCTTTTGTAACTTCACATTTGTTGTAAGTAACAAGAGCTGCTTTTTAGCTTTGTTATACCTAAATCCTTTGATGTGTTCATCATGACCTAATTAATTGGAACAACGACGGACTCTCTTTTTTCTTTTTCCCCGCAGCTTATGTAAGTGGCGAAAAGTCAGGGTTGATCCTGGAGACCCCATACACTTATAAAGACACAGTTAATGGAGTTTCTGGATTGGACATCGACGAAGAGAAGCATATTGCGGAACAAAAATTACATGAACTGAAAACTGGAGGAGCCACCGATGAAGAAATTAAATTGGCCATGAAAGATTTGGGTCTCGAAAGGTAAGAACCAATCCCCAAGTTATACTATTTTTTTTAATACTGTATGCTCATTAAGATCAAAATTTTCCTTTAATCTCTCTTCAAAGCAATTCATTGATTGACTATTACTGCTATGGAATCCGGAAGACATAAAACTACTAACACTTTACCACTCGATAATCTCTGTACATATCCTTCTTTACGTAATCTTTGTCCACAGTGTAGAAGAGTGTAATCAATGTCTTCATAAATTGCATTTTGATTTTGCCTCATGGAAGGATTCCTTTAGTACTGTGGTACTGTCAGAAAGGCGCCTGTGTGCTCTGGGCGCCACATGCATGTTCAGCATCCTAAGGCCGCAGCTTTACTTCCAAAGACATGAAAAATTTATAAAGAGGGTTATGTGAAACAGTAGAGGTGTTTGAAATAAATGATAATGGAAAGGGTGGATGAGACCTTTTACGGAAACTTTCGGAAACATGGTTGTGTATTTCTTTATAATGCTGACATTTTTAGGAATGTGTCAGTTGTTGTCAATAAGAGCTTAGTGATTGACGTCAGCGTCTGGTACCGACAGTAATTTTGAAAAAAACAAACGTTTTATAGTATTTTAAACGTGAATAAATTGATTTTAGAGATAATGATAGCTTAAAATAGGATAGGATAGGGTTACACTTTAATTAGTAATTTTATATTTAGTATAGTTGTAAAACTATATTATAAATATCAACCTTCTTAGATGACATGAACCTTCATGGAGATAAGGGAACTCCTTTGTTTGATCACCAATTAGGTGGATTTAAGAGGATGAGGTGGCTCTTCAAAAAAAAAAGAGGATGAGGTGGGACGAAGGTTGAACAGATCATATTAAAATTTTTATAAAACTAAAATAAAATTAGTAAAGTAATTATTTAGATTAAGAATAAGTAATTCCTATAGTCCTTTGATGTGCGGGCCTAAACAATAATTGTGGTGTAGTTGTTACTTGGCCTCACCATCGTGTTAGGTTAGCTTATTAACTAATGCATTGATTAAGTTTCCTCGTAAAAGGAGAGAAGCTGGAAATCATTGAAGCGGGTTAAAGGCCAATTGCCATTTGCGGAAAGGAATTTTTACCGTTCCCATTTCCCAGGTCTATTATAAGCTTTAATTCCTGACACGAAGCAGGAAAGTAGCAGAATTTGACCCTCTTAATAACATTCAAGGGACCTGACCAAACTGTAACTACCTCGACCATCCAATTTATGACAGAAGGACGGGAATGGTCTGTTACACCTCTTCTCCAGTCTCTTCCGTCTGCATCCTACCGGCATGAGTACCGAAGTAGAGGTTAACAAAGTAGACAGAATCCTGACCTGAAACTACCAACCAACCTCGTCATCCTTGGTTTTTGTTTGGACATCTCCAGTTTTTTACTGTCTTCTGAAATAGGACGCTTTGTTTAAATTCATCTAAAAATAATGATAAATACTCTTATAAAAAAAGATGCGGTATAAGTAAATTTCGTATTTATTCTTCTTAATTTGTCTGTAACAATTTACTTCTGTCCAAAATAATTAGAGGAAAGAGGTATGGTTGGCCCAACACTTACGTATTTACAAAGGCAATGGGAGAGATGGTTATGGGAGAGCTGAAGGAAAATATCTCTGTGGTTATCATACGACCCACTATTGTGACTAGTACTTTGAAGGAGCCGTTTCCAGGTTGGGTTGAAGGTCTCAGGTATTCTCTTTCCTTTCGTTACTGTGAAATGTAAATTATATGTGGTTGATGTAAAAAAATGGAAATCCAGGTTTTGTACTGTATAATATACAAAATGGTATTGTTTTGGTATTTTTTTAATATTTGGTATTGTACTGTGTTACAATAATTCTGCAAAGCAATTTACACTGTTGACTCTGTGACTGCAGAACAATTGATAGTATAGTCATGGCCTATGCAAAAGGGAGGTTAACATGCTTTCTTGGAGATATTAACGGCGTTTTTGACTTGGTAAGTTAAACAAATTTACAGTTTTCCAGTCTAACATTCCCTTCTTGAATGCAGGTTTGCTTATATAGTTTTTTTTTTTCAAATCTTTGAAAATTGAGGGAAACGTTTCTCATCATCTTCAAACATTAGGAAACTGAAATCTTTTGGGTAATGCATGTAGATACCGGCAGATATGGTGGTTAATGCTATGCTTGTGGGCATGGTAGCTCATGCTAGTCAACCATCAGAGGTAATTTATCATGTGGGTTCTTCCGTTAGAAACCCAATAACATACAGGGAACTTCAAGAACACGGCCTTACTTACTTCACAGTAAAACCATGGATTGGCAAGGATGGCAAGCCTGTGAGGGTTGGTAGGGTAAAATTGTTGAGCAGTATGGCTAGTTTCCACAGATATATGGGCCTTCGTTACATGCTTTTGCTACAGGTACACTAAAACTCTCTCGATATATATAATAATGATAACGTACAGTGCTCGTAAAGTTGGGTTCTGAGTACAAACATCGTAGTAACATAATTATGAGTATGCAAAACGTGTTGAAATTATCTTGAGTAGAATCAACACTCCTGCATAATTAACTCATCTTTTGACATATTCCAGGGATTAGCATTTGCAAATGCAGCATTTTGCAACTTCTTCGATGGCGTCCACAGTGATCTCAAACGGAAAGTCAACTCTGTGATGCGATTGGTGGAACTTTACAGGCCATACTTGTTCTTCCGTGGATTGTATGTATATGTATACACATGTGATCAGTCATATGCTACCCTTGCATTCATTAACCAATTAATCCTGTTTTGTGGATGCAGTTTCGACGACATGAACACAGAGAAGTTGCGTATGGCGGCACAAGAGAATGGTGTAGAAACCCAATTGTTTTACTTTGATCCAAAGGTCATCAGCTGGGAAGATTACTTCTTGAATGTTCATTTTCCTGGTTTGATTAAAAACGTCTGCAAATGATGTCGATATCTTCAAAGATTTATAGGCTGCAATATTTCGCTTCCCAACAATTGAATATCTACTTTGGTACTCTTTCCAGAATATATGTATTCGTTACCAGAGCTGATTTTTAAGATATGTATTCACATGGTTCGCCATGAATTTCCTTCTATGAAAGTACGACTGTTAATTTGTTCTCACATATGTATAATAATTTAGAATCATTTCATAATAACTACCTCATATCCTGCCATTAATTGGGGGATGAGTGGAGACCATGGGCATGGAAACGGAAGGGAAGGCAAGTGTTATGCATGTGCCTAAATTATGAAATGGGTAGGAGGGAGAATATAGTGCAAACCTTGAGAACATACTCTATATATTGCTACTTTTAAGAGGACAATAGAGTATTATTCACTGAAAATACAATAACAATCTCACCCTCCTAAATTTCCTAATTGGGATTTAAATCCAGAATCTCTTACTATACTAAACTCATAAGGAGAAATGTCACCCGAGTTTAAGTGTATAATGATTGTGAATAGAAAATAATAAAGAAATAATCATATCAGAATATAAAAAATTAAGAGAGGAGTCAAACAAAAATAGGGCAGACAGTAAAAATATTGGGAGAGACAAAAAGAAAATAAATTTTTTGGGATATTTAGATGGGAATATACATTAACAAATAGACCCTTAAATATAAACCTAGACTTGTTGACGCAATAAGCCTATATGACACTTGACACTGACACACTGACTAGATAATAATAAAAAATTATCTCTACAAAGAGAGTGGCGGAGACACGGTATTCCCGATAACCCCCATGAAGCTACCCCTTGATACTTAATGAGAAAGCAAAAAATCGATAGACTTTATATTACTTTAATGGAGGAGAGATCGTTTTCCTTCTCCTTTCTATCGGAATACGTATGAATGATTTATGGAAAGATAATGGCCCCTCATAACTCATAACTTGGAATACTAAACCTCGCAGCTATAAAAATGTCAGACTTTTCGCCGGAAACAGAAAGCTAAAACGCCAGTTGCATAAATAGTAATTTTGCTGAGCTCTCTCCATGCTGCATTTAAAATATTGGGCCCGTTGAATGATATTACTATGTCGTTGTAATACTCTATAATTGTAACAAAAACCATAAAGTAGCAGTTCCAGGAGCATTTACATTTCTCAACAACCCCACACGATATTCAGGGTATCCGATTAGGGAAGTGATTGGACGCTCTGAAACTGATGGCATCATGATTGTTTAGTTAACAGATATGTATCTTCTAACATCATCAAGGACATAGATATTGGCACGTCACACCACAGATTTTGATGTGATTCGTTATAAAAGCAAATTATCTCATATTCATCCACCCTATTCAGTTTCGTTCTCTGCTTTCTTTTAGTCACCTTTTTTTTTTGGCATGGAGTTTGGAAGTGTTCTTCGATTCCTGGAAAACAGAAACATTTTGGTGACTGGTGCCACTGGGTTCCTGGCAAAGAGTACATATTCTTTCTCTTAGCCATCCCTGTCCTGGCAGAGCGTAATCATCATAAATGTACCCATCATGTTTTGATAACAATTTCTGAATTGCAGTTTTTGTGGAGAAAATATTGAGGGTGCAGCCAAAGGTGAACAAGATTTATATTCTTCTAAGAGCTGCAGACTCTAAGTCTGCTTTGGAACGTTGGCAAAGTGAGGTATACCAAGTAAAACCTGGCAAGCCTTACTTCATATAATATTCAAGCCAGTCTGTTCGATTAATAGTGTCTGATATCAACTTTTTGTTCTTACTTGTTTCTCTAGATTATTGGAAAAGACTTGTTTCGACTTTTGAGAGAGCATTGGGGTTCAAGTCTTGATTCTTTCATCTCTGAGAAGATAGTTCTTGTCCCCGCTGACATCACTCTTAATGAAGACTTGGGAATAAAGGATCCTAACCTAAAGGAGGAGATGTGGAATCAGTTGGATGTTGTTGTCAATTCTGCTGCAACGACCAACTTTGATGAAAGGTAAAAGTACTGAAAACCTGCTTGCTCATCATCAATTTTTAGAAGCCAATTGGTTCAGAACCATTAATCTGTGAGCATATTTTTCTTAATTCTGAAAATGAAAGCAGATATGATGTTGCATTTGGCACCAACACATCAGGAGCCAAGCATGTGATTTGCTTTGCCAAGAGATGTCTCAGCCTGAAGGTTCTTGTTCATGTCTCCACCGGTACCCAGTACTAATCTTTCTCTCCCTTTTGTTTTTTCTACAATCAATTTTAGTTCCTTAACTGACTGGAATTAAATCTGCATTCTCAGCTTTTGTATGCGGAGAGAAGTCAGGATTGATTCTAGAGACTCCGTACAGAATTCAAGACACAATTAATGGAGTCTCTGGATTAGATTTTGATAAGGAAAAGAACGTCATTGAACAGAAATTAAATGAACTCAAAGCTGAAGGAGCCACAGATGCAGAAATCGTAATGGCCATGAAAGACTTGGGCATCGAAAGGTTGCCACCAACATCAGATTCTTTTATGTGACAATTGTCCTTTCAGTTACGGGTAGATCTGTTTAATGTTTGAGTCCAAAATCCATTGAACAGGGCAAACTTCTATGGATGGCCAAACACATACGTATTCACGAAAGCAATGGGAGAGATGATTATGGGACAATTGAAGGAAAATTTATCACTAGTTACGATTCGTCCTTCCATAGTGAATAGTACTTTGAAAGAACCCTTTCCTGGATGGATTGAAGGACTGAGGTATACGCACTTACATTATACTCTTCTTATTCTTTTTTTTTTAATCTCAATCTTTCACATAGACAGTGTAAAAGATACCCATTAGTTTCATCAATACATAAGAGAACTTAAAAAGATTAGTCAGAGGGGGTTTAATTTCATTATTGCAGATATATATATTCCTGATAGATTATAGTAAGCTTACTCTTTCAGTCTGTGATTCCAGAACCATCGACAGTTTCATCATCGGTTATGCGAAAGGAAGATTAAATTGCTTTCCGTTTGATCCAAATGCAGTACTTGATTTGGTGAGTTTATATACCACTCTCGGATCATAAGTTTGTTATATATATATATATATGAGTGTGTCTTCAAACATTAAGAAATTGAAAAGAAAAAAGAATGTTTGAGGATTATGCATGCAGATTCCAGCAGATATGGTGGTGAATGCGATGCTTGTGGCCATGGTGGCTCATGCTAATCAATCATCGGAGACAATTTATCAAATAGGGTCTTCTAAGAGAAACCCTGTGAGATGCAGCAACTTTCGAGATTACGTAATTCGTTATTTCAGGGATAAACCATGGATTGGCAGGGACGGAAAGCCTGTCCATGTTAGCTGCAGGGTCAAAACGTTGAGCAGTATTGGTAGTTTCCGCAGATACATGGCCATACGCTACTGGCTATTGCTAAAGGTTTGCTTGAAACGGAACTAGAACTTGCCTAACAAATAATCATAGTCTTGAGCTGAATGTTTTACAGTATAAACATTCTGCGGATTAGAGTTGGGAAATATTCATGATCTATGCGCTTGATTCTTTCTAACATAATTCTCTTACCATCTTCTGTCATTCAGGTATTAGCATTTGCAAATTTAGTATTGTGCAACTCCTTGAATGCCTTTTATACTGATCGTAAAAGGAAAGTCAGCTTTGTGATGCGATTGATGGAACTGTACAGGCCATACTTGTTCTTCGAAGGAGTGTATGTAAATTCTTATGTATTATAATCATAGCAAAAAACCTTACATTCGATCATCAAAAACTAATACTCTTCGATATATTTTGAACTTAAACCTGCTCTGAGGTTGCAGTTTCGATGACACAAACACAGAGAAGCTGCGAGTGGGGGCCCAGGAGAACGGTGCAGAGAACCATTTGTTTTACTTGGATCCAAAGACCATCAACTGGGAAGACTACTTTTCGAATGTTCACATCCCTGGCTTGATGAAACACGTCTGCAAAAAATATTTGATATCGGCAAAGGATTAAACGCTGCTGTTTCTATCCAAAAAGAAGAATATATATATATATATACACTGTATACATGCGTGTGCTGTTGTCATTTTATTAGAATACAATACCTGTCGGTTCTCTCCCTTTGGGCTCATTGTTATCTTCGTTGGCTGCTGGGCCGGATACTCTCTCCTCTTTTCTTGTTTCCCACTGTAAATCCGAAGAGATTTTCTTCAAGGCCCGTGATTAATAGGATAGGTTTCCTCTTCGGTGCAAAGTCCTTTGTTGCCTCGTGTTTACCAAATGTTTGGTGCTGGACGGCTCCTGAATGAGACGTGTCTGGTCTGGGTTGCATGCCATCAAAAAAAGTGAAAACTCTTTTTTTTTTCTTTTTTTTTTTACATTCTTTCCTATTCTATTACAATTCGTCGTTTAAAAAAAAAAAGCAAAACAACTAGGATTATAGTTTGAGGAATATGAGTGAAATTTGTGTTTTTGTTACCGATTCTATTACGGTGTGAACCCCACAAACAAACAGCGGAGATGGTTCCCTACTTGATATAATAGATATGATAAGAACAAACAAAAACAAAGAAAGTTCTTCGACACTCTTTTGTTAGAATGTACAATTAATTTAAAAGATTTTAGTTTTTATGAAAATGAATTTCTCTATATCAAAGGGTTTGGCCTTGTAGATCTAAATTTGTAGTATTTCTTTTTACTTGGTCTTCTTCTTCATTGGCCCGGTAACATCTTCTTCATCTTAATACAACTCGAATTTCATTATTCAAAAAAATATACAACTCGAATTTCATTAAACGGCGAGGTACAATATACAGAGGCCCCCTTGCATGACCAATAATTCATTTCCAGAATTATTGAAGTTGGATTTTGTAAAAGATATAAAAAACAGTCTTAAATTTAGATCATTTGTCTTGTCTTACAAACTTGTTGAATTTATTAACTGTCGAAGGGTAAATACCCCCGGACGATAAGACTGTAAGACTGCCGGTTATAGACATATCTTGATGTTCTTTTCTCTCATCTTTAAAAATAAGCCATTCCGCGTATATACCAAAATGCCCCAAATGGTGTCAGAGAACCACCGCACCACTTTAAGATTCAGGACAACAATAACCATGACTTGTCATGTAGGAAGAAAAACAAACATGCATACTGCATCTTATTTTATTCTGTAATATCATGTTATAAGCATGCTATCTTTTTTTTATTATAATATAAACATGCTATCCATTAAAAAAAAATGTTATAAACATGTTAGCTTACTATAAAACACTTTCATAACCATTATGTGAATAGGGAGAATTTGCGGTTCGGTGAAAGATCTAACCTAATGAATAGATATGGATGAAGCTATGTCACAGCTCGGTCCCCGACCCTCAATCTACCGGTCTGCGTGTGAGATCACATGTAAATTTCAGTTGGATTTCTATCTATATAATAAAAAAATATATTATTATAAATAATTTTATGGAATTAAACTTTTATTCATATAGTCTTAAAAATATATATTATTATAGATAATTTCATCACACTATATTTATAAACTCAAAACCTCTCTATCTTTTATGTTGGATGGGATCTCTCACTCTATTATTATAGAAGCTAGCTCTCACAAGATACCTTCCCAATATGATGCAATTCAGGTTAATTACATTTCAGAATTAATTACATATTTGATCAACCATTATTAGTTAGTTTTTATGAAACTGCATTAAAATAGGGGTTGCTTGTGAGATACGGCAACTTTTGAGGCTACTTAATAGGTCCTCTAAGAGAAACCCTGTGCGATGCAGCAACTTTCGAGACTACTTAATTCGTTACTTCAGGATAAACCACGGATTAGTAGGGACGGAAAGGCCGACAGCCGGGTCAAAAGGTTGAACAGCATTACTAGTTTCCGCAGATATATGGCCCTACGCTACTTGCTACTCCTACAGGTTTGGTTGAATTGCACATGGACCAGAATTTGCCTAACAAATACTATTGCGGTCAGGAGCTGAGTCTTTATATTATGTTTAGATTTCCTTCCAAACCAATTCAATTGTTGAAACACCATTTACTCGCAAGTATAAGATTTTTTCTTATAATAAATATAATCAAACGATTTTTTCTTATTGATTTTGGGCCAATTAGACTTATCTATTTGATTTTGACGTGAATACTTAGTGTGTTTTTATAATAATACTCTGCAGTTATTGTAAAGTGATCGCATCTGGTTGTAAAAAATTAAAAAGCTGATCGAAGCTGTTACTTTACCTTGAATGGGTTTGCTGACAATGTTATTGATTTGCTAACGCTAATCCTTCAATATTCCCTTCTTAAAACACAAGTTTGCTTCAGCGTTGGTGCGGCCCAAGTCTAAGAGTATTTGTCCGGTTCTATAGTAGACTTTAGCCCGAATTAATTCAATTTAGATTATATTTGAACTGAAAATTAAAATAATATTATGAATATAAGTTTAATACAAATTTAATTAATTAAAATTAAAATTAAATTAAAATTAAAATTAAAATTAAAATTATTATTAGTATTATAATCATTATTAATTATGTAGGCTTGCATTTGAACAAAAGGATGAAATAAGTGAAATAATTAATGTGTGACAAAAGGAGAGCAGTGTTTATAAAATGACATGATGACGCTCAACAATTCCATTGTGTCGCGGCAAAGTGTTTCGAAGATGATTAGTAGCAGAAAATTTAAGTTATTTTTTAAAAACAGTATATTCTCCTTGCAACCAGTATAAATAGATTGAATTTTTGCTGTTCTCAACCAATTTGTAAAAGCTTGAAAAAATAGTGTAAACATCAGTTATTATCTGCCATATATATTTGGTATAATGGTCCATAAAAATTATATAATGACAAAAATATTTGTTGATACTAATATAGCGGGACCCATATTTCAGGGGTAGTAGATCTATGATGCACCGGGAATCACTCATAACACTGTATAAAAACTTTAACCAATAAAGTCTACAGTGTTATGAGTGATGACCGGTGCACCATAAACCTATCCATAAATCATAATATAAAAGTTGATCAGCCACTATCAGTTAGCTTTATGAAATGGCATTAAAATGCGGGTCCATTGCTGACTCAACTAGGAATGATACTTCTATGTCAATATTGTATATTGTATAAAGATGTGATTGCACCGTATCACAGGTTGTGTTTCTATTTTGATATAATTTTAAGGATCTGACGGTTGTAATATGAAAATATATGTCAAAACTGTCCACATCCTACCAGTAAATCGATAACACTTTATTTCAAAAGAAAAATCTATAAAACCCCCTGCTTTATATCATCCCATATTACGTTTATATCGAACGATCCATCCTATTCAGTATCGTTCTCTGCTCGTTTTTGTTTCCCAGTTTTTGGCATGGAGTCTGGAAGTGTTCTTGGATTCCTCGAGAATGGGAACATTTTGGTGACTGGTGCCACAGGATTTCTCGCAAAGCGTAAGCATCCTTAATTTCTTAGTGCAGCTTATTCATCATGAATGTATATATACATAGCATTTTGATTGTCATTTCTGAATTAATGGCAGTTTTTGTGGAAAAAATACTGAGGGTGCAGCCAAAGGTGAACAAGATTTATCTTCTCTTAAGAGCTGCAGACTCTAAGTCTGCTTCGGAACGCTGGCAAAGTGAGGTATACCGCGTGTTTCTAATGTCTTCTACCTAAGTTTGTTTGCTTGTATCCGATATCAACTTTATGCGGTTTCTTGTTTCTCTAGATTATTGGAAAAGATTTGTTTCGACTTTTGAGAGAACAATGGGGTTCAAGTTTTGATTCTTTCATCTCTGAAAAGATTGTTCTTGTCCCTGGTGACATCTCTCTGAATGAAGACTTGGGAATAAAGGATCCTAACCTAAAGAAGGAGATGTGGAATCAATTGGATGCTGTTATCAATTCTGCTGCAACGACCAACTTTGACGAAAGGTACGTACCGAAAACATGCTTGCTAATCATCAATTTTTAGAAGCCTTGGTTCAAATCTATAATCTGTGAACATATTTTATCTTTTGAATCTGAAAGCAGATACGATGTCGCATTTGGTACCAACACATTAGGAGCCAAGCATGTGGTTTGCTTTGCTAAGAAATGTCTGAGACTAAAGGTTCTTGTTCATGTCTCCACTGGTACCGAGTTCAAACTTTTTTCCCTTTATGTTTTCCGACAATCATTTTTTTGTTCCAACATTGTCTACCTCTTAAACTGTGGTACTTTGCAAATTCTTTTAGTCCCTTTATTAATGTTACGAATTGATCAGAATTAAATCTGCATTTTCAGCTTTCGTATGCGGTGAGAAGTTAGGATTGATATTAGAGTCGCCGTACACTATTAAAGACACAATTAATGGAGTCCCTGGATTAGATATTGATGAAGAAAAGAATGTTATTGAACAAAAATTAAATGAACTCAAAGCTGGTGGAGCCACAGATGCAGAAATCACAATGACCATGAAAGACTTGGGCAGCAAAAGGTTACCACCAACACCAAATTCTCTTTCTGTGACAATTGTCCTTTTAGTCACCAGGAGATCTGTTTAATGCTTTTGTCCAAAATCATTGCACAGAGCAAACTTCTATGGATGGTCAAACACATATGTATTCACGAAAGCAATGGGAGAGATGATTACGGGACAGTTAAAGGAAAATTTATCACTAGTTACGATCCGTCCTTCCATCGTGAATAGTACTTTAAAAGAACCCTTTCCTGGATGGATCGAAGGACTGAGGTAAACGACACTTATATTATATTCTTCTTATTCTTTTATTTTTAATCTCAGTCTTTTACATAGACAGTGTAAAAGATACCTATTTATTCGCATCAACACAAAAGAAATCTTAAAAAGATAAGTCACAGGGGTTTAATTTAATTATTTTAGATCTATAATAAACTTGCTCTTTTACTCTGTGATTCCAGAACCATCGACGGTTTCATCATTGGTTATGCAAAAGGAAGATTAAAATGCTTTCCGTTTGATCCAAATGTAGTACTTGATTTGGTGAGTTTATATACGGCTCTCGGATCGTGAGTTTAAGTATATATATATATGAGTGTGTCTTCAGGAAAAGAAAAACAATGTTTGAGGATTATGTATGCAGATTCCAGCAGATATGGTGGTGAACGCGATGCTTGTGGCCATGGTGGCTCATGCTAATCAATCATCGGAGACAATTTATCATATAGGGTCCTCTAAGAGAAACCCTGTGAGATGCAGCAACTTTCAAGATTACTTATTTCGTTACTTCAGGGATAAACCATGGAGTGGCAGCGACGGAAAGCCTGTGAAGGTTAACACCAGGGTCAAAAGGTTGAGCAGCATTACTAGTTTCCGCAGATATATGGCCCTACGCTACATGCTATTGCTACAGGTTTGCTTGAATTGGGGACCAGAATTTCCCTAACAAATAATATTACTGCATATTTGGTAGGTGGAGTGGAGATGGTTTTCAACTCCACAATTAAATTATTTTTTCAAAAAATTATATATTCTTAAAATTTAAAATAAAATAAAATATTTTAAATTATAATTAATTTTTATTTTTAAACTATATTTAAATTTCAACAACACCAATTCGATTAATTATGTTTATCTACCAAACCAATTCGAATTAATGGTTGAAATAACACTTTTTCTCCTAGTAAATATTCTGAGATTGGAAATATTCTAATGATCTTCTGTTACTTTTGGCTGGTTCATGTATATAATCCTCTTATGATCTTCTGTCATTCAGGTATTAGCATTTGCAAATTCAGTGTTCTGCAACTCCTTGGATGGTTTCTACACTGATCGTAAAAAGAAAGTCACACTTATGATGCGATTGATGGAACTTTACAAGCCATACTTGTTCTTTGCTAGAGTGTATGAACATTTGAAATCCTCTCAAAATCTTGTTTTCAGTCGAACCAAAAAAAACCTGATACTCTTAGATATATTTTTAACCCTAAAGTACAGATCTGTGCTTGCAGTTTTGATGTCACAAACACAGAGAAGTTGCAAATGGCGGCCATGGAGAACGGTGTAGAGACTCATTTGTTTTCCTTTGATCCAAAGACCATCAATTGGGAAGTCTATTTTTCGAATGTTCATATCCCTGGCTTGTTGAAATACGTCTGCAGATGATATTGACATTGGCAAATGGATTAAATGCTGCTGTTCTTCCAAGAATGAATAAGAACCTATGTGTGTGTGCTGACGTCATTTTAATGGGAGGCAAGATTATCAATTCCCTTCCTTAATAAGTGTATAATTGTATCGACAAATATTGGTGGATATCCTTTTCATATAAAAATTTGTTTGTCACACGGTGATTGATGCCTTATGGCTATTGGAAATTTCTTTCTTCCTCGTTCGAAAATATAAATTTTGTAACCGAACCTCGTTAAATCCTTGTATTATTTACTTTTTTAGTATCCATATATTGATTATGGATGCTAGATGTTCATAATAATTAGTACCGGAGTGAGGTTTAGAAAAAGCTTTCTAGGTGCATAATTAGGGACAGAAAAGATGGTGTATACATCACCTAGATACGTGGTAGAAAATTTGTAGTATTTTGGGTTAAGAGCCCAATCAAGGATTATACTGGTTTGTGGGTTTTAGTCCACATATTTTAATCGATATTTATTTTAATCCGATTTTGATTAAAAATATTTTTGATGAATTATTATATTTATTAAAAATTATTAACAACTATGAAGTTGGTGATTAAAAATTAGAAAAATAAGATGTATTGATGATTTTAGTATTTTAGAACCTTGGAAAGGTCCATTAAGGGTGTAAAAGTGTTAGGAAATTTTTCAAAAATTTTCGAAAACAAAATTAGAATTTTTGTAATTTTCTGAGGAAATTCAAATGAGGTATTTAAATTTTAATAAATTATATATTTATAAAAAAATTAATTTTATAGTATTAATAGCTAGTAGTATTCACAAGGACAAGGATTCCGTAAGATTTTTTCAACTTTTTTTAAAGCCGTATGGTAATTTTTTGGAATTTTTAATGAATTTTTATAATTAATAAAATAATATTAATTATTTAATTTTAAAATAATAAAATATTATAAAGTCCAAACCATCGTTGGGGAGGTTTTTTTAAAACGATGTCGTTTTATCCCGAACCCTAGACGACGTCGTTTACTCCTACTGACGGGCTGCCGCTTTGCCCCTCCCTGTCACCGCCGTTGCTGTTGAATTAACGGGATAAGATCCCGTAAAATCCTCCAGATGTCCAAACCATGTATTGGGCTCCCATCTCTCCCAAAAATTGCTCTGGAAGGTGCCTCCCGTCCTCGTGAACCTATTCTGAGTGATCTCATGGCATTCCCAGTCGTTTCTTACCCAGATTTGGGTAAGAATTAAACCTGAAAAACCAGGTGCTTCCCCTTCCTTGATCTAGAAATTTAGTTGTTTAAAACTAGAAATTATAGTGTGCTTCGAATCGTTTTGGTGGTTGATTTTTTAAGCTTCATTGAGTATATGGAAGTTTGAGTTTCTGGAAAAATAACTGCAAGTTCACTGTTCACACAAGAGTTGAGGTTGAAGAAGACTCCTCACGAGCGACGGATCGTTCATCCCCAGTCCGTGTGACGCGTCGTTTGATTGTGACCTTAGGCTCGGACCCAAGCCTAAGGTCTGGGCGACGATCTGGGCCAGGCGCGTTTCACGATCTTGGAGGTCCGAGTAGTGCTCTAGGCGGGTCTGTTCCGCCAGATGTCGCTCAATGATTGGTCAGAAAATAATAAATGACAGAAAATTTGGAAAATAGCTAGAAAAAGATAGAAAATTCGGGAAAAAGGAATTAAATGGAAAAAATTCCTGAAAAATTATCATAAATACTATAAAGAATAAGAAGTCTAATGGTACCAAGATTGCATGAATCCGATGAGATTTGATAGGTGAAATAATTAGACTAAGATCTGAAAAAAAAAAAAATTAGAAAAACTATCTGGATCGGTTTCGTATTGATTTCTGATAACAACGTGTCAAATTGAGAATATAAGCGCATCATGTTATGAATGATTATGTATTTAAGTATTCGATAGTGAGGATTCGATTATAAATGCATATATAGGTGGATACCTACAGGTGATAGGCCTAGAGAAATTGGTTTAATGATAGAAGATCAAGTGTGGGTATTTCAAATATAAAAAAACAACCGTGAGTGGACATACCCATTTTGTACGTTATTTACTGGAATGAATGAATAAGTATGAGCATAATTAATTAAAAAATAACGAATCAATGAACGAAAACATTTTGTGTGCTATGAATTAAATGTGTGTGGCATGTTGACTCATGCTCGGTTGTTGATATGCTATACTGTGAATTATGTTATGCATTAGTTGAATGTGTCGTATATGTTTATAATAATGAAAGTGCATATAAAGTGTTTGGGTACATTTGGAAGTATAAGATAGAATTAAACATCGCAACAGCATAAGGTGACCTATGCGATTTTTGAGAGCTCTTCAAGTATGGTAATGCAACATGGATTTGCCAAGGGAGGTATAAAATGGGACCGGGTGTATAATTTAATAAAAATAATATAAATAAATAGGATATTCTAAAATGGGGATCGAGTAGGTAGACCTTCCATCACCTAACGTCTCGACATCGTCAGTGGAACTAGGACAAGAGGAATGCATGTCCCATTGAGATGCATAGAATTTGCATACGAGATAACAAGTGACGTATAGAAGTGCCACTGACAGATCTCAGTCCTATTCCTGGCGTCGGAAGGACAGAGAGACATGGTCAGCCAGACCACGGTCCTAATTGCTTGAGATATTACGTGTTGCATCACGTTATGCCTGTGACCATTCTGATTGCTATGAAGTGTATGCAAATGTTTGTTGTGTGCCAGTATGCATGTGTTATCATTAAATAACTGTATGTGTTTTGCTATGCATATTTTACCATCTGCTCACCTAGTAGGCTTTTGCTAGACTCTTGGCATGTGAATGCGGGGATAATCAAAGACGATTAGGAGCTCACTCCTCCTGGGCATAGCAAGAAAACGATTGACGATTGAACAACCTTACTCAAGGTAATCCTAAGGAGCATTAAGTTTATAGTGTTTTCCCTAGATTGTTTGAATATGCTAGAAGCAATGTAATCAGTCAATTCCTGGGTACTATTTTGATAAATTAATTATTCATCGATGACACCCAGATATCATAGTATTTTCTTTTTCATTCCATTTTATGATATGTCGATAAATTGTTTTATTATTATGTCTACTTTATTATTATACCACTAGCTTTGTAAATCTATTATATGCACTATCGTGTGTCATGATAGTGTATATAGTGGACCTAAGGCAGTTGTAGTACAAAATTATTTTTTTTGGATCCGGAATGTGACATTATCACTACCCGAAGATATCTTAAATCTCAGAACCAATCTATAAAATGTCTATATTCAATAATAAAATTAATTACTATGTTCGAATGTGAATACTAAAAAAAATCAAGAAAAATGATATTGGAGAACCTAATAGGCTCTTAGATATTTTTTTCATGAGCTAGACTCAATTTGAATAATTTTAATAGTTCAGACAACAATTTTATTTATTCTAAAGGTTTTAGATTACTGCTTGAAAATATGTAGTGGAACTTTTCTGTCGATTTGGGTACGGCCTTGTTGGCCATATGGTAAGCTTTTTATTCAATGTATCTCGATTTTTATAAAAAAAGGATAGGCACCACAAGCAACCCCGCCACTTTCAAGATTAAGAACCCAGAAAAACCATGACTGTCGACAGCAAAGCAACCAATGCATATTGCATTTTATTTATTTTATTTTATTTTATTTTATTCAATAACTTGTTATGTTTTATGCTCTAACCTCGCTATTTTAGTTTTATGCAGTTGAATAGATAAGGATGAGATATAAGAAAAATGTAAAAGAAGTCCAAGAAGTATTGATATGTCTGCGATATTCTCGACTCGATACGGCCTTCCCGATATGATACATTCCAGCTAACTTAGATTCCATAATTAACGCCAGATGGACTTTCTCTCTTCTTCTTTTTTAAATAACATCGAGATTGTATTCATAATGAAGATTACAGAGAGCAAAGAGTTCTCTTAACTTTTTTTTTTTTGAATAAAGGAGTTCTCTTAACTTGATGAACGAACCCCTATCAGTTAGCTTTTATGAAAGTTATCGTGTCTGTATATTTTTTGCTCGGCTCTTATCAGCTTGCTCCATTCTGGAGCATTTACATTCTCCATCAGTAATGGAATATTAGTTGCTTTTTTTTTTGAGAAATATCGAGTGTTATTAAAATTGAAATTAGTACAAGTGCAGGATAATGATCATTGTGCCCGCCCGGCTACAGGATGCAAATCCCAGATGCCAGAAGTGTATTTCGGTATCTGGTGCTTACATCAGTCCTGGGATCTAAGTAGCTAGTAATGACAAACAATCTCCTGTAGGCAAAACATCCAGACTATCTAATCCAACATCCGATAGATTGGTCTTTGCCCAATAAAAGCCATGGCGCAAACCATTATAATACAAATCGGCTGCACTACTTTCTTCACCACGAAAAAGTATAGCATTCCTACCCAACCAGATACTCCAAGTGCACGAGAACAGTAATACATACCATAATCCTTTCCAGCGATGAGGGATTGGGAAGCCTTGCCACTGGACAAATAGTTCTGCCATAGTCTGCGGCTGAACCCAGCGAAGACCCCAATTTTGGAACAGCAAAGACCAGCAATTCCACGCCTTCTTGCAATTCAGGAGGATGTGATTGGAATCCCCTTCCACTTCTCCACAGGCATCGCAGTATTGCTCAGATACTGAGAGGATGCCTATCCTGACTAGATGGCCTTTGGTTGACAACTTCTCCCTACAGGCCAGCCACATAAATGTTTGCCATTTGGGAGCACCCTTTTGACTCCAAACATTTGGAATCACCCGTTCACTGGCCATTACCGCAAGCGCCTCCAATGACTTGTAGCAGGCTCTGGCGGAAAAGGATTCAAGCTGCGCTCCCCACAGCAAACAATCATCCTCCTCAGGATGGAAGCTAACAACAGCCAGTAGCTCGAGCAAACGGCGAGATTCCTCTTCCTCCCAAGAAAATAGCTCCCTTCGCCAAATAAAATGCCACTGCCATACAGTTCCAATCATCTCCCCAAACTGTAGCACTACACCATTCTTTACTACAGCTAAAGCAAATAATCGTGGGAATACCAAACGTAATGGATGAGGGCCACACCATGCATCATGCCAGAAATCAATTGATCCACCATTACCTAATTTCCAGCGGAATAATGAAGATATGCAACTGCTGTCTAGCAATGACGTCCTACTAGTCCTCACAATACCATTCCATATGTTGGACACATTTCGTACAGCACTCTCAAGACCATCAGTAGTTAAGATGGGTTGATATTTCTGTAATACAACCTTGCTCCATAAAGAATCAGGCTCACTCACAAGGCGATAGCTCCATTTCAAAAGCAATGCGGTATTCCTTAATTTCAGACAACCCACACCTGCACCTCCACGATCAGTGGCACGGATTACCGTTGACCATCGCACTTTGCACATGCATCGTTTCTCTGCTGTTCCTGCCCATAGAAAGCGCTTTGTCCATTTTTCTAAATCATTCCTTACACCCACCGGTATCTGGAAAAAAGTCAAGTAGTAGATAGGCAGACTATTTAGTACCGCTTTCACCAGCGTTAGGCGCCCACCCAACGATAACAGTGAGCCTTTCCACGAAGCTAGCTTGGTCTTGAAACGAGCCAGCACCGTTTCCCATGTACTACGACGCCGCGGATTGGCCCCGAATGGTATTCCTAGATATTGAAAGGGCAAATTCTGTAATCTGCAGTGAAGCATGGATGCCATGCACTCAGCCTCTGCGGACGGTACATTGATCCCCACGAGTCCCGACTTGAAGAAATTTACTTTGAGCCCGGACAGTAGTTCATAGCAGCGTAAGATGCCCTGAAGATTGTGGAGGTCCTGATGATCGCCAGTGCTGAAGAGAATAATGTCATCAGCATACTGAAGGTGCGTTAGCTGTAAGTTGCCGATATTCATTCCTTGGAAGAGTTGACAATCAGCAGCCCGATTCAACATACAGGACAACACCTCGGCTGCAAGGTTAAAGAGGAGAGGCGACAGAGGGTCTCCCTGGCGCAATCCTCGCCCTAAGGTGAATTCCTCTGTGGGTACTCCATTGATCAATATAGCACAGCGCGCATTGGTGAAGCATGCCTGTATCCAGCTGCGCCATTTATCCCCAAATCCCATCTGCTCTAGTACCTCCAATAAGAAAGTCCAGTTGACTGAATCGTAGGCCTTCTGAAAGTCCAGCTTCAGGCACCAGCCACGCCGGTTGGACTTTTTCAAGGAGTGAAGTACTTCGTTCGCCACCATGACTGTATCCGCAATGGAGCGGCCCTGCATGAAACCAGTCTGCCATGGAGATATTAATCTGTCCATCACCAGCTTAAGCCGAGATGTCAGGAGCTTGGTAATGATTTTGTAGAAGCCATTGATCAAGCTAATCGGTCTGTAATCTGAAAATTCAACAGCACCCTGCAGTTTGGGGATGAGAGTCAGAAAACTGGTGTTAACTCCTCTAGGGAATGTCCCGCTGGAATGGAATTCCTGTACCATCCGAACAATATCAGCGCCAATGACTGTCCATGCCTTTTTGATAAAATAAAAGTTAAAGCCGTCCGGTCCAGGAGCTTTGTGGCTGCCACATTCCCATACAGCGCTCTTGATTTCATCTTCAAGGAACGGTTGTTCCAGGCCATGGACTAAGTCAGAAGGCAGGCGAGGCAGGGACAAAGTTCCCAATCCATATCCCTGTAAACCCGGGTCCGCAAAGAACTGCTGAAAATACTGGACCGCTGCCGCCTTGATTGCGTTAGGCATGGTCAGAAGTACACCGTTGAATCGGATAGACCCTATGAAATTCCTACATCGTCTTATGCTAGCGCAAGAGTGAAAAAATCTGTTGTTTTTGTCCCCAAGACATAGCCACTGTTGCCGGGATTTCTGTCACCACATTGCTTCTATCTTCCTTTTGAGATCCCATTTTTGTGTCTGAAGTTCTTCATAGCGCGCCACTGGAAAAAGCCGCAGGTTACTTCTGCGCTGATCAAGCTCTTCTAATTCTGTAAGGATCGTTTGTAATTGTTGCGATAATGAGCCAAAAGATACTCTATGCCAGATCTGTAGCTTCCGTTTCAGAGCTGCCATTTTGCGCACAACACAAAAATCACCAGGGAATATCCGTCCTGCCTCCTGCCAGCTCTCCTCCACCTGCTGCAAAAAACTTCTGTCCTCCCACCAGATATCCATGAGCGGAATGGTTTTGAGCCCCAAAAGGATGAGTCCGCGCGCAGAATGATGGGTGTGTGATCGGAAAAACCTTTATCGCCAGCGTGCAGCTGATGCCGACTAAATTGTACAATCCAATCAGGAGAAACCAGTGCCCTATCAATCCGAGATGCACTATAAGAATTGAACCATGTATATTCCTTCCCGTGAAGCGGCATGTCAATTAATCCAGTCCGGTTGATGAAATTAGAGAAACGACGTGCTGCACTCAGATTGAAAGTTCTACCTGTCCTCTCCTCCGCAGTAGTGATTTCGTTGAAATCACCCATGATCATCCAAGGAGTCGAGTCCGAGGCCTTCCTATGCCGCATCTCAAGCCATAGAGCTCTGCGCTCAGATGCTAAGTTTGGTGCATGAAGACCAACACAGACGAATTGAAATCCAGTGGCGCAAACCTTCATCGCCAGTAACACCCAACGGTCAAATTTCTCAATCCCAAGTATCTGAAGCTGAGCAGCATCCCACAAGCATACCAATCCACCAGCCCGTCCCAATGCATCAATTGCAGTCCATTGTATGGTACTACCGAACCACAGTTTACAGGCCATTCGATTTGAAAAATGTTCCTCCTTAGTTTCACAGAGAAACAACAAACTAAGACTTTCTCTAACAATAAGTTGTTTAATCTGGGATTCCTTCAATCGCCTATGACAACCACGTATATTCCAAAATGCAAAATTAATCATCAACATAATCAAAACCCATGGCACGGCTCAATACCTGATAGGCATTACTTGGCACAATGATTCCTCCAATCCTGACTGTCCTCAGCAATTCTCCCCAACAGTTTTTGTCGAATTGCTTCCTTTGTCAGCTTACAGTTAAGACCCAGGACCTCAGCAATGTCCATAGAACGTTGAGTTTCTACCTCGATAGATCCTAGACCCGAGTCATGTCCTTGGGGCACTTGAGTCTCCATTATACTGGCCGTGTTGTCACCGTGATCTTCCAGGAACGATGGATCCTCTACTAGGTGGGGCGCACCTTCCTGCGCCATGATACTCAATCGGCCTGAGGAGAGACTACCGGTAGGTTTTAAGTGCCGAAGTTTCTTCTGCCGCCTCACTCTGTAAACTTGTGGTCTGCACGATTTCCTTCTCCTCTGCTCTTTGTGACCCGCCTTCCACAGGGGAGGGAACTCAGAAACTGTAGGACAGGGAACAAGAGCTGAATGCCTTTCAGTGGAGGGCGTAGGCTGTCTCGTGGGCGAAGACATTTGCAAGGGCATTAACTGGCCTCCCGTGCGTGGTTCATTACGAACCAGAAGTAAGGCAGGAGCAGAGCACGTGCTATTGCCTTCCTCACTGGACAGGGAATGACAAAATTGTCCTTCCTTAGTTGGAGATAAGTGTTGTTGTCGACCCACGTGCGGTTCCTGTTCCAGTATCTGGGGTTGAACTCTCTCAGGTTGTCTCATGGCATCAGGTTTGAAACCTTCCACCGCAATGCTCTCTTCAACACTATGCCGCATTAAATTCTCCTGACAAGCCTCCTTCTTGTCCAGGGAAGACAAAAGCCCCTTACCCTTATGGGTCCTGTCCCGACTGTCCCGTGATGGGGAATGTTGCATCTGTGCAGAACGGCTACTATATTCTCCAGGCACAGTAGGCTTATCACCCACCCCATCGCTCGTCGTCACCGGCTCTGTTGTTTCTTCAATGTCGACCAGAAAGAGTTTCCCGTCCACACACAGTTGCACCTGCTTTTGTATGCGGTTCAAACTGGTAATCGCCACCTGCAATTTCACTGATGCAAGGTTCTGCCAAGTCACTGAACTAGGATGTATCTGTACCAGGGCTCCAAACTGGGAAGCCAACATATGGAAGACATCTTCCGTCCATGCATGAAGTGGTACGCCAAGCACCTCTATCCAACAGGTCCGTCGGCATCCTATATCAGTTGGGACCCAAGGGTGAAAAGCAAGGAATCGCTCAGTCCAAAAACGGATGTTAGAAGTGATCTCTTGATGCAATGCTTCAACACTGTCAAACACAAGTAGGCGTTTCGTCCCTCCCATTGATAGACACTCAACACCAGAAGGGAGATTCAAACCATCCATATTCCTTACTCGGAGGAACCCCACTGCACTGCGACGTAACCGTTCCAAGTTGCCTCGGTTGGCCGAGACCTGTATAGGCGTTAGGGATGGTGCAGGATGACACGACCCAGTGATGACCTCTGCATAGGTTCTAGCATCACGTTCTGGAGGAGGTGGTCGTGGAACCCCCACAGGGGGTACTTTCATTATACCAGTGACAGGATCATGGCCATGATGACCCTGATTTGATGAGCGTCGCCCTGACTTGGCTTCGTAGTGAGCTTCATTGAAACGCATACTCGTGTACCCGCTGAAAGCCTCCGTAAGCCTCCGCAATCTGTGATTCTCCTGCATGCCACATCGGACAAACTTGATGAAACCAAAACGTAAATCTTTGCAGGACTTACGGTTGGAAATGAAAACATCAGCCACAGGTTCGATGATAGCTATCTCCTTAAAGAGTTTGTTGACAGTCCAACCCTCTGGGATAGCTTCAACAAAATAGGAAATGTATCTGTCTGGACTGAAGATCTTGACAGGGTCCCATGGAGTGGCCAACCGACGTGGTGGAACCTTGAGTTCCAGTTGGACCTTACTATGGACTGGGGATGTACCGTCATTTCGCATGACATGGGGAGGGCAGTGGGGTTGGGTGCTGGACGTAGGGCGGGGGTGGGGAGGTGGGGGAGGGAGTCGAGTGTGTGATGGATGCTGGGATGCAGGAGATGGGTAAAGGGGAGTAGTGTGAGGTAGTGGTTTAGTGAGAGGTGGGAGGTTTTGTGATGTGAGAGAATCCATTCTAACATCCTTCTCTCTTTGGAATATTAGTTGCTGATAACCAATTGGGAAAGTGACAGGAAGCACAATTACTGAATCCTTCGTGACTGTTTAAAACGACGTGTATCTGCTAGCAGCAATATTGATTGTAGGAAATAGCAAGGTGACACGTTTAAACCACTGGATTTTATGTGATTCGTCATAAGACTATATATATATTTTTATTTTTTTTTCAATTTGGTGATGGAAAATGATAGTTATAAAAATATCTTATGTTTTGATTGATACGAAATGAATGGAGAGAATTCTAACTAAGATAAATATATATGTCAAAACTGTCCACATCCTTCTCCTGAATCTATAAAACCCCTTGCTTTACATGCAATGTTACGTTCTCTGCTAGCTTTTGTTTCCCAGTTTTTGGCATGGAGCTTGGAAGTGTGCTTGGATTCCTCGAGAATGGGAACATTTTGGTGACTGGTGCCACCGGATTTCTCATGAAGTGTACGCATCCTTAATTTCTTAGCACAGCTTATTCATCATGAATGTATATATACATAGTATTTTGATTGTCATTTCTGAATTAATGGCAGTTTTTGTGGAGAAAATACTGAGGGTGCGGCCAAAGGTGAACAAGATTTATATTCTTTTAAGAGCTGCAGACTCTAAGTCTGCTTCTGAACGCTGGCAAAGAGAGGTATACCTCGAGTTTCTAATGTCTCCTACCTAGTTTGTTTGCTTGTATCCGATATCAACTTTATGTGGTTTCTTGTTTCTCTAGATTATTGGAAAAGACTTGTTTCGACTTTTGAGAGAACAATGGGGTTCAAGTCTTGATTCTTTTATCTCTGAATAGATTGTTCTTGTACCTGGTGATATCTCTCTTAATCAAGGTTCTACCGTCCGCCTAACTTACTAACCTAACTAAATACTTTGTTTCTCCGAATGTTATACTAAGCACTTAGACCAAAAAAATAAAATCTTAAAATTTATTATGACAATTATACTTAGAGTCACAGGCAGATGATCTACTCAAAGTTTTTGTCCGAAATCATTGAACAGACCAAATATCTATGGATGGCCAAACACATACGTGTTCACCAAAGCAATGGCAGAGATGATTACGGGACAACTGAAGGAAAATTTATCGGTACTTACAATCCGTCCTACCAGGGTAAATAGTACAATGAAAGAACCCTTTCCGGGGTGGGTCGAAGGATTGCGGTAGACGCCCTTACATAAAAGTTCTTTTTATTCTTTCCTCTCCTTTTTCTCAATCTTTATATAGAGATAATGAAAATATATATATATATATATATATTTAATCGCATCAATCCATAAGAATCCTAAAAAGAAATCGTAGATATATTTTTTCCGATAGAATTCTTAATGTTTAGTGATCAAGTGACTTGACCATCAAGGATTGAATATGACAAGGTAGGAGCCTCTAAATAAACATTTATGTTGTCTTTCTCATCATCTTCTAAGATTCAAACACTCTAAATAGTATATGATAAATTGTAAGATTCAAATAAATTTCAAAAAATTAACTATTCAACCATTCATCATCAATAACAGATGGTGGATTTTTCACTTGATGGACTTCTAATGCTTTAACGATTATTAGTGACAAGATTATACAGGTTCCTGCGAAGAAAAAAAAAACCCTAAATTTTTAGATGAACTCATGTGCTGTATTTTGATTAAAATTTTACTTTTCCACTCGTGATTCCAGAAACATGGATGTTTTGATCATTGGATATGCAAAAGGAAAAATAGAATGCTATCCCTTTAATCCTAATGGAGTAATGGATGTGGTGAGTTACGCTGTTTAATCATCGGAGTCAATCTATCAAATAGGGTCTTCTAAGAGAAACCCTGTGAGATGCAGCCAATTTCGAGATTACGGAATTCGTTACTTCAAGAGAAACCATGGATTGGCAGGGATGGAAAGCCTGTTAAGGTTACAAGCAGGGTCAAAACGTTGAGCAGCCTTGCTAGTTTCCACACAGATATATGGCCCCACGCTACTTGCTATTGCTGCAGGTTTGCTTGAGTTAGACTTGCGCTAGAATTTTCCTAAAAATACTCTCAGTCGTGAGCTGAGCTTTTATATTACATTACGTTTATCGTGAAAACTGTTGGATTGTCTTCTAAACCAAATTTAATATCCTAGTATAATAATATTCTCATAAAAATAAGTCTAAATGATTTGAAATATCCAAAATTAAATACCAAAACTGTTTAGTTGAAAATAAAAAAATATTATCATTTAATATGTACACATATGTTGGATTATTTCTAATATAATCCTGTTATGATTTTCTGTCAATCAGGTATTAGCATTTGTCAATTCAGTATTCTGCAACTGCTTGGATGGCTTTTACACTGATCGTAGACGGAAAGTCACATTTGTGATGCGATTGATGGAACTTTACGGGCCATACTTATTCTTTTCTGGAGTGTATGTAACTAAAAACACTAAAAAAAAAAAAGCCACTAATACTCTTGGGTATATTTTTAACCCAAAAGTAGTCTGTGCTTGCAGCTTTGACACAGAGAAGTTGCAAATGGCGGCGTAGAGACCCATTTGTTTTACTTGGATCCAAAGACTATCAATTGGGAAGACTACTTTTCAAATGTTCATATCCCTGGCTTGATCAAATACGTCTGCAAATGATATTTACATCAGTAATATATATATAGAGAGAGAGACACCCGTGTGTGCCGATGTCATTTTATTACTAGGCAAGATTATAAACTGCCTTCCTTAAAAGGTGCCATCAAGTGTGTTTTTCTTCCTTAATAAATCCAAATGGTTCAAAGAACACCACCTACGAAAAGGCATTTTTGTTTCTTATTCTTAAACAGAAATTCCCACAGAGACAATAACGATAGAGAACCTGGTTAGTACCACAAGCAACCCCACCACTTTAGGATTAGGAACCACATTAACCATGACCCGTATGTAAAAGCACAGAAAAGGATGCATGACTGTCGGCACAGTAACTGAACCCATCGTGACTGAAATGGTGTTGACCAGAAATCCCCACATAGAGACAATGACGTTTGAGAACCTGTTTAGTACCACAAGCAACCCCACCACTTTAGGATTAAGGACCACATTTTGTTCTATAACTTGTTATATATGTTTTATACAATAAACTTGCTCTTTTAGTTTATAAATAGTCTTATCCTCAGTTATGTGAATGGGGAGAATTTGCAGTTCATAGCTTAATGAGAAAGCAAAAGGCAAGGAAAAAGGTTAGGGACGTTGAAGGAGCATAGCTAACGTATTCTTGAATCGATACCTTGGCAATATGACAAAATCTAGCTAAACTTGACATTTCAGAGTTAATGGCATATGGACCCTGGTCGTAATTGGATCAACGCCTACCAATTAGCTTTTATACAACTGCATTAAAATACGGGTCCATTGCTTACTAAATTAGGTTGCTTTACACAGATATTTGTGAACTTCTGGATCGTCGTTGGTCAGTGCAGTTGGTACATGTGTGCCGTGAAAGGAAACATATTGCGCGGATATGATGGCCAGTAATATTAAATCTCCAATTTACATATAAGATATTATTTGAAAAATTACACATATATTTCCGGTTCAAGACTCAATTTAATCCTTGACAGCTGTCTAAATCCCATCATCATCCACATTCACTATTTTTTTCCTTTTTTGTTCCTTTTTTGTTCCTAGAACACAGTCTTATCAATTTCAGACTTAATGGCATATGAACCCTGGTCTTAATTGGATCAACCCCTAACCACTATCAGTTAGCTTTTATGAAACTGCATTAAAATACGGGTCCATTGCTTACTCAATTAGAAATGAAGATGTGGTTGCACTAAAACAGGTTCTTCTCCTTTTGTACAGATTCACATAAATTCTGATGGAACAAAATCACTCTATATAGAGTAAGCGATTGAGGAAGTGACTGGAAGCACAAATACTAAAGGCATTGTGCCTGTTAAAAGGGACGTTTATCTTCTGGAATTATTGTTTGCTAGGAATAGTACCAACATAAATGTTGACACGTTTACGCCATTGGACTTGATTGGATCTTTTTTGGTTTTTCAATTGGGTGTTTGATATTCGAGAGACCTAATTAAGTGTTCAAATTTATTCATGTACGAAACACGTTTGAAATTTTGGAATACTTGTATGTTTATGGAATGTTGGTCGGTACTTACAAAATAAATAAAGGGATCCATCATCACTTATCAGGATAGATATCTTGTAATTTAAAAAAATCTTGACAAAAGGTAATTACAAAAAAGTATATGTTCGTAGTTGGATGAATATAAAATCAATACTTAATGATCAAGCTATCCTATTTTGACTTGAATTTTAAGAATCGGACAGTGAAAAGATGAATATACATGTATGTATATATATGTCAAAACGGTCTGCATCCTTCCACTGAATCTATAAAGCCCCTCGCTTTATATCTAATGTTACGTTTATATCTATAGATCCAAAGTATTCAGTCTCGTTCTCTGCTTACTTTTGTTCAGTTCTTTTGGCATGGAGTTTGGAAGTGTTCTTCAATTCCTTGAGAATGGGAACATTTTGGTGACTGGTGCCACCGGATTTCTCGCAAAGAGTACGTATCCTTAATTTCTCACCACAGCTTATTCATCAAGAATATATAGATAGTATTTTGTTTATCATTTCTGAATTAATGGCAGTTTTTGTGGAGAAAATACTGAGGGTGCAGCCAAAGGTGAATAAGATTTATGTTCTTTTAAGAGCTACAGACTCTAAGTCTGCTTCGAAACGTTGGCAAAGTGAGGTATTTCGAGTGAACTCTTAGTCCGATATATTAAGTTCCAATATCTTCTAGCGACTCTCTATGCTTTAAGTCCGATGTCAACTCTTAGTGAATACTTGTTTCTCTTAGGTTATTGGGAAAGACTTGTTTAGACTTTTGAAAGAACAATGGGGTTCAGGTCTTGATTCTTTCATCTCTGAAAAGACTGTTCTTGTCCCCGCTGACATCTCTCTTAATGAAGACTTGGGAATAAAGGATCCTAACCTAAAGGAGGAGATGTGGAATCAATTGGATGTTGTTGTCAATTCTGCTGCGACGACCAACTTTGATGAAAGGTATAAACATGCCTGTAAAATTTTTGTTCAAACCCACCATCAGTGAACATACTTTTCTTGTAAATCTGAAAGCAGATACGATGTCGCTTTTGGTACCAACACGCTAGGTGCCAAGCATGCGGTTTGCTTTGCCAAGAAATGTCTCAGACTAAAGGTTCTTGTTCATGTATCCACCGGTACCGACTTCCACCTTTTTTCCCTTTATTTTTCTACAGTCAAGTCCCTTAATTGTTACTTAAGTTAAATCGCATTTTCAGCTTTCGTATGCGGTGAGAAGTCGGGATTGATCTTAGAGACTCCATACAGTGTTAAAGACACAATTAATGGAGTCTCTGGATTAGATATTGATGTGGAAATGAACGTTATTGAAGAGAAATTAAATGAACTCGAAGGTAGAGGAGCCACAGAAGCAGAAACCACAATGGCCATGAAAGAGTTGGGTATCAAAAGGTTCTACAGTCCATCTGACTTACTAACCTAAGTAGAAATACTTTGTTTCTCCAAATATTATATCTTCATAGACCCAGAAAAATAAAATCTTAACTATGAGAATTGTACTTATAGTCACCGGAAGATAATCTGCTCAATGTTTTTGTCCGAAATCATTGAACAGGGCAAATATCTATGGATGGCCAAACACATACGTGTTCACTAAAGCAATGGCAGAGATGATTACGGGACAGTTGAAGGGAAATTTATCGGTAGTGACGATCCGTCCTACCATGGTAAATAGTACTTTGAAAGAACCCTTTCCTGGGTGGATTGAAGGATTGAGGTATTCGCCATTATATCAAAATTATTATTATTCTTTGACCTTCAAGTATTCATTCGACATTAGTATTTTACTTTGTAATAAAGAATTGTAGCCTAGAAGTAAATATTTATATATATATATATATATGTATAGGTAGGTAGGTTACACCCAACTTATATAAGAATTGATTGGACATTATATAGGTTTCTGAAGAAAAAAACCCAGGTTTTATATGAACTGTGACGTATTTTGATTATAAACTTACTCTTCCACTTGTGATTCCAGAACCACTGATGTTTTGATCATTGGCTATGCAAAAGGAAGGCTAAAATGCTTTCCCTTTAATCGTAATGGAGTACTTGATGTGGTGAGTTAAGCTGTTTTGATCATTTGATATACCGCTCTCGGATATATATTAGTTTGCTTTGGCTAGGCATCAAGTTGACAGTAACTTCTGAATACGAGTTACTGACAAATTTTCAACAAGATTTTGACTGAAATAGTTACTTGGCGACGGTGCACAGTTTATATATATATATATATATATGTAAATCGTTTGTTTAAAAAAAAATTAAATAAATTATGCAGATACCAGCAGATATGGTGGTGAATGCGATGCTTGTGGCCATGGTGACTCATGCTAATCAGTCATCGGAGGCAATTTATCAAATTGGGTCTTCTAAGAGAAACCCTTTGAGGTGCAGCAACTTTCGATGTTACGGAATTCGTTACTTCAAGGAGAAACCATGGATTGGCAGGGACGGAAAGCCTGTGAAGGTTAACAGCAGGGTCAAAAGGTTGGGCAGCATCGCTAGTTTCCGCAGATACATGGCCCTACGCTACGTGCTATTGCTGCAGGTTTGCTGGAACTAGACTTGGACAAACAAATAACCATATTCATTGTCGTACGCTTGATGCTTTCTAATATAATTCTCTTACAATTTTCTTTCATTCAGGTATTAGCATTTGCAAATTCAGTACTGTGCAACTCCTTGGATGACTTTTATACAGATCGTAAAAGGAAAGTCAGCTTTGTGATGCGATTGATGGAACTTTACAGGCCATACTTGTTCTTCAAAGGAGTGTATGTACATTCTTATATATACACTATAATCATATCAAAACCTTACATTCAATCAACAAACACTAATACTCTGAGCTTACAGTTTCGATGACACAAACATAGAGAAGTTGCAGATGGCGGCCCGGGCGAACGGTGTAGAGACCCATTTGTTTCACTTCGATTCTACGACCATCAATTGGGAAGACTACTTTTTAAATGTTCATATCCCTGGCTTGATCAAATACGCCTGGAAATGATATGGGCATTTAGCAAAGGAGTAAATGCTGCAGTTTCCTTCCAAGAATAATATAATATAATATAATACGTATACTTATGACAATCGATATTATCTTTTAGTTCTTAATCCTCAAAAAAACATCTAGGTTTATTATTCTTCAATTTTGTTTTATAATTTAGTTCCGGATATAGGAAACATGATCATCGACATGGAATGAAATATCACGGAGTTAATGTTTGAGGACGAAAAAAACATTTATATTACACATTAAATATTCTTACAGAAATTATATTAAAAAATAGAACGTCTCTCTCTTTCCCTTTTTCCGATTTCCCGCATAAATTAATCGTACAATGGATCAGATGGAAAGCTGGGGCAATTACATTAGGAATGCTGCCCAATGGCTTTATTTATACTTTAAGACAAATATTCGGCGGGTGGAGATGGAGACCTTATTTTTCTTTTACCCGCTCTGCCTGCTGCTTTATCATCAGCCTCACAACAGTGGGGATGATTTTGGCTGTCAAGTTTGCCATTGCATATTTGAATGCTTCCTGGTATGCACGGCATTTTGTCATTACAACAAACACCATGATTGTTGGCATAAGTTTCCAGGCTTGCAGCCTCTACATTACTAGTAGCATCACATGTGGCAGGCCTGGTAATGCACAGCCAACTTTGTGCAGACTTGGTTCCATCACCTGCTACAGGGACATGCCATGATCCTTTTTCTGATTCCTGAAAGAGAAAATTTCACAAAGAAAAGAGATCTTCAACGGTGATAGACACAGTCGGGCATAGGTTAAAATGCTGCATAAACTCGTGATAAGAGTTACGAAGTACTTTCTTCAAAAAAAAAAAAAAAGAGTTACGAAGTACATCGGCAGGGCACGGCAACATCGAGACCATGAAATGATTTTCCATACAAGCAAATGCGATTGATGATTACTGGAACCAGTAAATATTTTGAAACAATGCCACTAGATGTAAGAATGTGAAAGATGATACCTGGATGACCACGGAATAAGGTGGTGGCATCTGAAGTTTCAAGTTGCCTTTCTCAAAAGTATATCGGACCTATATGCCATAACGAAAACAAGTGACATCCATCAAAACAAGATCCCGGAACGCACATTAAAAAGTGCACACAATGTGCCATCTGGAACTGACATATATTCATATGAGTCATAAAGAGAAAAAAAGTAGTTGTTTTGACAAATTTTTTAAGAGGCTGAACGAGATGAAAATTCATACACTGGTGCCTGTCACAGTTAAAAAAACACACATGCTTTTTTTCAATCTGACATTGCTCAACAAATAACCCTCAACATAAACTATTAATGAAGCCAAAACCAAATTACCATATTCAGCCGTAGGCAAAATGATATTGGACTAAGTATCATGCTTGATTACCAAGTTCAATACATAATAAAACAGAGAAAATAACTTGCAACATTAGAAAAAAAAAATAAGATGACTAAATAATGGCGTGTTTTAGTGCTCAATTAACCACTGCATCTAGCATATGTACCACACTATATGACATCAGAAGGTTTTCGCAGGGCATACTGCAATATTTTCCACATAACAAAACATAAAAAGGTTATCTTTTCTGGAACAGAACTACAGGAATGAACGAGCAAAATATTTGTGGGGCATTCTAGTCAGACAAAGTGAGAATAATGAAAGTGCAGTCACACAAATCAACTTGTACATGAAGGACATGGCGTCTATAGGAAAGAACTCAGCTATGCTTCCATATCCTCAACACAAAATCAGGTCATGTAGCTTTTGTCATGTCAAATACCATCTTAACGTTTAATTTCTAGAATTTAGGATATAGCCATTAAGAATCTTAGGTTTGGTATACAAATAAAGAAAAAAAAATTATCCAATGTTGCAAGAAGAACAGACAACTAAATTTCATCAGGAGTGGCATGGGAAAAATGAGTTCACCAGGAGTTTCTAAGATTTATTAGTGTCTATGCTCGCAAAAATAATGTAACAAGCGGAAAATGACATCCCGAAGAACATGCCTCTCAACAAAAAAAATATCTAGTAAAAATATACACAAATGAAGAGCCACATGCAATCTTATTTGATCACAAACACACTACACTATCTTTTTACACAACGAAAAAAAAAACAAATGTATATACATCAACATAATAGCAGCATGAGAACATAAACAACGTAGGTTAAATCAAGCGCTCCAACATGGGATACCTGATGACGTTCTTTCCATGTAAGAAAAAAGTTGCTTCCTAAGAGTTCAAAAATGTGATCTCGCATTTCATCATTAGTTACTAGCAGACACCTGAGTTTTACAGCAGCATAAAGCCAATACCTGATACGTTTAAAAACTGATCAATTAAGGCAGAGTATCATTCCTTTTATGCAAAAATTGTTAGTAATCAGCAACAAAGAGCATAACATGGAAGAAGCACTAATGATATACCAAACGAGGAGCCACAAGCATAAACCAGTGGAGAGTCAGACACTCCATCTCTCCTCTTTAAGAGATATGAGAATAGATATCATGGCATATAATCATGGAGAGGCTAGAAATAGCACCGGGTCCCTCATAAATAGGACAGTTAATTACCAATCCCTAAAAATGCAAGGAGTGTAATCATTCAGATGAACAAAGTAGGAGCAAGGCTACAAAGCATGTAGCCTCTTTTAGGCTGGAATCCAGAAAATTTTGAGACCAAAGAAAATACAAAGACTGATAACAGGGAAAAATGAAATAGAAGAAAATTATGTTTCTTTTAAGTATTACAATATGATGAAAGGTAGAATGGGAAACAAAGGTATGCTTCACTCTAGTAAATAAAATAAAAAGGTAAGAACCATACTTGAAATCGTATTCAATTCTAAGTTTATTTATACAAGATGGCTCATTTGAGAAGGGCAATCTACATTGTAAGAAAGATGTGAGACACATGGTACAAAGTAAGAAATTTATACTACAAGGAGAAAAAAAAAACCCTAAGATCGGGAAAAATTGGAGATTGAATGCCATTAATAAAATTTCTCAGGAAATACTTAAAGGGATGGGTATAGTACCAATCATCATTTGAACCATGTGGTGTTGTATAAAGAGCATCTTTTTCCATCCATTCATGCACAAGCTCTCTATTGGCAGGGTTCTCAAGAAGTGCTCGCAGACGCTTATTGTGCAAGATAATAAGAGGCCATTTGTTTCCATGCCGAGTGCACAGTTCTTTCACTACAGTATCAAGCTGCTCTATAGCAATTTTAGAATGCACGCTTGAGTTATACAGGCAGTCAAATATAATAAACACACAGAGAAAGACGGTCAGTTATGGGACCTGAGAAATACTAAATCCTCCCTCAGCAAAATTTTGCTGGTACAGACCAATATTTGCTCCGTCCACTATTGCTTCATAATCACTGTGTTTATCCAGCCAACCCTGTAGCAAAAGATATAGGAAATACCATCAAAAATAAATAAATTGAGCATTTCCACATCCAGATACATAACAACTTACACAGCACCAAATTACCATGACATTTTAATTCTTTCAATATTGTAACATGTGGAGATACATTTTTTTTATATTTTATCAATACAATAAACCCACTATTGTAGAGCAAATATAAGATTAATATCTGACAAAAAGGGATTTGCTAATGGATTATAGCAGGTTAAAAGAATACATACAGATAAATGCAAACAGGCCTACGCTTGAAAACAGTATAAGCAACTATTCATGTACAAACCAATTAGACCTACTTGAAGTGCAAACTCATCAATAACAAGTTAAAACCCGCCAATGCCACAAAAGGAAACAATTGAAACGGCACCGCGTCCAAAAACAATAAAAGAATTGAATCGTTAAAATTGAGGAATATACATCTCGAGCATCACTCACCTGAAACTCGCAAAAATTAGTCATAGCCTCCCTTTCAAAAGCCAATCCTGCCACAGACTCTGCAAACATCTGAGTCTCTTCATCATCGATGTCAACACAAACCAACTGCTCCCCGCAACAGCAACACTTGCCACCTGTGTCCACATTCCCTGTCCTCACCACCCACCTCCCTCTCCCGATCCACCCCATTCCATGCCACCCTCCCCCATTCTTTGAAACCGCTTCCCTCACCATATTTGCATCCAAGTCGACCCCCTCCGCCTGAAAACCCCTGAACCAATCCTCAATAACCTTCGCGGTCTCTATCCTCACACCGCTGACAGCCCTCCTCAACTTGTGCAAGTACCCATAAACCCTGTCGCCTCTCCCACACTTCCCACTCATTCTCAACAACGCGGCAATCTCCGGCTCCTCCAAGCCCACCCCAACACTTCCCATATACTCCTCAACCTCATACGCCTTCTCCGGCTCCAGCTTCTCGCAGAAACACAACAATACAGGACTGCACGTCCTGAGGCGAGGCGAAACCCCTTGTACCTCCAAGTTCTTCACCAATTCAAAAGCATAATCCCCATCACCTTTCGCCGCAGCCAACCTGGCCATGGCGGTGATAGAGGCCTCATTGGGCTTAATATCCTCAGACACCATATGATCGAATATCCGGAAGCCATACTGAACGGAAAGCTCCTTGGAATCCGCGTCGGCGAGGGAGGTCGAGCAGAGGTAGAGTAGAGTGTTGAAGTGATGGGGAGTTAGACGAATAGTCTTTTGTGAAATTGTAGAGTCGTAGAGTGAGACCGCGGAGCGGAGGTCTTTTGTCTTGGAGCACGAGTTGAGAGTGTGGTTAAAATGGTATTCAGGAGTTTGCGTTTTGGGTTTCTTCTTCTTCATTGAGGCAGCCATCAATGGGGAAATATGATAAACGCAATGGAAAACAAGCGAGTTTGAAGAACAGAAACTGATAAACCCTAATAATCGAAAAACCCTGTCTTCTTTTTGTTTGATTATTGATCCGAACAAGTCTGCGGTATAGATACGTGGGATGGGTCTGAGATTGGGCTTGGCCTTGAACTTGGACTTGCACATGGGCCGCATTGATATGGGTTTTGAAAAAACAACAACCAATCACTAAAACCATCATTCTCAGAGAACAATCTTAAAACTGGCGATCAGAAAGAAAAACACAGACTACTGTCGTAGAATTACCTTTCGATAGCTGCGTTTCATGTCGGCTATGTTCAGAGCGACCATGAACATCTCCAGACGACTACCAACTCCAGTCATTCACTTGATTGACCAAAACCCAACCAACCACATAGGGGTTAGTTCTGTCTGCTTTGATTTTGAAGCTGCGGAAAGTTAACGGCAGTGGCTGTTGCAGACTTCTGATTCTGACTTCACTTCGCGCATTGGCCTAATCTTCGATCACTGTTAACAACCACACAAATACTGACGTTGTCGGCACACTGATAATATCAGGCTTGTCAGCTTTAATGCGATGTCGTGTCATCCACTGAGTCAGTCGGCTGTGTTGACGACGTAGGATTTCCACAGTCGCTTGCGTGTTTAATTTGAGTAGCCCTGGAGTCAAAACTCAAACTGTAAAAATACACTATTTATTATTATTAATTCAATACCTATTTATTTTATCTATAATTATCATTTCAATTTTATTTCCAATGACATGCGTATCATTGTTGTATAATCACGGACAGAACACTAGGTTCGAGTTGTATTACTTAATTATAACATATATCTATATTTTACTTTATTTATTTTCAAGATTAAAATATTTACTTTTTTTTTACTTATCCTGTTTTAAAATTTTTCAGCAGTCACTGTGGGATTATTCATATTTAAATTTACATGATAAAATTTAAATTATAGAAATAGTGAAATATAACAAAAATAAATCTTATGGAACAGCTTCTATTCTTTATAAAAATGATTAAAATAAATGATTTATCGAATCTTATATCTTGTAATATTTTATCATTACCTAATTATACTTGATCAAATGAACTGCAATCTCTCTTCCAAACCCATAAAGTCATTAGCATACGAAAAAATCTCATCGGGTTGTTAGGTTTACTTAACCTGGCTTGTGACCCATCTATGAACTACACGACAAAAGCAGGCAGCGGTCTTATCTCTTAATACCCCACAAAATCCAGTTCAGGTACCTGACTTAAGTGTCCGCCAACTCCACCACGTCGACCTAACACCATACTCCCTCGCTTAAAACGTGCTGATTACATTACATGTACTCAACCTGTCTGTTATTTTTATAATTATTTTTACAAAAAAATTAAAAAAATTTATTAGACACCATCAAAATATTTTAAATTATGCTTGACATAATATATAGTCGGTACCCTTACACACCGATTCCATAATATGACTATGAAGTGTATGAAATTTTTCCTCTGTCCATATTCAAAGTATTTGGTGAGTCATCAGAAGCTGGATTTGATATAGTATTATTGAATTATTTATGATGAAGTCAAAAAATATATAACTTTTACAAATAGTTACAGACAACAAAGCAGTACATGTATAGTATTTTACGATGGATGTTTAAAGTTAAAAGAGATTAATATTCGAATATAAGAATTCTCAAATTCCCTAGTCATTTTGGATGCGAATCCAAAGTAATATAAACAACTGGCTTACCCGAGCAGAACCAGGGACATTCTGCTGCCTTTTGAAGCAACCTTAGTTGAAAGCTAATATTCGATCCCTGATGTCTTGACTTCCTTAACTGAATCAAAAATATTATATTACAAAAGTCTGCTTTATTCCATGACGAAATCCACTCTCCTGGCGGCACTGTTTTATCTTTGTTCTTGCAGTCACGTATCGAATACACAATGTTAAATCTCTAAGAAAGAGTTACTTATATTGTTCACACTAAATTAATCAATTACCAAAAGCTTTGGATACCGAAGAATCAACAAAGGATACTTATAGATGATGCGTCCAATATAATAAGCTCTACTTTAGTTTAATCAGTAGGTGGATCGTATAAGAATATTTTATTGCCGGTTCAACCAGGGATGTATTAACACGTCAGCTAGACTCGGAATCAACAGCTGGTCAACGGTCCATTTTTTTTAATTATGGTCCGGCCTATTGGTCAATCTCTAATGGCTTCACATACATAGAAACTTTTTAGATAATATTATACTTGGAAGAAGATGAACAGTAACGTTTTTGGATGATGAAAATGCGTTAATTTCGAAGAGAAATTTGCAGAACAAAGAAGTATCTGCTCTGAAGCAGGCGGAGTCTTAAGTTTATGTACAGCATATAAATGGTCAACTGTTACGACCAATAGGCACCGAAAGGGCACATGCCTGCCTATTTGACCATTACTTCATTCAAGTCAGAACTCCAGGATGCATCTCCTATAAATTATACGGTACCGGGAAGTATGCAGCGACACCTTTCTTCAGTCTCTTCTCTTCCGAATCTCAACAGGCAAACCACCACTTACAGTGGCCGTAAGACCAGGGGAGAACTTCGGTACTTGATTTGGATCCGAAACCCGAGTTTCAAATGCCCTGATGATCGCAAGGGCTACACTCTTCATCTCTACCAGTGCCAGATCCTTACCCAGACAAACCCTGAACCCAGCATGGAAAACAGGATATTTGAAGGAGTTTTCGGGCACAAAAACGCCGTCCTTTATCCACCGTTCTGGTTTGAATTCAATGCAATCTTGTCCCCAAATCGGCTCCATGCGACCCATTGCATATTGATGGTAAGTAACCCTATTGCCTTTCGTCACAATTGTACCATCGGGCAATATGTCATTTTCCTGTGCGAACTTGGAATCGAACTGCACAGGTGGGAACAGTCTCATGCTCTCGTGGACTGTTGCATTAAGATAATGCATCCGACGCATTTGTTCAAAGGTAGGAAGGTCTTGAGTGGACCCCATCACTTGGTTGGATTCTTCTCGAATTATTGATACAACTTGAGGTTTTTGTGATAACAACCAGAATAAACTGGTTAAGCCTGATGCTACCGTGTCACGACCTGCCAAGAGAAAGCTGATGACAATGTCACGAAGATACTTGTCATCGTCGATTGACCCCATGAATCTAGATAGCAAGTCGTTGCTGTTAGACAAACCGGTTTTGCGCCTTTGGTTTATCATCTCCTCTGCTAGTTCATTCACCAGTTTGATAGCCCTCTTCAGCTCCCTCTCGGAGCCGAAGTTGAAGAACCTTTTGAACTTCCACAGTATTGACGAAGCCGCGAGTGCTCTCTTTGCCGACTGCTGTGTTGCGGTATCAAAAGCCAGGGAGAATTCTGAAATGGGCAAAGAAAGCTCAAGGCATCCCGGGTCTAAACCGAAAGAGAATTTGCAAATACTATCGAAAGAAAACCTTCTAAACACGTCTTGCAAATCCAAGGCCTTTCCTTTATCAGCCACCGATGACAAGAGAGGGATAAGCCTGGATCGAATCTCGGTCGTAACGAGTTGAAAAGCGTACATTCTTATTGAAGCTGAACCAAGCTCAAGGCTCGCCATTTTCCTTTGAAAATTCCAAGAGTGACCATCAACATTGAAAATACCTCTACCCAGAAGATCACCTAGAATAGAAGAGAAAGGCTTCCCTTTTGGGTAGTTCTCAAACCTGGTTTTGAGCATGTACTCAACATTTTCAGAGTTCGCAGTGATGATGTTGCCAAGAATATGGACATGAATGGTACCGGTGGGGGATTTGTGGAGGAGGTGAGTGTACCAATCGCAAAGATTAGAGAAATCTGTGGTCCAGCTGGAGCTTAGATAGGCCTTGCAAACATCACAACTACACCATGGCTTCAACCTGAACACAAAGACCAACAAGGAAAACAAGGAAAATAGTATGGTGAAACCAAAGAAAAGGAACGAAAACATAGTGGACACGGATTGAGCCCAGGCGGAAGCCTCAAAATCCATTCAAGATAGAAGGAGGAGAGAGAGAGAGAGAGAGAGAGAACTGGAGGACAAGTTAAGGCAAGGAGGTAGATGATGGTAGGTAATTGATAATAAAACCAACTGCCCGGAGGCTGCTTATATACAACTATAACTTTACTTTTGTGGGCATAAATAAATGTAGTCTTTGTCAATTGTTAATTTCCACTTTGGTGTCTTGTCTAATGCAAGCACATACTGAGCTATGTGTTTGTTGACACTTGGATAGATAAAATGAGGTCCCGCATCTGCATGACTAACACGTGCGCAAAATAATAAATTCGTACGCTAATTTGGTTCTGCTTTGTGCGTGTGTCCCATTGCGTCATGTCTTCAATCTTAGAGCAATTCCAACCATGTGCTCTTTTGCATGCCCATTGGCTGCTCTGTGGGCTACAACTCAAAAGTGCTGGGACGAAGACAAGTTGAGTTCAGTTTGTGATCATATACCACAAAATACATAGTATTTCCACCCCTTTATGTCGGCTTACCAGGAAGTGGACCAGATTGGATTCTGAAAACACCATTGGTGGGTTGTCGACCAGAATATAATCAGTCCCAAAAGGTTATCCGGAGACATGTCGACTGCAATATAACCTTAAATTTTGATCCCAATTTATCAATTATTCAAATTTTCGAACAATATTTTTCATGATAAATATATTTAATTTTTTCGGTAATATAATTTAGATAGATAAAAATAACACTTGTATTTAAAATTTTAAAGGTATTTTTCATGAACAAATTAAAAGGCTTAGGATTATGTTGATTGGGTGTAATTTTCATATATATATACAAGATTTTATTTTCCATAAATAAAATTAAGTCATTACTAAATAAAAATCATATTGATAGATTATATTATTATCTATTGAATTCGGAAAAAAAAATATAAATCATAGAAATATTCATCTTTTTTTAAAAAATATTAAACATAAAATTAAAAATATTCAATTAATTAAGTAATTCTAAATCTAAAGACCGAATAAAATTGGGTTTAAGGTGGTGAATTTAATTAGGATTAGAGTTATAAAAGTATGAATAAAATTTGTTATGTTAACAAAGATATTCTTTACATTAACAAATATAGACTGAAATTTTAAAAAAAATCAGTAAGGATACTCTTTGAATTGAAAAATATTGAAGTGTCCATCCACGGTCATCAAGCGACATCCTACCCGATGGCCATTCAAAATACCTACCGATGCCATGGTCGACGCAAAAGCTATTCTCCACAGACACGAACCATTTCCCAATGAAAAAAGATTATTCAACGAAGACGATTTATTTGACAAAAACATCATATTAACAATCGAGTTCATTGTACATCACGTTAGTTTGACCTAGGCTGCTATACAATTCGATTTGAGGATGGACCATGATTTCTTGGCTAAAAGTAAAGCTACAGTTGACTATTATTGCACTACATTTAATTTGACTATTTAATTCAGGCAATCCTAGTCTATGCACGAGCCTTTATCAAAATGTTCTAAGATGTTAAGGGGCGGCCACCGCCGTCTCAATAATTGGAGGAAGGTTTGTGCATTATTGATAGCCGTGCCCTTCAGCCTATAACAAGTACGATCAATTATTATCCTGGCAAAGTAGAATACAAAAAGTAAGAACGAAATTGCTAGATCGATACAGGGTTATTCTTATCCCGGCAATTTCACCAGAAGAGGAGTCTTTTGTCTTTTTTGGTTTCCCGTCCTCCTGAAACATAATTATGTTATCTATACTATACTCTCCTGTATGTAAACAACAGGTCAATCATGTTCCTCTAGGAGTGTGAAAGGCAGTATTAGGTTTGATGTGGTCCGTTGAATGGACCACTTAACCAATACCGGTCATAATGGAAACCCATCCCACACAAAAATTCAATAAAAAACTCAGTGGATCGGACCCCATTTCACAGTCGTGATTTTGTTGGTCGCACAGCCGACTTGGAAGTATCTGGCGACTTCAACTTGGTTTTAGTTGGTTCGGTGGGCATTCCTGACAGAAAACAGCGAATAGAAACCGTACACGTATACCACTAGCCATCTCTATAAACACGGTTGATGGGAGAGCGACAGCTATGTCGATGGAGACTCCAATCAGCTTTCAGTTGACTACAACCCTTTTATCGAGATAATTAACCCATGCTTTACATGTTTTACATGAGGACTGTCATTTAAACCCACTCGGATTACTCTGAAAATAATTTTTAAAATAAGAAGAATAAGATCAAAATAAGAATGGCGGTGGTATTCATTATATCATACTATAAAATGATATTATATTACGGATGTTGCATTAAATATGTATGGTTTAAAGAATTTCTAAACAGAACTTGGATAATTAACTTTAAAAAATATGGTGCGTTCCTTAGCAAAAAATTAACTGGACGTGTCTACTTTTTATACGGCCAATTATTTTTGAAATTTTATTTTTTAACAATTGGACTAATCGGTTTGGCTAGGCTACTCAGACTTGTTCTTTTTATCTAATCTGTGAATTAATATGGTGCCAATTTTATTTTTAAATATGAAATCATTTCTAATAAAAAAATTATATTTATCCAAAATTTTGGAATTGGTAGTGAACGTGCAAATCATGACTTGAAAATTTTATAACGCTAATAACGTGATATATGGGAAAATTTTAATTATGATTTAATAAAAAATAATAAATTTTCTTATTCAAATCTTGACTAATTCTAATCTAATAGATATAATTATTAAGATATTCTTATCCTATTGGAGCAAATATACTTTATTTCAAAAAGAAAAATATTAACGGATATTTTTAGTAGAAACACATTACATTCTAATCCGAAATTGAAATATTATCTATAAAATTCTCTTGGGGGTGGTTTAGAACAAAATCATAGATCCTTATCAACAACTTTCAGGTACTGGTCCTGCCGTCCAGGAAAAAAAACAACAACCACGTGTGAAACCTGCAGCACTATGTGAATAATTCCGATGAACATGAAACGCCCACGTTTGAAACAAATAGCATAAAAAAACATAGCAATCTAGATAAGCATTATAGAACTACGAAAAATAAACATATTCCTTTGATTAAAAAAAAAGAAAGAAAAAGGAATATATTCTCGATACAATTTACAGAGGCTGAATGGCATGGACCGCAATTACGGGGTTTCTACTACCATGCATTCAACATTCAGCAAATGAAAAAGTTGCGACAATTGCAGATTTTTCTTGCTTGGCTGGATTAGAAATGCTCTGACATTTGCTCGTGAACTGGGATTGTATATGGCCGGCATCGTATATTTTCATTTCTAATTTATTTTCTGGGCAATATTAAGATCTTGCATGAAGTGATTTGGCCAAAATAATCATTAAGTATGAGTGATTATTATTTACTCAAAATTTTGTAAAATATTTTATATTTCAAATTAATACCAAACTCTTAATTTTGTTATAATAATGAATTAATCTTACGATTCAATCATAAATTTCGAATTAAACAGTGAGTCGGATTATTGATCATGAACTTTATCATGGGATGCAAAACTTCAATTTGAATTTTCAAAGTGGTAAATTTTACCCCACATTGATATTTCCACTACTTTTTTTTTTGTTTTCAATAGAAATAATATTCCATGTCGAGCTTAAATTTTTAGAGTATATCTTCATTGCAGTTCAATCATGACGAGGTCCCCCCTCACGCACATCTATAATGTGTCTTACCCACAATAAAACTGTCACTATTCTTATTACTAATTATAAAGATAAGAATTCACATGTAAAACGATACATTTATCAAATATCATAATCATAATGAAGATAGTGTCGGCATAATTCGTCAATAAAAAGTTATATACTGTTTCCTCATCTTAAGATATATAGATCAGATCCGGAAGAAAAGATTAATTTGGAACCTTAAAATATTTGTCAAAATAATTGATTGAAAAATATTTTAAATAATAAATTAACGTGTCCATTGCCACAACCATAAAATTTAGTATGAAATGAGGATTGCTAAATAGATTCACTATAAATAAAATCAACGGTCAAAATTATATTATAAGTACAATCATCTGCTGATGTCGTTCAGATAAACCTATTTTACTAGAAAACAGACCATTTGAAATCCGTTGCTGTGAACTCGAGTTTGTTTTGCTTAGTTGGAACTGGTTATGTTTCACAAGATCCACGTTTTAAAAACGTTGGAAAGATGAGACATTAGCAAGATTTCGTGACGATTCGGTTGGAAGCCATATAATGGTGGGGGTCCCATGATGAGGCTAAAATATCTATAGCCGTCAAGCTCATCATCGACCAATAGGACATTGTGACTGGTAAAAAAAAACTTGTTCTAGTGAGTCAGGTGACTTGGTGGGGTCAATCTTTATAATTTAAATATTTATATGTAAAATTAAATTAATTCTAACACTTCAAGCCAATCATAAAGCATCGAAACACAAATCAAAAGTCAAACACATTGGCACCGAAAGTCAGAAATTGTCGGAGACCACTTCTCAAACTACATGAGAATTTAATCATAACAAACGAGAAGAAAGCATCAAAGATTTTAGAAATTCCCTCAATATCTCAAATAGAACAACTAAAATCTCTTGTTATTTCCACTTTAAAATATTTAACTCGAGCAAATACAATGAATGAGGGACGGATCACGAGAAAGGAAAATCCTTCTAGCTACGCTACGTAGCTACTCCAAATATAAAAAAGTGTAGAGACATATTCCCTACAGTTACTAAAAGACTAATCAGATCCTTTTACATTCAATCATATAAACTTTAAGGGATGAGAACGTTCATGTACACAAGCAGAAAATGTACTTGAACATAGACAAGAAGCATATATTCAAACTAGACCAACTTTTTTCCGTCTGTTTGTCTGTGAGGATATAGCCAAGCTAGATAGCCAATAATACACAGCTAATGGTAGGAGGAAGTTGATGAGAGGCTAAAAGGTCCGTATACGAAGGTTGCATACTCAAATATCCTAATTTCTACGAGAAAGGTTCACACTACCAGATCATGGGATGGCCTAAAACCTTGTAAGTTATGTCACTTACTGTTTTTTATTTTTCTAAAAAGGATATCTCTTACCAATTTAACTATCTTCTTAAAATAACAAAAATGAATAGATATTGGTTTGAATAGAATATATTAAGTAGTGAATTGTGATTCCTCCAAAATAGAAATCTATAGGCATGCCCCTGAGTGTGAAAGACGTTCTCAGATTGAGAGCGATTTTGTTAGTCCGTACGTGTCTTTGACACAAGTAACTAGAAAAAGGAAACGGAGGGTTGGGCTTGCATGTGCTGAAACGGGCCGAGCTGCTCCAAACACTTAAGATTTGACAGCGGAGGGTCCAACTTGGGCCGGGCTCACCTCACTTTTCTTTCTTCTTTCCTTCTTCCTTCTAATGATATTCGTTACTACATAAATCTGCAATAATAATGAACATACTTAAAAAACTCACCGGGGCTCGTGAAGTACACAACCAAACAGGGGTTTGTTTTGGGTTTTAACGCTCTTCCTATCGCCGTCGATGGGCACAGACTATCACCCTTTTGTTTGGAGAGGGTGTTTTGTATCAAATTGTAGCAGGTCCCAAATCTTTTCCCTCTCTGTCTTCCTCAGTTTGTCGAGTTCAACGAATCCACCACAATTTGATCGAACGGTTACCCATATCTGTTGCACTCCAGCAAATGGCAAGTTGTTCTTAGGAAAATACGGTCCATTCTCGTATTATATTTTCAATTAATTCGGTCACGTAACAACCAAAGTCCATGTCTTTGTTTTATGGAACACCAACTGTAGTAAGACTACATTGTCTTCTGCTGCATTATTGTCTTACGATGCGAGACATGTAATTTACTGGAAATGCTTTTTCTTTTTTTTTCATTTTTCATGCGGGATCAGATTGAGGCATATAAGTGTACACTTATTATTATTCCAAAAAAAAATGTACCCTTGTTAGATTCATTACGCATGGTAAATGATCATTCTTTTCCTTTACATACGTGAAGCGTAGTTAAATGTGGTTCAGCATAGTTAAATGATGTTCAATGCGTAGTATTGGATCTTAAATGTCTATTGATGGAATTTCTTACTTTTATCCTTGGTAATTTTCGTTGTAAATGTTTTGATTCCTTAGCTTATATTCAATTTTCTATTTTCTGCAGTGATTCATAACATCTATGATAAGCTATACCGGAATGGTAAAGGAAGCTCTCTACTTTTGTGTCCAAGACACTGAATACGGTATTCAATAAGCAATTTTACACTAGAGTTGTTTTTGCACAACTTAGACATTTGTTTTTCAATTGAGATTCTGTTTCCTTATAAGGACCAGTTTCAAACCTATTCTATTATATGCTTGATCTGTTGTCCCTATCTAGAGGTTGCATTGTGATGATGATTAATATGGGCTTTTTGTTAAACATCTCTGATTAATTATATGATAATGATAGGATTTTCGGTTTGGCTGTGGCCAGCTGTTGCTCCTATGTTTTTTTTGTGTCAACATATAAATTATGGCCTTTCAATGTTAATAGCACGGTTTCTAATTGGCTGCTAATCCTGAACTGATTTTTGATTAGTAACTCATGAAAAATTCTTATGGTAGTTGCTTTGGAGGCCCTTCTCATGCTAGTATTATTTGGTTGATCTCTATCGATAAATAGCTGTGGGAACTCCTAAGGCAGGAAAAATTCTGAAATGATGTCCACTTTCAGGTGTTTATGATGCCTCTATATTTAGGAACACAATAGAACTCGTACATTTGGCAATAAAGTTGTTGGAAAAGAAATGAAAGAGAATCTATTTGACAGTTAAATTGTTCTCAGCTATTGCCATGTGGCAATATCTATCATCATGCATAGCATGTGTGAGATGGGGCCTACAATAGCATGTATTCCTACCAAAAGAGTAGCTTCTGCTTTTATACTATGTGCTAAAGCAATCAAGCATCACCTGTATTGTCATTTCCTGCAGATTTTGGTAAGAATACATTGTTGTTTTATCACGTTCTACCTAATTCTTATAAACTGATATAATTTCATTTTGCTGATTTGTACTAATGTCCTCAAGGTATGGGTGACATAGGCAGTGTTCTTTGTCTCTGTTAATGGTATAGTTGCCTGGTTCATTACAGAATTCACGATTGGCAATAATAATACTCTTGGGAAATGGCAGAAACTTTAATTTACAAGTTAAAAGGTGTTAAATCTTTATGGCATCATGCCAAACACCTGTCTGAAATTGTTCTTATCTGCTATGCCTTTTGCCTTCTAGTCTTTTGCTTAAGGAGTTAGACTCTTGCAGAGTTGTTGCTTCTCACTATAGGTTTAAAGATCCCTTCCATTTCTAGTTGCTTACAGATTTGTAACTATTTTATATCAGAAATGGCTTTGTCCATTGTTAAAGGGCTGCTTCACCAATATGTGCAGTCATTGTATGATGAGGTGGCATGTGATCAAGAGTTCTTTCTTTAATCAGCTTTGAGTAATCTTGTTCACTAAGTGTTCCTGTAGCTCTATTTTTCATTCAGGATGTGATTCTCTTTTCCAGTGAATTCAGGCTGTTTGAAACAAATATTGTGACATATGATCTTTCCCAAGTTCTCCAAACTTGATTGTGAAACTCACCCATGCACGAAGACGTCACCGGATTATCTGACTCATTTGGATTCATAGGATGCATGATACTCCAATAATTTTTCTTTAATTCTGTTATTCAATTTATAATTTAGTTAGATTTGACATCGATGACATGCAGTGACTGATTTTATTTGGCTGGAAATTTAGAAATTGACAATGGTTTTACTGATATTCCTTTCAGGGCATAATAAACAGCCAGTTTTCTTGCATCCAGACTTTGAAAACGGTGGAGGAACCTGATTGTGTTTTGCAGTTGATAAATGCATATTGCATTGATGTGGAAGCTATCTTAGCAGAACTTGCAAGGCAAATGTATTTTTTCACTCCCAAAACTGGTTTTATGGCGATTATTTTGTTATATACAAGTTTGAGATATTTGATTGACATTTCACATGCTGCAGTGATCTTCGTGATGTTGATTTTGCAAAGTTGGAAGAGCTGGCACAGCTAGTAGAGGAGAGAAGTTCATCGTAAGACAAAAAAATAAATTGCATTGTGACAGTGTTTTATAATGTTGACAGTAATAATGAACAAACGATCAAACATTAACTCGAAAGGGCACATGTTTAATGTCTCTTGGTTACACGTGGTACCGGCATGGACAACAAGATCATTGGGTACTATATGAGGAAAAGTTGTTAAAACATTCTTTAAAAGAGAACTAGTACTTGTAAGCCCTAAAGATCTCAGCATGGTGGCATTAATTAAAATCTCGGGGGCAGAGTAAACTGTATTTTGTTCATGCTTCTGCAAAATGTGTTTCTATAATATCTTCCACATTAGCAAATCTTATCCCATGTTTAAGCTTTTCAATTAGCCCATGTATTTATGAATGCATATCCATGTATGTGGTTTATTTCTGGATATTTTCTGTTTGACTCCTATTTATTTGCTTGTCACTCTGGTGTTTAACTTTCAAGCACCCCAGTAGACTGAAAGCTGTTCCACTTATATTTTCACCCTAGACCAACCAAACAACCTTGGAAACATGTCTTTAGTTTTCTATGACACCGTAGAATGTGAATCTTATATTTTTTGTTCAACAGAATTGGTGCAGAGCATGTGAGGCATTCTTGTGTTGATCTCATCCTGGCATGTCGCAAGATGCACAAAAGAAGGTGAAATTTTGACAACTGTGGTTGCGTTGTCGTATATACATCTATAGAAAAGTATAATGTTTATTTCTTATTCTGTAAATTTCACCTTACTGCAATTTCCCTTTCCCAACAGATTGCATTAAGGGAGTGTCACACATGTCAGATGGTTATATGATTGATAGTTTGCTATAAACTTATGTTATGAAATCATCTTATTCCCAATCACTTGGTCTTGTTTCCAGTATATATTTATCATATATGCATACTTGATAGTAACTCCCCCCATTCAATTTGAATGTGTTACCAATTCAGCATTTCCTACGCTCTCAGTTGGACGAAGAGTGAATTTTCCCAAGTTCGAACCAAGTTGCAAGTTTTTGTTCAGGTATAATGATGTTTGATGCTTTGTTTTAGCTGGACATATGCTGTTCTGTTCCACCTACCAGTCAGTACTAATTGTTTTACATTTGCATACCAGGTTAGGTTCAAACTCTGACTCATACACCATTTTCTTGAAACTATGATTAGACTTGGACGAAATTTGAACTTGCTATTAGATTAAGACTTCCTCCTCAGTGAAAAGTGTGAGAAAAAAAAAATCCTGATGGACGGGTGCATTGAGGAAAAAATTCCAGGTCAAGGGTGCATTGTAATTTACATCATAGAATCTAAAACAGTCTGTTCTTTGAGTGGCTTCATAACATTGATTACCATAATAAGGAAACTTTTAATGGAAAGGATTAAGAGAGTATCCAATGCACTCACTTTGCAGAATTTGAAACAAAAAATTTCCTGGAAGAAAGGAGGACAGGGTTTCCTAATGAACCTTGGCTTAGGTAGTTCTTGATTGGTAGTATTTTAGGCAACTGAAACTTACTATTCTTGGTAGAACCTCATTTTTGACGAGTAGCATTTTGCATAAACAATCAAATTTAAAATGGAAATAACACTATAATTCTGACTCCATGATTCTATAATGCTTAGTCAAATGTTTCGTTTTTGGAAGCTGCTGCTAACATTGCTATTGTTAAGCTGAGATTATGTCCTACGATTTCCATTTTACTCGACTGTTTGCTTCTGAGAAAAACGGTGCATGGCTCTTTTTTTTTATTCCAGCTACGCTGTACTGTTTGTTTCTCTGAAACTCTTTGCAGATGGAACGAAAGATACAGAGGCTGGAAAGCAAACAACAAAAGTAGATTCCCCTCGGTTGCAAGTTCTAAACAAGGTTTGCAGAAAATTTCTAAAAGCACAGTCACTGCATATTTCCGTGTTATTTCCATCTTTTGTAAGATGGATGGAATGATATGTAAAGAATCATGGTCCTTCGTTGTTTTCTTGTGTTTGCATCCTGAAAGTCACTGCTTTATGCAGACAATCTATGTTATATGGTGGCCATTTGAGTCATAGTCGCTGTTTTCGTTTATCTTTTGTTTCTGAAGATAACAGTTTTGGTTTTAAAAGACTGAAGAAAATTGGGAAATAATGTAGGATACTTATGTTTATTTACACAGACATAACCCCAAACATGAACAACCATGTCATATGCTACGAAAGCCCTGTGATATTATCATCTTGTTTGTCTGGTGCCATGCCAGTTGCTGACAATTCTTGATGCTCTACCACAAGCTATAGAACTTTTGACTTATTTAACCATAAAGCAAGATGGCCAGTCTTCTCCGAAATAATCAAACTAATGCCATCTGAAATCTTCACTTTCTTTGTTTTCCTTGCAAACTGAACACTCAGTTAATATTGTTTGAAAATGCAGCTCAGCTAGCCAATACTACTAAAGCAAGCTCATAAATAATGAGGCAATGATCTGGGAACTAATATCTTTAGCCATACTGATTAGGCAAATTTTACTTCCATCTTTTCTCTAATAGCCAGTTTTTGCTTACAGTTTTGCTTATTTCCTGCTTGATGATGAACTCTCACTGACCAGGCAAAACTGCTGAATGTTTTGCCTGCCTTTATTACTAAACAAATGGAAGTGACAATTCTAAGCAAATTGCAAGAAGATCCTATCCTGCTTGTGAAGTCGTTGATTAATGGTGATTGGATTGGTGAGAAGTAATAAGCAAAGTCCAGTATACAGACTTTGTAAATCTCACCCCGCCATTAGCGTTGTTTTGGAGACACGAACCAGTTGGCTCTTTACATGCCAAAGACAGAAGTTAGGAGTTACTTGATACCCTTTACCGACGCTTACATTTGTCCTTACAATGAATCCAGTCTGGCTGGTAACGTGTATCTGCGTGTGCGACCAAAGTTCTAAAGAGACTAGCACACCTTCCCATGCAACTAAAATTATGCCAAGAAGAGCCCCTGGTTGTTTGCTTCTGTTACTGTGCAAAAAGGAATCAAAGAGCTTGTAACGTATACCAGGCTTGGCAATTGAAATCAACTTTCTTGTATGTGATGGACGTATCATCTGCGTGGGTTCACTTGGCTTTGCAAAATGTCTTTTATCCCGGACAATAAATTTAGAAATGTTTGGCAGAGTATATAAGATAGTCCCTCCCTCAGGAAACTTCCTGAGAGGCTGGGACAGAATGGTTCTGCATGGGATCATTATAATTACTAATATCTCCCTCAAGGAAAAAAAATTTCATCAACAAGATCCACATTCACACAGCACAGCCAAATGATAGTCAGACTTTATTGAAAGAGAAGCAGAATGACAGCTCTTATGAAGCAAGGAACAAACCAACTAAGGGTCAGCATAATTTCCAACGCAGCAAGCAGCCATCTCGATGATATTGGAGATCAAGATTCTTATAAACTTAGCAACAGGAGCCAACACATACTCCAGCCCAGAGAAAAATAGGAACACAATAGCATCCATCACAGCACTTACCATTGATGGCGAGGCATGCAAAACCCGTACAACAGCAATCATCCCGGACACCTCCACTCTCTAGTAACTTCATCCTTGAGGGTGAATTCGATCCCAGTGGATTCTGATGCTCCACACAGGCAGCAGGATAAAGAAAAGCAGCAACAAGTACCAAAACCACCTTCAACAGCAGCAACAGCAACCCGACCTTACTCCTACTCTTCATCTCTAGGTACCTTGGATAACAATAAACTGCTTTTGATCCGTACCAGCTATGGAGGATTATATTGCCGAACTATCCTCTCCTGCAAATTACTTCTTGCTAATAACCAAATATGAAGCAGAGTTTGTAGAAGGCTTACAGCTCAAATAACAATTTCACAATTTGTAGGGAATTTGGATGTCAAATAAAGTCTGTACTTGGCTAGAAAACGTTGTTGAGTATTTTCCATCAAGTTTTTCTCTCGATCACAATCAGGATATCCGTACGCTAACCTATGAATCGGACAGGATCAGATTGAACTCGTTAAACTGTGAATTATGTTACAGGATATTTGGTTTGAAAAACAATGTTAATAGCTTATAGTGGGCCTACCAATTCAATCCTACAGCTAAAGTATTTTGGGCCGATAGACGAAGGAGTATACGCTTGACCGGGACAAGCGACAAGGATGTCCCTACAACCAAACGCAAACTCAAGGATGCACCCGAAAATCCGAAATTTAAACGGCCAGGATCTCTTGAAATCTTTCAATCGCTTCCAAACCACCACAAAACCCTAGCTATATATAACCATATACATCCCATTTCTTGTTTCCTCTTGTTCTACAAAACCCTAAGCCGCTGCAGCTCATTTTCATATCTTCACAAAGAAGTAGACGTTGCACTTTACAAGTAGTTTCTCCATCCCTCGGTTTCTCCTCGACATTCTTATACATTTGCTTCGATTAGGTTTTGTGGAGACATTGGTATCTAAAATTGTTTTGTTTCTTTTGTTTGACAACAGCAATGAAGGTTGTCGCCGCCTACTTGCTCGCCGCTTTGGGAGGCAACACCAGCCCCTCTGCCCAGGATATCAAGAAAATTCTCGGATCTGGTAATCAGATGAGTGTACAGATTAAGTTATGTTGATTCTGATTACTTAAATTATAGGTCGCTTATTGTTATTTGTGATGTGAATGTGTTTGAACGTCAGTCGGTGCTGAAGCGGATGAAGAGAGGATTGAGTTGCTGCTGTCACAAGTGAAGGGAAAAGACTTGGCGGAGCTTGTAGCTGTTGGCAGGGAGAAGTTGGCGTCCGTGCCGTCCGGTGGCGGTGCTGCCGCTACGTACGCAGCCCCCGCTGCTGGTGGTGGTACTGCTGCACCGGCTGCCGAGGCCAAGAAAGAGGAGAAAGTTGAGGAGAAAGAGGAATCCGATGATGTTAGTAATGTTTTTATATTTTTTTTGGTTTTGCTGTTTTTTAAATAGCTGTGATCGATCTTTATGTTATTGTTGTTTTCATTGTTACAGGACATGGGATTCAGCCTCTTCGACTAAAGATCTGATTGGTCATTAGCTTTTTTCTTGTACGAAAGGTTTACCTTTTTTTTATTGAAGGAGTTTTATTCTGTAGTTGGATTGGATTTGAAACGATATCTAGACTTTGAATTGCGAAATTGTGTTTTGGATCGACATAATTGTTAATGTTTGGATTTCTACCGATTGGATTCGCTGCATTTTATTTTCTTTTCCTCTTTATTATTAGTAGTTTTGTTGTCCATGTTCCGTGAGTATTTTTTGTTCTCGTTGCCGACTGATGTTGTGGAGTTTATTATAGCTTCGCATCATCTTAGTTCGAGTCCTCTGTTTTCATTTGGTACATTGTGGAGTCTTGTGTTGTTCTTAGTCTGCAGCGAGTGGTGATCATTTGTCATTTGATTATTTATCAACCCAATTTTTCTAATACTAGTGAAGCGTTTGGGAGTCCCTAGTAATAAGAATTAGGTGGGAGAGAAATTGTTGTGATGCTTTCTGGTAACTGCTAGTTTCAACAACTCAGTAATATCCCGTAGTTGGGCATTTTGATTCTGTTCCCTGGTTCTGACGGATTCAAATTAACCAAAAATCCTTCTTATTTCATATTGGTAATACATTTGTCTGTTGCAGCAAATGGCAGCAGAAAACTGCTGCAGAATTTGCTTGGTTTTTGTACATTAGCGCGTAAACCTCTACGCTAGTCCCCATTAGTTGTCGATATCAACAGCTATTGCAATTCTGTGCATAGTATGCAGGTATATGGTAGATTACATCAAAATCTTGATATTCGTGTTTATGTTTGATATGAAATATGTAATTAGAGCTCACAGCAGCGTTTATATGAAGAAATGATTCTGACATCAGCTACTAGATTGTTTTTTTTCATAAGAAAATCGAAGATAATAATCAGTGAGAATCAGTAAAAAACAGCATAATCTGAATAGGAACGGTTCCGTATGGCCAAAGAAGAAATGGCAACTTATATGATTCCCAGTAGTAACTCGATAACTAACGAAATTTTGCTTATAAAAAGAACAATAAAAGATAAACCATTAAAAAGAAATTATGTCTAAACAAATTCTAATCTTTTTTTTTAAGTTTTCTCTTCCTCATGTTAGTCGCTCATGGCTATATGAACCACTGTGCATTAATGATACTCTTAATTATCATACTCTAATTATTTTAAAATATTAAGACGTATAATCTCTTTTCTATTCTCCAAAAGGAAAAAAAGAAAACTAGTCTTTGAAAAGATCCATGTATCGAATTTTTTTGTAACTACCCAATCCCTATTATTAGAGAGGAATATGGATAACTCGTGTCTTTTGTTTTTTTGTCAGGAATAGTCACTACCAATTTATACACACTACCGAGTGCGCTTCTGGTTTTACAACGCCTCTGGTTTGCCTTAAAACAATGCCACCTTTTACCTGATTGCATCCTCTTGTGATATAAGGGAGATTATACATGTTTCATGTCCTTGGTTGTATTTTCTTAACTAGTTAAAAATAGATATACTAGAAATAGAAATACAAAATCAATACCTTTATACATAATTTTATTATGTCTTTTAATATCACCGTATTTTATATTATTGAATTATTTTTATTATGTATTATATATTATATAATAATTTTTTTATCTATAAAATATTATATAATAATATAAAATATTAAGTATTTTTAGCTTTAAAAAGATTGAAATTTTAAATTTTTATTTATTAGCTAATATAATTAAAGAGTTTCATAATTAATATTATGGTTAAACTCAAAACAAAACCATTGTGTATCTATCAAGTATAAAACTGACCTTGTAAAATAAAAATAATTCAAATGAATTTCAAAATTTTTGATTTATTAATGATAAATTAAAGAGTCGAAGGTAAGTATTATGTTTTTATAATATAAAAATATCATTATTGATCAGATTAATTCTAAAGAAAGATTCGATTTTTTATCCTAGAGGACTAACTGTAAGCACCATTTGAAAGAGCTTACTCTGTTACCTATATGGATACCAAGGTGGCCGAGCATTAATTCTTTTAATTATTTCTTTTGATTAAGCTTTTGCTGGTTAACGATCACTTCATATGAAAACAGAACTTGAAGAGAAGATCACCGTAAAGCTCAAACAAACATTTATAGATAGATGAAAACACCATACAAACATACATAGATAGAAAGATAAACACACAATTTCTTTTAAAAAATAAAACATAAACACACAATAAGTCTAATACAAACACGACGATCAGTTCTAATGAACTGTTTATTTAAATGCCCATAGGCTACATAGCTACTAGAGGTTCTGATCTCCAACAGAAGAACCGGCCGGAGCAAGCTCGAACAGCCATCTAGCGCCTAGCACGACCACGCCTCCTCGCCTCGTTGGCCGAAATGTTGCTCTCCATCTGTTCACAGTGCAACAACACTCGGAAGATGACTAGTATTAATTAATAGGTTCATTTTAAACTGGAGAAGGAAAAAATCAGTGCTAACCTCACTGATGATGGCGAAATTGTTCTTCAGAATCTCATATTCTTGCTTGACTTTCTCAAGAGCCCCCAGAGACCTGAAAATGCGTATGTCATATATATATCGTCAATAGGAAGAGAGGATAAACGGTTTATGTATAATGAATGTGAAAAATGCCCTTACTTCTCCTTGTTCATCTCCTTCAAGGCAGCTCGCAGCTCAATAACTTCATGGTACATTTTGCAACCACCCATGCTGAAACTCACACATATTAATGTGCATATATATATATATATAAGTGGGTTTCAAAATAGACTGGCGAAGATTTCGAAGGACATAATACCTGGAGGTAGCGCCTTTTATTCGGTGAACATCGAGGTCAACTTTCTCAAAGTCGACTTCATCTTCATCCCTGATAATTTACACCAGATTCACAGTTGAGACAAGAGGATGAGGAAAAAACAGATGATATTAACTAAGAGAGGGTTGAGCGATATGAAAAGATGATTCAAGAGATACGTACAGTTGCACGGTTATCTCCGCTAAGCTGTTATCAGTGTTTTGCAAGTAGCCAGTGATTATTTCAACTACCAGCCCTGGGTTTCTCTCTCCCAGGCAAAGGAAGTCGTCCAAGTGGTTGTCCACGATTCCCTGCAAAAGACAAACATATTCGTTAGAATTCTAAGAACGTTCATCAACCTTTTCAGGCTCTTTCCAAATGATGAACTACGAAGCATCCTTTGAGAGCCTTCCTATCCTTGTGATGGTAACTATACACATGTAGCTCCTGTTCTTGTAATACAGAACCTGAAGAGAAACATCAGAAGTACCCATACATGTATGGCCAAGAAAGAAAACAAAAGAAAGCGCAAGGGAATCGTCTACCTGATCATGGAGGTGACTCACAAAGTTAGCTAGCTGCTGCCTGAGATGGATTCCAACCATTTTTTTCCCTCAATACTCACAACCCTCACAATCTCTCGATATTTCTCTACTGGTACTAGTGCTGTGAAGAGTAGAGACTGCTGGGGGGTTTGTATACACAAGAAACGTGAATTATTTATTATTTATTTTTCCTCAAAAGCGAGAAACGGTAGGGAGGGGCAGTTTCTCATAATCATGGCTAAACTGGCTGTGTCTGACCAGTTTGGCAACAAAACCTACACACTGTGTGCTGGGTGCTATTTGTGGTTAAATGTTCATTAAAAGACTCAAAATTAAAGCGAGGCAGATGACAGGTAGAGTACGCGCACCCACATCCATATGCTTTCTCACGCGAGGCTAAGATAAGACCTTACTGGGGACATGTTTATCTATACAAAATATTTGAAAAAAAAAATAGTAAGATTTTTTTCTTTCTATTGTTCTTCTTTAATTTTTATAACGCTCAATATAAACTTATTGACTTACACATGGCCATTTTGTTCATAAATAGAACTTGAAATGGTATTTTAGGATAGCTCCTCATTAAATTGCTAAAAAACTTTATATTTTTAAATTAAAAATGATAAATAAATCAAATTTTATTATATATGGTTTATTTTATCTTTTATTAATCAATATATTGATTATTGTTATTATATTAACTATTCGGGTTACATTTACTAATATTTAGAAATAAATATCCGCGCGTCAACAAAAGTTATTGATTGCGCGTTGATATAATTATTAAAAGATTATCGGATTGAACAAGTTTATCGATCTCGTTTTCCAATATGTATGCAGGATAGTAATTATTCAATCATTGTCCGTTAATCGTAAATCGTTTGTTTGTCGTATATAATACTTGTCACCTAAGATTTTAAAATAATAATAATAAATTATATTAAATAAAGTTACTTAACATATCATTTGTTGTTTCTATATATAGAAAATATTACACTATCCAAAGATAAATATGCATATGGAATAATAACTACAGTATTAAATTAGGCTATCGCCTTTGTGGTAAAAAAAAAATTATTACACATTATTTTACAATCCCATATTGATTAGCATAGGACCATCTTCTCTTTATATATTTGGTTCAGTTTTTAATTACATGATCCTAAAGATATATATTATTATAAATAATATCATAACATAATACATATAAATTCAAGATATTCAAGATAAAATTCAAGATATTCAAGATATTCAAGATTTTCCTAATTATTTTTTATGTGAGATTAGATAATACTTGACCCACTATGCAAATATAAGTCTATATTTATATAGTGAAGATAATTGCAATGGAGTTATCTCCCAAAAAGTAAGATAATAAAGTTTGAATTTTCCTTCAAATCTTAATATTTTGTCATGCTTTAACTCAAAATTAAGAAAAGATGCTTAAGAAAAGATGCTTATAAAAAAGATTAGAGGTCATATCGTTGCTTTTACAATTATCATATTAAAGTAATCATATACAGACCACAAATAAAAAAATATTATTGCTATATATATAACAAATCATGCACATGCAATATCTAACGAATATTCTTGAAAAATTACAAATTTCAAGTATTTTATATTTGATAAATAAATTTAATTATACTTGATTTTACGTTGCTGTTAGTATATAATTATTATGGAGAAGGATTTTGTCATTCCCAAGCCTTTTATCTCCATCGACTTTTGAGAATAAAACTATATCTACTTTGTCAATAGTTGTATATCTAGGATGATATGTAGAACCACTCTCCACAACCCAAAAAAATATACTATTCCAAATCCTTGTGGTTCTTACACCATTGGCAAAGAGCAAAACCACAGGAAATCTCATACGTTAAACTGTAAGATCAAATATCAGACAATTACCTTCTAAATAGATTAATCGTGATCAACTTGCCTTGATTACTCTGAATTGAACCCAAACTCCGGTCCTACCAATTCTCTAGAATCTTGCAGATGTCTAGATTCTTCCATGGCTGAAAACCTGCTGGTTTAGCTCAGAATCAGATATCTCGTTTGGACTTTCTATGTGGATTGTGGAGTCAGAATACACATTTCTCAATATGGCAACTAAACCTCCTGATGAATAAAATCATTAGGCAACTAAATTGGTCGATCAGTAAAATTGCTTTCGGAATGTTCATTCCATCGAGCTTTAATAAGTAATAATAATAATAATAAAGAAAACAAAAGGAAAAATGATCGTGCATGTATAATATGTTGTGCATTTGAAAGGCAAGGCCTAAAGCATGTTAAATTAAACCAGGCAATAATCTCACTTAATTCTACTCCGGGGGAAAAAGGAGCACATCTTTCCAAGAGTATCATTAATACAGACGGCGCTTTGCTCTCTCTGACAACAATGGAATCAGGAAAATAAGGATAATCAAAGGTAACTTACAAAAGTAAACAATAACCATAGCCCTATGAGTACACTACACTCAAAGAGGGAGGGATGGGAGAGGGAAACAAAGCACTTACTCAACGTAAATGCAATTGCCATGCCAAATGCGTATGTTAAAACGGTTAGGCAATGGAGGAGCAATTCCACTAAGATTTGGGTACTGTCACATTTAGGATTTTCACGTCTTGGGTTGGCTTATCTGTTTTGTCTGTCTTCACCTTCTCAATAGCCTGTTAACAATATGTTTAGAACATCAGTTAAATACATAAATTTCCACAAATACATGTTCATCTATTCAATCGGGTGTTGGGAAATATGCACATGGATATTAATATATCATGCTAAGCAATTGGTGCAGTCTATCTGTCAACGCTCGTCCTGAGTAATCTCATTTGATGTGATGCCAAAAATTTCATAACTGACGCGTTAGTACTTTTGAATCACGAGTCAAAGAAATGCTATTAGTACTATTTGCTCTGCCATCTCGTCTCCCTAATCCTATCTGCCTCTCTCTATCTCTATTTCATAAAGTAAAAAACCAATTCAGTTGCAGAACAAGCAACTGCTAGAGCAGTTGGCTAAAATTACCTGGACAACATCCATTCCTTTCACAACTCGGCCAAAAACTGTATGCTTACTGTCCAGCCATGGGGTAGCCACTGTGGTGATAAAGAACTGCGAGCCATTTGTATTTTGGCCAGCATTTGCCATGGACAAAGTGAAGGGCCTATCATGTCGTAAGCTGCAAGTATGGAAAAATTTTGTCCCGGTCAGAAAAACATGGTGCAGAAGAAATTTTCAAGATAAGGAAAATCATGGTCAAACAGAAATGAAACTTTTAAAAAAATGGCAGCATGCAGTGAGATGCATTCTAATAGATTCTGGTCATAATTGTTTTCATGCTAGACACGCCAGATAGTTTCATCAATTGTTGCAAGCATCTACAGCAACCAGGTTGTTGATGACAAGTTGCACTAGAACGCATTTGTTACAAGAACATAAGGAAAGAAGAAAACCAACTGGAAGGATATTTCAGAAGTTCTGAAATGCACAATAACTTATTTTTAATCAATGAGCAAATCAACAATGGCAAGAAAATTGCAGTCAACCACAGAGAATATAACTATTTTTGGATTGTTGGAATACATTATAGGAAGGAAACAGAGCTGAATGAGCCCCATGTAACGTGCAAGTAAAAAGATACCTTTTGTGAAACTCATCCTCAAACTCCCTTCCCCAAATAGATTGCCCACCCGTTCCATCTCCCAATGGGTCTCCTGTCTGTATCATGAAGCCTTTGATGACTCGATGAAAGATGAGATTGTCATAATAGCCATTCCGGCAGTGTGTTGTAAAGTTCTCCACAGTTTTTGGACATTCTTCAGGATACAGTCTCATATGAATGTCACCCATTGTCGTATGCATAATCTGCAAAAAGGAGTACAGATTGGAAAAGAAAAATAATAATAGATGCCATCAGGTTGTAATAATATAAACAAAAAATAATAGTACCACATTAATAATAGGTATCAGGTTGCAAAAGAATATTAAATTGAGTTCAGAAATAAATACAATCTAAGTCATTTACTTTACAGAATACAGGAGCGCAATTTGCAAATACAGAGTGACTACTATCATGGGGAGAACTGATTTTAAATATTCGTCACATGATCATCAAGCAAGGATAAAATGAAAATTAGTACCTAAGTCCCCAAAAAAAGGACAACATAATCTTTTTAAATATCAAACGGTGCAATAGCATTAGAACCTCTGCCACTCAAATGTCTAAAACTTGCTCCCGATCCTTAAATAATATTACCATGCAGCAAAAGCCAGATCTATACAAAATATATTTTCAAAATCTTTTCTCATGCATGTACATAAGAAAAAAAGGCAGACACAAGTATCTTCATAGCAGCATATTTTGAATCATAATTTCGGTATGCAACAATTCATAACTAAAAATACTATCATAAAAGAAACTTACCACATTGTCAGGAAGAGATGTCGTCACTGATTTGCCTATATCTGATGCAGACAAAAGTTCATCAGCTGGAGGTTTTTCATTGAACACGTCCCTTCCTTTAGTTGCATCCTCAGGCTCCTCTGGTTCCCTCTGACTGTCAGTTGCATAACCAAAGTCATGAAAAACAGTAGATACTTTCAAAACATACAAGGATGCCAAAACTATAGGTGAACTAAATTCACACCATAGAATACTTCCAGAAGAATAAAATAAGAAACTGTCTTGACCTAGTGTCTAAAATCTGAAAATAAGTTATTATCCTTTTGGGGATAACTGGTTCCAATAAATTGGCTGTATTTTATCAGTGCATTCAAGTTTCAAAACAAGTGATATCAGGAAAAAGAAGTGCCTCAGCAAAAGATGAGGTGTCAGTTTTGGTCCTTTATGTCTTTCCTCTCCTCTTATTGAACTATTCTGCAACCTGTCTTCAATCTCAATGTGGATGGTGGGAAGATAAATATCACTAGTAGCTATACTGTCTTGTTTTGGTTAAAAAATTCTACTGGAGAAGATATTAAAAGCAGATTGTATGTCAAGACTGCCACAGAACTCATTCATCTTCCACTGGGAATCAAACCTTCCCATATCAAAAGCTCTTGACAATAGATAAATTCACTTCATTGACACTAGGTAAACAACAAATGCCCTATAAATAATCACTAATTTCAAACATAATTCACTATAATCATCAACTTGTTTAGTACCTGAATAAATAAATCCGGTGTTTCTTGAATGCACAACATAATAGAGTAGGATCGGACAAAGGCTCTTTGCTCTCATTGGCATTTACTGCTGCAGAAGGAGTTTTTCTTGCTTTTTTACTACTTCGGTCACCTTGATATAAAGCAATTCTCAAGAATCTGTCATTGTTCTCTACCTTCCCAAGAATTCGTGCAACTTTATTTGTGTGTAAATTTACCACCTAAAATAAGGATCAACCCAGAGAATTGCAATGAACAGACAATAAGCTAAAAATATTTATGCTTCAGAAAAATGTCAGAAATTAAGATGTCCCCTAAAATTTAATGGAATATTTTGGAAATATAAAGTTTGCTGCCCACAGAAAATGTGAATTCATTAAACAGTTTGATAGTATAGCAGCAGAGAATATTTACTTTTATCCCAAGAAGGGTTGCATATATGAGGAAGTTGGAACTTTCATCAAAAACAGCATTTGGTTGAGGTGTCATCTCTGTTTTCTCGATTTCTTTCTCGACGGCCATTCTTCGGCCAAAATCAATAGCTTCTAGGCGGTATAAGGGTGCATCACTTCTTTGGAGATCTTGAGCAACCTAAAGTATAAAAGAAAAGTATATATTACATTCTTATAAAAGAATAAAAATGAAGAAGAAAATAAGTATAAAAGAGAAGTATATATTACATTCTTATAAAAGAATAAAAATGAAGAAGAAAATTAATTCTAATTCAAATACAAGAACCATAGCTACCTCTAATGATTCATCATAAACTCTTCTTAGCTTGCCTGTTCTGAACCAAAACACACGTATCCTACGATCTGGTGATGTAATAGAAAACTGTTTCCCATCTGGGCTCACCTGCAGATCAACGCAGTTAAATTTATAAATTTTCTTTTCTTACACCATGTGGCAATAAACAAACTTAAAACCTTGCACACCACATATTAATAACAATAGGTATGCAATAATACCTCAATACTGGAAACACTTGTCTTGCATTTCACAATCTCAAGCAGATGTGTGTCGCTTTTCAATCTAAAATTCACCCTGCACAAATTTGACCAAACAAGCAATGTTGGCCATACATATTTAGCAGAATACAAATTTACAATACAAATGATGTCTTGTCATTCCAAAGAAAAAAAAGTGTTGGCCATAACATTGCATTGATCTTTTACTCTAGTTGATGGATGGGAGCAAACATATAGATACTTACTCGCTCTCCGGAAACTTAAGGGTAGTAGGACTCCAGTATTCAATGATTCCTTTGGTATCAGCAGATACAACAGTGTCAAACACAGGGTTGTACTTCATTACTTTGACTGGTCCAAAATGTATCTGGAGAAACAGAGACAAAACAGGCCAAAAAGCTTTCATCATTTAGCAAACACCAAAAAGGTTTAATGAACCATGATTGAAAATTGAGAACCTATCCTTGCCTCTCGTGAGATAATAGATTCATTTGTCCCAGAACGTGCATCATATATGTGCACAAATGAGGAGCTCCGGTCACTGACAGCAAGCCTTGCTTTAACATCCCCATGTTTATAAACCCATTCAACACAACCAGGCACAAATGATAGACGAATCATGACCATCATGTCATAATTAACGACATCATATATCTTCACAGATTGATCATCAGAAATAGTACAACAAAGAAGACCATCCATGCTAACCTGCATGGCTGAACAAAGTTATGGTTGATCACTGAACTAATATGAGAAAAATGAGGATGGAATCACAACAAACAAACAGAATGTCTATGAGCAACAGAATCGCATTTCCCTGAATTAAAAACATAAAATAGAATAAAGCATATCAGAGAAAAAAATGTTCTTTCCTCCATGCAAGCCATACAGCACAACAAGCCAAGACATGCATTTCTAACAACACGAACACAATCTACAGCATATATTCGTTGAGTAAAGCCCTACAGGGACCATAAACGTAGCAAAAGCAAGAAAACAAGTAAATCATTAAGATTAAATTATAAGAAAAAGGAAAAATCTTACCGCTAGACCTTCAATTGGACCAAGGTGGGAGCGGAAATGTTTTGCGAATTCAATTCCCATAGCTTTCTTCTTCCAGAACTTCAAATGCCCTATTCAAATTTTAAAATAAGAATAAACAATCGAACACATAACACAATGCACATACAAACACAACGCGCGAAACAATGACTGCAGTAAAAGCACCAGTACCATCTAAACTCCCGGTCATAAAGAAATCCGCGGCCGACACTGCAACATGAGTGACAACATCGCGGTGCATATAACTCTTCTCGTACCTGGGAATCTCGAAGAGCACAAAATTTCAGCTAGATTTGAAGAAACCCTAAACGCAGACATTAGTAGATAAAATTTGAGGAGATAAACTTACATATTGGCAGAGGGAAGGGAATTCAAGTAAGCTTGCTCAAACTGGAGTGGGCGCTTGGGTCGGGCTTTCGGGGCCGGACCGGGTCCGACCATAAGCTCCTCCTCTGCTTCCGTAGGAGCAGTGGTGGCTTTGGCAGTGTAATTTTGGGGATCTTCCATTCTCGGGGGGTTTAGAAAGGGTTTGGAATAGGTTGGGTATAGCAGCCTTCTCAGTTCTTCTGAAGAGTCGAGAGAGAGAACAATGTAATAAATTACTGAATGGATACTGATTTTCTAACCAAAAGGAAAGAAGCGGTTGTGTGGTTTTTTAGAATATGGACTTGGGTTGAACCTAACATTGGGCTTACTACAGACCCAAGATTTTAAATATGAAACTCGTAGAAACTGCTCACCATAGCTTATGTTGGAATCAAATAAATAATTTAACATATAATTCAAAATAAACTATAGTTCTTAGGTCAATCAGCTTACGATACTTCTGTATATCACGCATATATATAGTCTGTCACCTTTTTTAATCATTTTTATTTTCTGCTCCAAATTTCTAATTCTATGCATCCGGAGTAATGGACATGTCAAGTTAGATAGCAGGAGTAAGATAAATCTGAAATATTTCAGTCTTACAAGATAATGAGGTCATGATTAGACATTTGGTGGAGGGATACAAGTGTTTTGCCAGGAATGGGAGGCAGTGACAAGACATGGTTAGGGCGAATTATCAACACGGATGATTCTAAACGGAAGAGTTGCTATGCCATCATGTGACTTGAGCAACCTAAAAAACAAAAACATGGCCAGCTCTCATGGTCTTCCTGCCTAGTCCCACATTTCCCCTGTGCACTAAACAATTCACATGGGGTTGGGAGCTTCATCTCCACGAGCCAATACGCCCAAATTAGGCAGCCAGTCCTTCCTAATGGCGCGACCCATGCACCCAGGGCCCCTGTGATCGGTGGACAGCCCATCACTCGGCGCCACCGGCAACTTAGTCTCCTTACTCATGTTTTATTTGTCAAGATCCAATGTCCCGACACTGGCAATGACCTTGAAATATGATATCCGCGACAGGATGCATCTCTTGGTGCTTAACGCCAAAAATATAAGAAAAGTATCTTTCTTCACAAAGTCGTGAAAGTGATCGGTGAAAAATATCTTAGAATGGCCCCAGTGGGGATCATGGTGAAACGGTAAATAAATGAAATGCATGGTACGATAGTTTTATTAATTTTTTTGTGATTTTACTAATAATATTCAACTGGGGTCTCGGGACAGCTTTCATCTGATACTACAACATCTCTACTAAACGGTGGAGGGACGTATGGTGGCCGTGTACATCTCAACAGTGCCCAGTTGACCCCATGGAAGAATGGATGATGCTTGATGGCAGATGCGCCCATGGTAGACCCCAATCTCCTAGCCGGATCTTTGGCTAATAATTGGGCAATGAGGTCCTTGGCCGTGGTTGGTACGGCAGGTTCTTTGGGGAACTCGAGGGCACGAGCCACAATATTAGCCAGGGTTAGCTCGTGGTCCACTCCCCGAAAAGGAGTAACCCCGTAGAAGAGTTCGTACATAAATATGCCTAGCGTCCACCAATCCACGGGACTGCCGTGGCCCTCACCGGACACAATCTCCGGCGCCAAATACTCGTGGGTCCCTACGAAAGACATGGAGCGGACATCGACTGGCTCAGCCACAAACTCAGGCCCACCGCGCTGGCCCATCTTCTTCTTGCGTTTACGCCTTGGGTGGAAACATGACACAGCTGGGACTATACAGTTGGGGAGAATGCACGAGGATGAGGTAAAACGAGGCAGCTCGGCAGGGTTGTCCTTAGGAGCTACAGCAGATGGGTTTTGCTCGGTAATTACCTGCGGCGTTGATGAAGATTCATCACATTTTAACGAAAGGTCAAAGTCCGTAAGCATTATGTGACCGTCTGATCGGACGAGCACGTTTTCGGGCTTCAGATCACGGTAAACAATTCCCATCATGTGAAGGTATTCTAGAGCAACCACCACCTCTGATGCGTAGAACCTGGAAAGTTTTTCAAGATTAGAACTTGAAACAAGTATTAAGAAACTATAGTTGTAACTGGTACCATACGTTAACTCGCATCAGATCATCCTAGACAAAGGCAGAACATTGCAACCTCTAACAAGGATCAATGGGGCCAGTAAAAAGTGCAGAAATAATTATGCATTTGAGCAAGAAAATAATTTAGATGCCGAGAGTTTCCTGACCATGTGGCAAAGGGGGACAACTGTTGATATTTTTAATTGACAAGCTGAATTTCTGGGGAATTATTTTGCCATCATGATCATCAAGATATACATACCTATAAAGACAGAAATAATGCATGTATAAAGAAAATAATGATACCGAATCTGAGCCTACATGAATGTGCACATTCTATTCTAGTATCGACTTTAATTCTTCCATCACTATGTACCCCTGTATACCAGCAATTGAGAATCAAAATAACACTATAGCTCTAAAGTATACAGCATACCGACATAGGGCATCACTGGTTTTGTTGCCTACTTTGTCATCCACCAGTCCGAACATATCTATATCGTGCACCCACTTTTAAACTAATCAGAAGAAGATCTCAAAAGGAAATGAAATGACCAAAATGATAGAGATAGGGCGTCCACCCTTTAATGGGAAAAGAAGAGAACGAGTGATTCTGATGGCCCCTGTTTGAAGGAGCCAAAAAGCAAGGAGACAAAATAAGGTCCCACAAAAACAAGACTCGTCGTAAGAACCCTACCAGGATTGCAGCTGAAGATAACAGAAAGACGAGTTCTGAAATGTCAGGTTTCCCGGGGGTTACTTATGTTTCTAAGCCTCCGATGACGAAGGAGTTTCAGTTTCCAAATCATGTAAGCTGATCTATAGTATATACATCTGCTAAAAAGGCCAACGTTTCATACCCAGATAGCTTTATTTAGGGGTTCATGAAACACTATCGTTGGTAATCTTATTTGTCAAGAGTTACCATCCTCCACTGTCTCTCTTAACAAGCCAACTCCAATTAGCATCCACAGGGTAAAAGACAAAGAAAAAGGGACAACCGGGACTTCTTTAATGCGACCAGGTCAGCACAGAACAGACAATAACCCGAAGCTAACCTTCATTCCCCTCCATGCAACAAAACAGTAACACTAATAATCCACAAACAGACTATCAACATGGTTAGCAAAATGGAGTGGTTAGTGCACTTACTAATAAAATTCAATTCAGTACCAACAACTGTAGGTTAGTAAAATCACGAGGCATTAATGGAAATGCCAAAGCCGGAATTGCGGGTCCACTCTGGAAATTAAACCTACAGTGACAGCAAAAGGTAATATCGATCAAATCAAAGTCTAACACTATTAACCCTCCAAATTGCCACATGCCGCAATTATTAGCACCCGGATAATTAGCGTAACTTAATCACATGATGACGTGACCGACTCCTTCCTAATTAACAAAAAGAAAAGGGTCGAAAAACAAAGTACGTGGACTACACCGCACGTGATCAGCACCCGACAAACAAAGAAAAACGGCATAACTGCCGTAAATCCTGCCTGCTCCGTGAAGCTAAAACATAATTTGAATAGTAGTACCAAGCACATATATAACACAAAACTCGAAAAACATGTCACGTTACGCGTTGGTGCTTAAGATTTGGGTATCTGCTTTCGGATTTAGCATCTAAGGTCGTGAAATCAGAAGAAACACCGTTGATCTTTCACAAATGTCAACCAGTGACCATCAAGAAAAAAACGCAAACATATGCTACAATGCAAAAGGATCAAATTAGTTGGGTCCACAACTGACGGGCACCGTGCCTTTCTTCAGGTAGTGGGGACCATACCTCCGATCCATCACCTTCGCACATGTCTCGTAGGTTAATTACTAATTCAAAGGTAACTTGCATGATAAACCATTTTTTTTTCCTAGAAGGAAAAGGATAAGAGAATTTTTTTTAAAAAAAGTCAAAATAACCAAGTGATGTTTACCTGACGGCGGTTTCCTCGAAGCGTCTAAGAGGTTGGCGTTGGCGGAGGACGTGGAGGTCGCCTCCGGGGCAGAACTCAGTTAACAGGCAGAGCCAGCGAGGGGAGTCTACGGCTGCGAAGAGGGACGGCAGGAAAGGGTGATCCAGCATTTCCAGTATCTCCTTCTCCATCTTGGCCCTCCCTTCTTTACTCCGCGATACCAACTCTTTCTTGTCCATCACTTTCGCCGCGTAAAGTAACGGAGGAGACGTGTCGTTGTGGGCGTTGGAGTCGGGTCTGGTGGTTTTGAGTTCGGTTAAGTAGACGGAGCCGATGTCGCCGGAGCCAAGTCGGAGGGAGAAACGGAGGTCGGCGAGAGAGAGGGAATGGTGTTTGGACGGGTGCGCGGAAGTGGCAGGGGTGAGAGTGGCGGAGGAAGACGAACCGGAACTCGTGCTGCGTTGGATAGTGGTGTTAGTTGTGGCAGTGGATGTGAAGCTTATGCTTTGCAGGTCGTCCGCCAAGTCGTCTAACCATGGCTCCATGGTAGCAGTGGAACACTAGCCGGGCACAACTTCGAAGAGCAAGTGAGATAAAATGGGAGGGTCATGTGGGATTTTGATTTTTTAAGAGGCGTGTGGGGTGTGGAATGGACCGGGCTTGGTCCGGAATTTGGGCAAATTTGTCAATTGGGCCCATTTTAATTTGCCATTAGTCAGGGATATTAGTATATAATGTCGGGTGTTGGAGGGGAGACAATGCATTATGACTTTCTGGTATCTAATCGGAGGGATCTGTTGGATTATGTTGTGGACTAGCTAATAAATTAAAAAAAATGGCAATTTTCACCTAGCTGTCAAAACTTTAATGCCATTTAATATAAGAAAAAAACTTTATTGCCATTTCCTAAGAACCAGCCATAATGACAATATGTCTCTTCTAAGCCCAAAACTCAACTAGAAATGTATAATATTTATGAGGGTGACAGCAAATTAATTATATTCACCAACTTTTTGCATAGAACTGACAATTAAATGAAAACAAAGGGTTGTGGCCGTAGTATCGTCATTAGTCCATTTCAGAATAAGAAACACGATGGCATCTGTCTAGCAATTATCCTGCACATGGTTATCCAGGTCTGTCTCAGGTATTGTATTGACTTGGCTGGGTTTATCGGAAACCATACCGAAAGCTGCGTCATTTGGGCTATAGTGAAACTACTGGTGGGAGGCAGAGGCATCACCACTTGTCCCTGCATTATCCTCTTAGCTCTATTTTTTATGCCGCAATTGAAAACGACCTCCTATCTGAAAAAACCAGGCAGATACTGAACTACAAAACCTTATTTATGAGGTAAACGGCAAATTTGCAAAGGGGCGGTGCTTGTTGCTGTCTCACATGCAGCTTTGCAGCACTGGGAAATTTCTGTACAAGAGAAATTTTAAGACTTTCTGTTGGTCGATAGTACAAGTTTATTGAAGCTAAACTGCAGTGCTAATCCGAAATAACTATGTCTAATCGTGTTCGATCCATATTCGAAAAGAAATTAATGAGCAATAAGAGCGAGAATACTGAACATTTCTTTACTCCAAATATCCTACTCTTTATAAATCAACTGGAGATGTATTGACCCTACAAGAACTAGCAAGAGATCCTACTACCATTGCATGGGTCATTGTTGCTTCCTAAAGAAACTGAAAGTGCAACGCCTCTGAACGAGGGCTTCCACATAACAGGCACCACTCAGCAGTAGTGACAACTTAAACTAATTCCAAGGCACAAGGTTACACCATGGGTCAATTAATAAGTTTGCTTCCAACCACAGCTGCCAAGAGTACGATAAGATATTACATGGAAAAATAATATTGAATTTGGTTGGTATAGCATACATGATCCTTTGATGATGTCGTTACTGTCCTTTATGGATGTGATGGAGACATGAAACCATATACAACTCAACTGGTTTGTATTTGTCCTTTGCACCTGCGACGTATTCAGTCGTCTTTGACATCGTCACTACTTGTGGATCGTCTTCCTCCTTTTCTTTCCATTCCGACATCTATATCAGACATCGATCAAGGAATAAAATTATGAGTTGTCTGAACAAACAAAGAAAACGTTGTCGTCTAGAGTAAAGTCAACAAATATATCGACCACCGTATGTTTGTTTAACCTTTGATATTTATGTATGATTGTGAGCAATAATAAGATTTTCTGGACCACTTCTGGATCGGGATCGAACCTAAAACAAATGGGCCTTGCTTGGAATGGATCAGGTCCAGTAGTTGCATTACAAATAAGATTCATTAACCAAGATGATGTCTATTTTCATCGTTTTTGTCCTTTCTTGGATTTTCTTTTCCAGCCAATGAAATAAAGTGGTAGGGAACCATAGATTGATCGGAAAACATGGAAATTGGGACACATTGACAGCATGACTTCATACTTAATCAATCATAAGAGAGTAAATTAGCATATCAATGGAGGGATACAAAACGAATTAGATATGAATAATTGAAGAGGAAACTAGCTATAAATAATAATGATTTTGATTCCTTCGATTACCTATTTTTTCTCAAGATTAATCCTTTTTTATCATATAATTAACGGATTGGCAACTAATTACACAACCATGGCTAACTGGCCTCTTCCTCTGCTCAGTTGAAGACCACTCTGTCATGAGCGTATACTGCCTTACGAGCACAAACCACAATTGTTTCCCCACCGAGACAACCTTTAATTTGGTAGTAATCTCCTGCATAATTGCGTCATTTTCTTAGATCATTGTCTGAAATCACAGTTAAATTTGACTATTTATGAATAGCATTAACAAAACCGTGTGCAAAGGGATGATTGAAGTCCTCGCAGGTGAGCTACTCCGGACCAGTAACTAAACGTGGCGTGGTAACATATCCTGGACTTATTAGGCGAGGCAGAAGTTACTTGATAATTCTTCAATTTTACTTATATAAAATTATATGGCAATTGCTTCCATATTCAGACCAAAAAAATGCAGCATTTGTTTGAATAAAACCCGTTCAATCTACCGAGTCGCTCTATTATTAGGCTTGTTCCTATGCCGATAGGGGTAACTGGAGCACGAGCACAACCCTTCCTCTATACTTAGAGGCATTAGCGCAGTGGGACGCACTGTCGATGACGATAAGCAGATGTCTTGGCACGTCTTCCTTTTTTTCTTTTTACTTAAAGGGCAGTTGAACAGAAGTAGGTGAGATTTAGTTGGCTTTACCCTAGGGTGCAAGAGAGGGAATCGAGACTGCTAGTCCTTTCAAAACCTAGCAAACCATCCCCCATCTTTCTCTCTTTGCAAGTCTGCCCAACCTCTTCTCACCTTCCCCTACTTTTTCTGGACTTGTTCTCTATATTTATATTAGAACCTCGCTAAACATTATCGGTTGCTCTTTGAAGCCCCACAATGGAGGGACAAGAAGCCCCACAGCTGCCACTACAGCAACCTGTACCATTGCCCCAGTTGCCACCTCACGAACATCCTCCCTATCTCTTCACATCGTCGTCAATGCTTCCATCATCCTCGTTGCAGCATCCTGTTGTCGAGCCTTGTGTTCTTCCGGATATTGACTGGGTAAGCCTTCTTTCGGGCCGACCAGAGCTTGGTGAAAACATGCCTGTAATGGAAAGTGCTTCTGTGATGGCTGAACTTGGAGCTGACGAATCGAAGCGGAACAGGGATAAGAAGAAAGGAAGCAGATTGAAGAAGAAAACCCGGCCTAGGTTTGCCTTCCAGACTAGGAGTGTGAAAGATATCCTTGATGATGGCTACCGCTGGAGAAAATACGGGCAAAAGGCAGTAAAGAATAGCAAATATCCCAGGTGTGCTAGTACTGGTAGCTTTGCTATGCATCAAAATACGATGATTACTCTTGTCGATCGAGTCAAAGTTTATATATAGAGTTGACATATTAAAAATTATGTTAGGGCTCGATAAACTTAAATAAAGTTATAATATATGTTATATTTAAATATCAAGCGGTATACAAAAGTCTTAATATATGTGATTTTATATATTCTTAGAGTTATTTTAGAATGTAAATTTGGGTTTGGGTATATATCTAATTTTTATTTTATATCCTTTTGGTGCAAAGGAGTTATTATCGATGCACACACCATACATGCAACGTGAAAAAACAAGTCCAGAGGCTATCCAAGGATACGAGCATAGTGGTGACGACCTACGAAGGAAATCACAACCATCCATGTGAGAAACTGATGGAAACTCTAACACCTCTTCTCAAGCAGATCCAATTTCTTGCCAAGTTCTAGTTTCAATTTACTTGGGTTATTGTCGGTTCAACCACTATGAAACTTTTTACGTACCTTCTTGTGTTTTTTGTTTGTTATCCGTATGTATGTACTAGCATGCACATACATGCTCAATATTGTTGGTAAATAGACCAAAACCTTTCCAGCTCATAGTGTAAAATTATTAAACCTCGTGTATATACACTGTCATATGACTTGACTGTCAATCTTAATACTGTGTGTCTTTTAAGTTTGAATTTATTAATGTATGGTATAATAATTTCTTTTAAAATATTTCGATAAAAAATTGATAACAAATTTTAATTAAATTTTGTTAAACTTTGATAAATGTTCAAAAGTTAAATCATTCATCTTTTTAAAAAATTTATCTTTATTTCGAATTTTTTTTTAATAAAACTATTATTTTATCAAACTTATGCAATAAATATAATAAATCAAGAATTGTAAGATGATAAATTCAATAAATATAAAACCTATTAGTAAAATTTATCACATTATGGGATGGGATTTACCATCCGATTTCATTACACAGGACAATAGTAACGATGACCTCAATTCTTCTCTGTATTAATAACACAGAAGGATTTCTTATTATCCACCGATTTTCATTGTATCGAAAATATCAAACTTAATCTCTTTTATTGTAATGAAAACACTAAAAGACATTTAGTTGAAGATATTTTTATATTTAGAATCAAAAATAAATAAATCATACCATTCAACTACAATTCTCAGATTTTTGTAAAGTTACTAATTGTCGTGTCTTCCAAACAAAATAAGATAATCCATACTAATGTTATCGATTTTTCATTCCAATCATCTTTATATGATTCTTAATGTGCTGGAGCTCAAACATTCCCAAATGTAAACCATAGATATGTTGATGTTAGAGATGATGTCGAAGCTCATGTTCAAGCTTCAGCTAGTGGCAGATATTGTTTGGTGGGAAAAGTTAGACAGGTTTCAATAGCTTCGGATATTGCATCAGTAGGTAGTCTTCTTGTTTGTTGATCGTACAACAAAAGCTCTGCTCTCAAAAATTTCCACAAGATTCATGCAGATGTTTACTACTCTTCTAAAATTACATCTTGCCAATTTTTCCGCAAATAAAAATATATATAAGCATCAGGACAAAAAATATAAACAACCCATGCTTGCCTGGTAAAATTCTTGCTATGGCATGGACTCTAGAGAGCTTTGAGCTAAACCCCATCTTTAAATTCTGGCAAAAAGATTAGTATTCAAACCCTTGGAGCTTCGGCTGATTTAACCCATCCATAAAAAGAAGAGAGGGGGCAGTAGGAGGATGGATTTTAAATTCCAGTGTACATGTTTTTGTTCCTCTTTCTTTTTCTTCTTAGAAAAAAAATTGGAGAGACAGAGAATAGTCTTGGCATATGCAACCAACAATGTATCGAATCGAATATGTTATGATATGTTCACACAGCATTTTACCTTCAGCGTGGAATCTTTACTGCCACTCAAAAGAAGCCTGCTGTCTGCTGACCAGCTGCGAGGGTAGCAGGAAATAGCATTATCAACAGAGCAAAGGATATAGACAATGGAACATAAAAGTATCTATTGCCGAGGCGACTCCAGACCTGATCTGATAGACTGGCCCAACATGACCTCTCAAAGTAGCCACGAAATCACCGGTAACTCCATTCCATAGCCTAACAGACTTATCAAATGATGCACTGGCCACCCATTGCCCATCAGGTGAGAAACAAACATGATTCACAAGCTGTTTCAAGCAGCCAGATGATTTTGAAATTTAAGTCCACAGCCTTTTACAAATTAAATTTCAACGTTTCATGTTATTTTAATGGTAGATGAAATGTGCACCAATTAGAGTTCAGCACTACTCTACAGCATTCCCATCAAGAAGCACATATTTTATAAGAACCTGTTCACCTCAATGACTCAATATATTCAAGGGAGGAATTTGGGCTATCAACTTCTAGTCTTCTGCAGAATATGTTCGGTAAAGGTAATAAATAACAACAGGAATTTATTAACACAAACATTACTGAAGACTGAAGGAAACAGGATAGAATTGGCAAAGAAAGGAAAACATTGCCAACATGATCACTGGCACAAGAAGAGCACATAAAAGTGATGGAATGAACAGCCAGAAGGTAATGACTGTTCAAATTGTACTTCAAACAAAAATTAACAACAGTGAATAAGGTAACCAGGACAAGAATAATCATCACATGGTACCTGTTGATGACCAGTCATCTGAGTTTTATGTTGTTTGCTACGAGAAGGTTCCCAAAGAAACATAGTGTTATCATCGGAACCCGAAACTAATCTTTCAGGACCACTCCCCTTCATTTTTTGGTATCGTTCCAGCGCAACCTGTGACATGAATCAGCATAGTGGATGCAAATCAGTTCCAGAAGGAGAAACTATTTAGCAGGAAAGAGGATGCCCAACAGAGCCGCCTAAACATGCTGACATCACAAATAACATCCTGGAAACACAAAGGAGCAAAAGAAACCCCACATCATAAGCAAATTGAATATATTGCACCAAAAGTTCATGACAAAAAGGCATGAGATCCAAGGAGCACCATATTAAAATATTAGCTTTACCATCAAGTATATAGAGCAGGTTTGACCTCCAGGAGAAATTTTCGCCCAAAAGATAACTAAGTCCTGTTTTCCTATTCATTTAGGTACTTGTATGCTTCTAAGAATAAGCCACCATTGCAAAACTTTTGTCTCCAAATTATCCCCAAAAATGCCACCAAATTCCACATAGATCGATACTAACAATCATATACACACTTTACTATTCTTATCAAATGCCTTTTGCATACATTAACAATCATTTGATAACCAGTTCCTAAAGATAATCTAACATCACTGAGCTTTTCACTAATACAGAATAAATCAACAGGGTATCAATCAGAGAAAAGCCAAACATGGGGGTTATGGAACAACTATAACATATAACTGGGTTACCTTCTTCATTTCCTCTGCTGAAGAATAAGTTTTGCCAGTATGATCAAAAGCTCCTGTACGAAGAACATATTCAGTACTTAGTGCAAGCGAATTAACCCAATGTCCATGACCCTAAAAAACACAAACGATAAAAGTGAGTGACCAGTAAAGGGTAGACAAAATAGTTTAACTGCATCAACAATAGAAATTTAACTTATCAACAAGAAATATAAAATCTGACTTACAGTACCTTGAAATACATATGACAACAAAATAGGATATAAATTTTACATATGCACATACAATATCTAATGAAGATAATTTTATGAGAAAACAGAATCCCTAACACTATAGGTCACACGTGGTTGGTATTCTAAAAAGAGCTCCACCATAGTTCCAAGTTAAATTCACAACTAGAAAGAAATGAGTAAATAAAATTATGCTTTGACTGTGTTAAGTTTAAGGTGACAACAGAACTGGCCAGCCACTACAAGTAGCGAAGTTATAAAACAACTTGCAACAAAAAAAGAAAAAAATTATAATTATTGGACATCTCAAGCACCAGTGTGATGCAGACAGACAAAGAAGATGCACAAACTTCAAGGAAAGCCATCCAATAGGACAACCAAATTACCTTCAACTCACGAATTAGCTTCCCCTGTGAAGTTTCCCACATTTTGATGACACAATCCTGAGATCTGCAGGATGTAGATGATGACATTAACCAAATAAAATCAGGACAGGATCAAACACTGACAATATTTGATAGTGTATAATAAAAAGCATCATGATGTAATAATATCAATATAAAATCTTGCTAAGGGCATATGACAGCAATTTTCCACAAAGAAGGTACAGAATGTCCATTTTCATTATTGTGGAAGTAACGAAAATCAACTCTTAGTAAACTTAGACTTCCAGTCTTCGTAGGATTAAAGTAAAATTCACATTTGATACTTAAATTGTTCTCAAGTTGGCTTTCTCTACTTAATTAGCTATTTTAGAGTAGATAAGACATGCTTATACTTTACTGAAGTTCAAAGTAAAGTCAAATGTCATTTGTGAATACTAAGCTTTTACATGAAAATTACCTAAAATCTGGGGTATTCATCTTAAAAATTTTCCACTACACTCATGATAATAGACAAAAGTATATACCCGGTATAAATTATTCCATCTCCACCCCATTTTACACAAGTAATTGAAAGTCGGTGACCAGTAAGACATATAAGACATTTTTTTGTTGATATATCCCATATGCGAGCATCACCATCTTTGCCAGCACTAACAAAGCGACGGCAAGGAGCGCTCAGGTGAACTGGTTCCCAAGCAATACCATTGATCCATTTCTTGTGGCCCTAAATGAGATAGATTCAAAATGTTAATTTCAGGATGGTTTTGATAAAATACAAGAAAAGGACCAATAACGAATTCCTTGACAGCATAAAAAGCAAATATGCATCACAACAATTTCAAATCAAATCTTTTTAGTCAATGCTAACCAGAATTACCACAGAAAAGTTCCAGTCAAAATGTACAATGCCATTTTGATTTTATACTTTCAGCTAACCTAAGAAGAATGATATAGGTAACAGATGCAAGATCCAGTAAATAGAATAAAAGGTTTCATTGTGAATGGAGCTTCAATATTTACACATAATGAGTATTTGAAGCTCCTAAAGGAACAATGAAGCATATGGCTTCTGGATTGTAAAAACACAGCAACAAATCCTATATATAAGGCAAACAACTAAAATATTGGGACTATACCCTAAGTGGATTGCCCAATTGCTTTCCAGTCAAAGGGTCCCAACATAGAATTTCTCCAGCCTCACTTCCACTCACAAGATGCTTGCCATCTGGTGACCATGCAATACAAAGAACTGAATTCTTGTGTCCTGAATAAAAGAGTTAAACACAAAGTTAATATAATTCATAGACAAGTACCACTTGATCAAATGATAGCTATGCCTAGTAAGATATCAAAGGTCACCAAGAAAACACAATGTATACTCTCTCAGAAGAAAATGCAGAAGTTAAACAGAAGCTCATGCACAAGACCATTTTGGTTTTCCTGAAATGATCAGTATAAGATCAAACAGGCATTTTATACAACTGAAGATATTATAAATAGATATTAAAAAAACACAGGAAATATATTCATACACATAGAGACAAATAAATTTGACAGTTATAATCCCAGTAGCAAAATTGTACCCTCTCTATATGCAAAAATTTAGAAATGGCCATCTTAATTTGGAGAAGTCCATGAAATTAACAAAGCAGAAGGGGATTTCAACCTGTACAAGAAACAATGGCGATTGAGTATTAAGATCCCAAATACGAACAGTGGTATCCCCTGAGCCACTTGCCAATTGTCGTCCATCAGGGCTAAAGGAGACAGAAAGTACAGCTTCATCATGACCTGAAAGAACAAATCAAACAACACATGCAATGAAATAATTAGACAAACCAACCAAAACAATGATGGATCATACGAGTTGATATCAATAACCTACTACACTGTACCATACCAGCAATACTAGCTGAACAACGATTAACTGGACAAATCTGGAAAATAGCTTGTGGTTGATACACAATGGAAAGCACCTTTTCCACAGAAACTGGAAAACAAAGCAATCCACCACACAAAACAAGATAAAACAACACAAAAAAACTAACCAACTTTAACTAAAGTACAGCTGTCGTACATTCACTCACCTTTGTTCTTATGTAAATAAGTTTCCAGTGGAACAAGAAGCTCTCGATTTGATATGTAAAACGTATATGGCAACTTCTCTTCCTGAAAAGTAAATAATTACAATAACTAAACAGACAGCGATACAGGAAAAATAGCATTAAACACCAATCAAACGAGAAAATTCCCTCACATTGTTGAGAAGCTTATTGACGATTAGTTGAAGTTGTTGAGGAGAAAAGTCTTGCGGGAGATATAAAGGAGCACCAAGAACAGTCCCTTCTGGGTCCTTGAATTGGCACATAATATTATTCACTGCTTCCACTTCCATCTTCTCTTTCTGCTCCAATTCAGAATTCCAACACTTCAGATTTTTCTAACAGCAATTGGCAAAACTAGAGTCTTCCTTAAACTATAGCAAGTTAAACGAGAAAAAAAAATAAGAAGAGGTTTTTGGGAAGGTAATTAAAGACAATAGATTTTACTGAAACAGAGAGAAGGATCAGTTTGCTTAAAAAAACACGTTGGCTGGACTGAGCAAACCTGCAATGAGCCGGTTGAGTGTGTGTGACTTTTCTTCGTGGGCCGGTTGCTGTAGGTGGAGGCTTTTATTCTTGGGAGACTGCTAGAGGCGGAAGGTTTTCATTGCGGAAGCGGCTGAGCTTCTCTTCGTGGGCGGCTGTGGGAGGCGTCTGCTTCTTCGGCTTAGAAGTCGATATATGGCGAAAGGTTTTCTTTCGTGGGCGGTAGCAAGAGGTAAAAAGAAGGAACCGATAATTACAAAAGAGGTGGATCATTAAATATTTTAAGAAAATTAACTTAGAAGTAAACTCTTTCAAAATTAATTAATTAGCAGATAATGTTTTTATAAACATAAAATTAATTTTGTTATTTTAATTCACGTCAATATTTCAAAATTTCACAATTTGAATATCAGTTATTGTTATTCAATTAAAAATATATATTTAATATTCATTACAAAAAATTCAAATATACAAAGACAGAAGACTATATACAGAACCTGTTTATATGTCTGGTCTGATCATCATTTATCTTGTATCTTTAGACCAACGGACTTAAGAACTTGGATCAAAGATCCGTAATTTGATTTCGGTATTCAGCCCACTGTCAAAGCCCATGGTAGCCCAAGTTCAAATAGATTGTGGACATTATCTCTTCTCTCTCCCTACAGATAAATACTGATTAAGTATATAATTAATTGGTTTGAAATTTTATAATGTTTCATACAAAATTAATTATTATGTTTGCTCTAAGCCATATAAAATAAGAAACCACGCTCATGATTCCAATGATGATGGTACTACATACGTCTTCATGGTTGCTCTGTTTTGAAGCTAAAAAGCCATTGAGATACGCGGCAAAAACCTGTAAATCAGTACTTTGGTTTCCTTTACTCTTTCCGTCCATGTATACTTTTGTAGCAAAAAGGCCAGAAGTGGTAGTTCCTTCTTGACTAATTGGTATAACACCAGACATACAGAATATAGAAAAAAAAGCCAATAGATTAGAAGTGAAGACTCATGGTAACAGGAGTTTTCAGAGAAGAAAAAAGCAATGATATGTAATAAAAGGCAAGTTACCCTACTACTCTCCCGTCAGACTCTCTCCTACTCTATCTTGTCAGCGAAGGATCTTCAAAAACTGTATTGTTTAGGTGAGACTTACTGTCCACTCCATAAAACAAATCTTACCCACAAAGCACCCCTTCTTCTGGGAAAAAAAAGATTTAGATTTGTCTTCTTTAAGACATTTCAACCAATTCAACCCGTTTTCTTAACTATGTGTATAGCTCCTTCCTTGTTGTTTTCTCTTACAATTTTTCCTAAACAATCAGAATGAGAGAAACTGCATAACTTAAGAAATAGCCCATCTAGCTAACAGGAGGAGGTCCGGTCCCTTTACCAAGTTCAGGTGCTTAGAGCACTGTGTTGTGATTAAAGCTAAGTCTTCATTCAACAAAGGTAAAATCCACTTTTTACGTTCATGATTTAAAGTGATTAGGTGATTGGGTCATTTAGCTAAATGCGGGATTTGTTTTGTTGTAAAGCGAGCAGGTTGGTTGGCAACTTTAAAGGCAGCTTTTGTTCATAACCACCTACAACAAGGGAAAGAGTGCAATCATATCGAGAGGAAGGGGTGGGGAAAGGGAAGACCCAGAAGGGCAAGAGACTGCATATACAAGGAGCAATGACGACCCAGAAACAGATACTGGAGCAGCAGAATTCACAAATGCACCGGCTGAAGACCTCTGGTTTGATTACGAATAGCGAGAGTCCTTTGGTCAAGGATGAAGCAGAAGAGGAGATGTCAAGATCAGCGTTGGCTATGTTTCGAGCAAAGGAAGAAGAGATTGAAAAGAAAAGGTCGGAGATCAGAGACAAGGTCCATGCACAGTTGGGACGAGTTGAAGAGGCAACTAAGCGCTTAGCAGAGATCCGCGATGTAAGTTGAGATGTTTATGCATTTTCTTAGTAGTCAAAAGATCCCTTTAAAGGTAAGAGACACTGCGCACTTCAAACCTATGAAACAAAACTCGATCATGTGTATACTTGTCTGCAATGTTCATGAAACAAGTCTATATTAACTTTTATCAAGCAGACAAATTTCCTGTTATCACTAGCTATATGTCTTACCCTGCATATATGTATGATGGTTCTGTGTCTTTTTCTAGCAATAACTGTGCTGCTTTTTTTTGAACGAACAAAATCTTTCAGGAGCTTGAGTCTCTTACAGATCCAATGAGAAAGGAAGTTTCCTTGGTTAGAAAGAAGATTGACACGCTAAATCGTGACCTGAAGCCTCTGGGACAGAGTTGCCAGAGGAAGGTAAACCCTTCAATATGATTTATGGCTCATCTATGTTATATACAGAGAGAGAGAGAGACCTTTGATCCCTAGATTTCCTTCATTTATATTACTTGATCAATCCCCTCAAGAGCTTGAACGATTGTAGGAGAGAGAATACAGAGAAGCCCTCGAAGCATTCAACGAGAAGAACAAGGAGAAAGCTCAGCTTGTTTCTAGATTAATGGAGGTGAACTCAATCATAACCAATCCTAGTCCAACTACCCGTGTATACTCACAAGATTTAATTGCTAATACATTTGCTGTTTCTTCCCCTTTGCACGATCCATATCTCAGATGGTCGGTGAAAGTGAGAAGGTGAGAATGAAGAAGCTGGAGGAGTTGAACAAGAACATCGAGACAATTCAATAAGATTTGCATAAAATGTCAATTATGCCTAACTGATGTTGTCTTTACCGGTGCCAATAGAATCGTGCTGTTTGAATTGATGTATATTTAGTTTTGGATTTCTATCTGCATATTCAATACTGGTTTTTCAAAGACCGATCACTAGTATGATATATACATCCCAGAAATCTTCCAACACTTAAAAATTATTGAAAAATCACTAGTACTATTCAAAAGTTTGAAAAGAGATTAATGAGATTATTTTCGCAACCGGACAACGACGGAATACTCAAATTGCATCCTAAGAGAATGCATAATAAAATCGAAAGGAAAAGACAATGCACTCAATCCCAGAGAACGAATGGAGTAGTATGGGACTTATAAATTTGGGCTTGTAAAATCATATATAGTAAAATATGTTAATTTTTACTAATTTTAACAATTAATTTTTTAACCACCCAGAAACGATGTACGGAGTTTAAGATTTAGAATGTTAATTATTGAATTAAAATATAGTATATAAGTATGCATGGAAAGTTCATTCAATTTTATTCTCCCCAGTGCATTCCAGTTGTCTTGACGTTTTTCTTATATGCTCTATCTGTTGGAGAGTAGCTTTAAGGTGCATAGGGTGCTCTCACAGATCACTGGACACTGCTACAGTATACAATGTTATATCTACAGTGATATATGAAATACGCTACCCTCCTTCTGTTAGGATATGCCGTTAGTATTTGACTATGCGGTTAGAATTATATTAGATTTAATTAGATTTGATTATATTAGATTTGGTTAGATTTTAATTTATTAGATTTGATTATATTAGATTTGGTTAGATTTTATTATATTATTTGGTTAATAGGTTAGGATATTATGTTTTTCCTATAAATATAAGGCATGAATAAGAAGGATAGGAGGGGTTCGCCAAAGTTCAACATCTTCTCTCTCCAGTTCGCATACTTTTACATATACTCCTCCTAAAAACCCAATACCTTCCAATTATCTTGTTGACGTTTTTCTTATAAGCTTCATCTTTTGGAAGCTGGGTCCTTCTTTCGGATTGCAGTCGAATTGCAGTATGATTGTATGTACATTGATCTGTTCAAACCTTCGCATCCATAAAAGGTTACTCATGGAAACAGAATCATGTCTGCAAGAAAACAAGAACTTGAAAGATGGATTAACTTCTCATCACACAGTTAACATCTCACAAGTTGATAGGGAATGGTTGGCCTCAGTTGAAGAGAAGACCAAGAGGAGCCCCAAGTTGTTGAACGAATATGCAGGTAAACGTTCTTGTTGCATTTTTAAGGTACCAGAAAGCCTCGTTGAAATCAATGAAGGGGCATATCAACCCCAGATTGTATCCATAAGGTCCCTACCACCATGGTAAAGAGCATCTCAAGATGATTGAAGAACACAAATGGAGGTTTCTTGGAGCTGTTCTGGCCCGCACGCAACCACATGGCTTCAGCCTTGACAGATTCTTTGAAGCCATAGCAATAGAAGTCGCAAAGAAGCAAGAAAAGCAGGAAAAGAAGGCGAAGGTGGTGGTGATAATGGGTCCTACTGGTTCAGGAAAATCGAAATTGGCCATTGATTTGGCCGTCCACTTCCCTGTCGAGGTCATTAACGCCAATTCAACGCAGGTCTACCGTGGCCTCGATATTCTCACCAATAAAGTCCCCCTCCATGATCAAAAGGGTAATTTTTCCTTGTTGTTTTTTGGTGAACTCAATCATAACCAATCCTAGTCCAACTACCCGTGTATACTCACAAGATTTAATTGCTAATACATTTGCTGTTTCTTCCCCTTTGCACGATCCGTATCTCAGATGGTCGATGAGAGTGAGAAGGTGAGAATGAAGAAGCTGGAGGAGTTGAACAAGAACATCGAGACAATTCAATAAGATTTGCATAAAATGTCAATTATGCCTAATTGTTGTTGTCTTTACCGGTGCCAATAGAATCGTGTTGTTTGAATTGATGTATATTTAGTTTTGGATTTCTATCTGCATATTCAATACTGGTTTTTCAAAGACCGATCACTAGTATGATATATACATCCCAGAAATCTTCTAACACTTAAAAATTATTGAAAAATCACTAAAGCAAGTACTATTCAAAAGTTTGAAAAGAGATTAATGAGATTATTTCCGCAACCGGACAACGACGGAATACTCAAATTGCATCCTAAGAGAATGTCTAATAAAATCGAAAGGAAAAGACAATTGTCACGGGACTAGAGTTTTGCGGAATAGAAACTCTCCGTGCGGCCTTAGACTATCGCTCTCGTAATAGGCTAAGTAAGCCTTCCTCACAAAGCTAGCTAGAATGCTAAGCTTACAACAGAACCAAAAGAGAGAGGGACACAAGAATGGAGAGAAAACTCTAAACTCTCAATATTGCAAGAATTGCTGGATAATTACAAATGAGGGGAGGCACCCCTTATATAGCCAATACAGCTCCCCAATGAATGGTGGAGATCGAGTCAACTGATCTAACGGTGTGTATACAAAGATATACAAGGCAAGCACTAATGGCTGATTTCCCATCTATGGTAATCTTTGATTACATTGATTACCTTGATTCCTCACATCGGGTCTCCTATATGGCAGGAATGGATTCCCATTGAATTCCCTGATTGCCTCTGATTGATCCTCCATTAATGTGCCGATTCTCCTTGATTGAGGCACCAGATTTGAGGGACGGGTCATACACGAAGCCGAATGACATGTAGTCTGAGTTTCGGTCGTGACATTCTCCCCCACCAAACTCGACAACGTCCTCGTTGTGTGCTGCCTCAAGAACTCGTTGATTTCGTCTTGGTATTGCCAAAGATCGAAATCTTTCTCCCAGCTTATCTCGCTGGGAGGGTCGCCTTTCCATCGAACCAAGTACTCCACATGGTTCATGTGCTTCCCACTTTTTTGCACCACACGCCTTGATAAGATCTCATCTAGTTTCTTTTCATGGGCATTGGTCACAGCTGTGGGAGCTCTCTTGGACTTCCCCCTCTCCGGATCTTCCTTGTCTTCTTGGAATGGTTTCAACAAACTCACATGGAAGACAGGATGGAACTCCAATCTCGGTGGTAATTCCAGCTTGTATGACACCTTGCCTATCCTCTTCAACACCTTGAAAGGACCCTCGTATCGTCGCACTAGCCCCTTGTGCAACTTGGCAAAAACTCGGCTTTGGTGAGGCATCAGCTTCACCAACACAAGATCCCCTTCATCAAACTCCAAGGGACGCCTCTTTTTGTCTGCCCACTTCTTCATCCTCTTTTCCGCCTTGGACAGTTGCACTCTTGCAAGGTCCTTTTGCTCGTCCCACTCCTTGGCGAAGCGATAGGCGGATGGATTCGGCCCTTGATAACCTATGGCAATCTTGCTAGGAGTGTAAGGTTGTTGTCCATTAGCAATCTCGAAAGGACTCATATCTGTCGATTCACTCCTTTGCAAGTTGTATGAGAATTGAGCCACATCGAGTAAATTTGTCCAATTCTTCTGGTTGGCACTCACATAGTGCCTAAGGTAGAGCTCCAATAAGGCATTCACTCTCTCGGTCTGCCCATCGGTTTGAGGATGAAAACTGGTGGAGAAATTGAATTCTGATCCCAACAGCTTGAACAACTCGGTCCAAAATCTCCCCGTGAATCGAGTGTCTCGATCACTCACAATGGACCTCGGAACACCCCAATACTTCACCACATTTTTAAAGAAAAGGTGGCTTGTCTCCTCTGTTGTGCATGCTTTGGTGGCTGGAATGAATACCGCATACTTGGAAAATCTATCCACCACCACAAGTATGGTTTGGAAGTCATCAGACTTTGGGAGGGATGTGATGTAATCTATGGAAATGCTCTCCCAAGGTCTCTCCAGTATGGGCAATGACTCTAACAATCCGGGAGATTTTTGTTGCTCGACCTTGTCTTGTTGGCACACTAGACAAGTTTTCACATACCACTCCACATCGTCTCGCATGTTAGGCCAATAATAACCATCTTCCAAAAGTGCAAGAGTTCGAACGATACCTGGGTGTCCAGCCCATCCTGAATCGTGGCATTCCTTCATAACTTCCTTCCAAAGTTTGTCATGTCGAGGGACATAGATGCGGTTGCCTTTGGTGAAGAGCAACCCATCCTCTAGCCAAAATCTGTGGGTCTTGCCTTGCTTCACTTGTTCTGCCAAGGTTTGAACTTGGGGGTCATGCTCCATACCCCCTCGGATCCTTTCCACTAAAGGACTCTCCGGTCGACTAATGGCTGCAAGTGTTTTTGTCTTCAGCTCTTTCTCTCGAGCAACAGGAACCACGCAACACTGGCTCCCTTCCGAAAGTATGAGGGTGTTGGTGCAAGACACTGGGACTGCTCTCGTCTGATCCAGGAATTGCATTCCTAACACAATCGGAAAATCATCCATAGGAACAATGGAGAAGTCAAGTTTACCTTTCTATTCTCCCATTTGTAGCTCGACCCCTCGGGCTACTCTAAATATTGGCTGGGCTTTAGTGTTCACCGTCTTCAGCCAGCCTTTCTCTTCTTTGAACTTGATGTCAAGTCGTTGTGCTTCCTCCTTCTTCATGAAGTTGTGAGTAGCACCGGTATCAATCAATGCACGGGACTCTCTCCCTTGCACGATGGGTCTAGCAAACATTCTCCCAGCTTGCTCCACCTTGGCATCTTTGGTTGAGGCTTTAATCGCACTCAACAGTTGTATGGAACTCATCCTTGGTGATTCCATCTCTTCGGCCTCCATGGCAATGGCTGCCAGTTTGTTTCTCTTCGGACAATCCACAGCTCTATGCGGCCCCTCGCATAGAAAGCATGAGAGCTTGGGTCTCTCGCCCCTGCCCCGATTTTCACCTCCCCATTGTGTGGGTTCGGCTGGACGGAAGGACTTGAAGAACTTGAAAGGCTTGTCCTTCCACTCCTTGGCTTCGTGGACTGCTCCCCCACCTTTAGCCTTGTAGTCGCGGAAACTTTTAGGCTTAGGTGGGCTTGAACCCTCGGGCTTCCTCTCGAATTCTGCCAAGGATTCAGCCTCGGTGATCACATCATTGAGCTCCTTGACATTGCGTCGATGAAGCTCCAGCTTGGCCCAACTTTGTAGGCCTCCCAGAAACATGAACATGGCCTCCGTCTCGGGCATGTCTGGGATCTCCAATAAGACTTCCGTGAACTCCTTCACGTAGTCTCGGATGTCGCCCTTGTGGGACAACTTGCGAAGCTTCTCCCTCGCTTCCAGCTCCACATTTCTCGGTGAGAATTGTGCTCTCAGGAGCCTTTTGAAATCTGCCCATGTCTCCAACTTCAAGGTGCCACGCTCGATTTGAGCATGCTTCATCCTCCACCAGGTTGTGGCACTGTCGGTTAGATACAGTGGGGTTTGGGAAAGTCGAACTCCATCGCTCTCCATAGCCATCCCTTGAAAGTATTGCTCAAGGTTGAAAAGGAAGTTGTCCACCTCCTTGGCATTCCTCATCCCGCCAAATGACTTTGGCTTCGGGACATCCAGCTTCGTGACATCCAGCTTCGTGGTGGGCATGGCAACTACTTGCACTACGCCCTTCTTGCATTCATTCCTGATTTCAACCAAGTCATCCTTAACTGAAGTGATTTCAGTAAGAAGATTTACCTTGTAATCATCTAACTCTTGCCTCCAAGAGTGGATAGCAACGAGGGCGCCTTGCATCTCCTCGCGAAGCTCATTCACATCCCCTGACTCAAGCTCGCTTATGCGTTGGCCATGCTCCTCAAACGTATCCTTGTCATTGGCAATCTTCATCTCCATACGAGTGATCCTTGCCTCCAATGATGACAGATGATCAACAGTCTTCATTCTCTTCTTACTTGGTTCGGGAGCACGTTGGGGTAGTCTCCCCACACGGACCTCCTCCACCTCCTTAACAACAGGGATGTTGGCATCAGCAGGCATCTCCATTTCTCTCTCAAAGGATTGAGTCGTAGCTCCGCTACCAACTGTCACGGGACTAGAGTTTTACGGAATAGAAACTCTTCGTGCGGCCTTAGACTATCGCTCTCGCAATAGGCTAAGTAAGCCTTCCTCACAAAGCTAGCTAGAATGCTAAGCTTAGAACAGAACCAAAAGAGAGAGGGACACAAGAATGGAGAGAAAACTCTAAACTCTCAATATTGCAAGAATTGCTGGATGATTACAAATGAGGGGAGGCACCCCTTATATAGCCAATACAGCTCCCCAATGAATGGTGGAGATCGAGTCAACTGATCTAACGGTGTCTATACAAAGATATACAAGGCAAGCACTAATGGCTGATTTCCCATCTATGGTAATCTTTGATTACATTGATTACCTTGATTCCCCAAATCGGGTCTCCTATATGGCAGGAATGGATTCCCATTGAATTCCCTGATTGCCTCTGATTGATCCTCCATTAATGTGCCGATTCTCCTTGATTGAGGCACCAGATTTGAGGGACGGGTCATACACGAAGCCGAATGACATGTAGTCTGAGTTTCGGTCGTGACACAATGCACTCAATCCCAGAGAACGAATGGAGTAGTATGGGACTTATAAATTTGGGCTTGCAAAATGATATATAGTAAAATATGTTTTGGGCCTTGACACAAGCCCAACTCAGCCTCTCCACGAAGATTATGACTCTATGGTGGAGTTAGAATCCGATTTCACTTAATTTTTTAACCACTTAGAAACGATGTATAGAGTTTAAAATTTAGAATGTTAATTATTGGATTAAAATATAGTATATAAGTATGCGTGGAAAGTTCATTCAATTTTATTCTACCCAGTGCATTTCAGTTGTATTGACGTTTTTCTTATAAGCTTCATCTTTTGGATGCTGGGTCCTTGTTTTGGATTGCAGTCTGATTGTATGTACATTGATCTGTTCAAACCTTCGCATCCACAAAAGGTTACTCATGGAAACGGAATCATGTCTGCAAGAAAACAAGAACTTGAAAGATGGATTAACTTCTCATCACACAGTTAACATCTCACAAGTTGATAGGGAATGGTTGGCCTCAGTTGAAGAGAAGACCAAGAGGAGCCCCAAGTTGTTGAACGAATATGCAGGTAAACGTTCTTGTTGCATTTTTAAGGTACCAGAAAGCCTCGTTGAAATCAATGAAGGGGCATATCAACCCCAGATTGTATCCATAGGTCCCTACCACCATGGTAAAGAGCATCTCAAGATGATTGAAGAACACAAATGGAGGTTTCTTGGAGCTGTTCTGGCCCGCACGCAACAACATGGCGTCGGCCTTGACAGATTCTTTGAAGCCATAGCATCAGAGGAGGAGAAGATAAGGGGGAGCTATTCAGAGATCATTGAATATAGCCGCCATGACTTGATTGAAATGATGGTTCTTGATGGATGCTTCATCATTGAGCTTTTCTGCAGAGAAGCGAAAGTGGTACCGACAGATCCCGATGATCCCATATTCAGTATGTCTTTGATGTTACATTATCTTGTGCGGGACCTTCTCAGTTTGGAGAACCAGATCCCTTTCTTTGTTCTTCAGTCTCTTTTTCAACTCTCAAATCTGTCTTCAACACAAGAAAACAGTTCCTCCTTGACCCAACTTGCCCTGAAATTCCTTAATTACGCCACGCAAAGACCTACTGAAATTTTGGAAGAATACGCCAACCTTGACGGGAATCATTTACTAGATCTATTCCGTTTGACTATAGTCCCTCCGCACGAAGAACTTCAATGTGTTGGTAGTTCTTCACTAGTCCAATCGGCCAAGAAACTTCATGTTGTCGGCATTCAAATCACTCCAAGGGAGACTTCTAAGTATTGGGACATTAAATTCAGAAACGGAGTCCTTGAAATTCCAGTCCTATGTGTAGATGATTTCAGCACCTTTGTCTTCCAGAACTGTGTTGCGTTTGAGCAAAGTTATAAACACTGCTCGAAACACGTCACAAGTTATTTAATATTCATGAGTGATCTCATCAAAACCCCTTCGGATGCAGAGTTTTTGTGTGATCGCAAAGTTATTGAGAATTTCTTCGGAACCAATGAGCAAGTTGTCAAATATTTCAGTAACATTGGCAGAGACATTGAATTTAATATTGAGAAGAGTTATCTGGCTCAGATATATCGGGATGCGAATGAGTATTGCGGAAGGAGAAGGCATGTTTGGTGGGCAGAATTCAAGCATACTTACTTTCACTCTCCTTTGTTATTCATGTCGGCCTTAGGTGCCCTTATTCTACTCATTCTCACCATGGCTCAGTGCTATTTTGCAGCCTATGAATATTTCAAACCTCCAAAAAAATAATTAGACATTTGTTAATTCTCCAAATGAGAATTAATTATGTGTAATTTGTATGTTGTATTTGAACATAAGATTGTGTTTTAATGTTGTTATTGCAAAGGTTTGATGGTTCGTCTGAATATAAAATTATTTTGAATTTTCGGAACAATTGAAATCATTTTTATTTAGTGTCTATATAGTTTACAAATATATATGATTTTTTTTTCTGATTGATTTATAAAATTATTAGAATTTAAATAAAATAATAATATTAAATTTATAATAATTTGATATATTAAAATATAATATTTGATAACATTAATTACGATTCCAAATCCAGCTCCAATAACCTTTCATAAAAATCGAAACGGAGGATTCTTAATTTACATAATATATATCAAAAAAGCCTTTATCGGCCAGTATCGACGGCTCCAATGAGGGACTAACCTTGATTCGCAGTAAGACAAATGGTATCTGCAGCCTGATAAAAATTCTACGCACTACTTGAATTTTGAAGCGAATCCACCAGAAAGAAAAAACAGTGATTGTAGAGAGATGAAGTGCAGCAGTAGCCAGCAAGAACCCAAGCAAAACCCTAGCGATGGTGGTGAAGGACTAGCAACAGAAGTCGCAAAGAAGCAAGAAAAACGGGAAAAGAAGGCGAAGGTGGTGGTGATAATGGGTCCTACTGGTTCAGGAAAATCGAAATTGGCCATTGATTTGGCCGCCCACTTCCCTGTCGAGGTCATTAATGCCGATTCAACGCAGGTCTACCGTGGCCTCGATATTCTCACCAATAAAGTCTCCCTCCATGATCAAAAGGGTAATTTCTCCTTGTTGTTTTTTGGTGAACTCAATCATAACCAATCCTAGTCCAACTACCCGTGTATACTCACAAGATTTAATTGCTAATACATTTGTTGTTTCTTCCCCTTTGCACGATCCGTATCTCAGATGGTCGGTGAGAGTGAGAAGGTGAGAATGAAGAAGCTGGAGGAGTTGAACAAGAACATCGAGACAATTCAATAAGATTTGCATAAAATGTCAATTATGCCTAACTGTTGTTGTCTTTACCGGTGCCAATAGAATCGTGCTGTTTGAATTGATGTATATTTAGTTTTGGATTTCTATCTGCATATTCAATACTGGTTTTTCAAAGACCGATCACTAGTATGATATATACATCCCAGAAATCTTCTAACACTTAAAAATTATTGAAAAATCACTAAAGCAAGTACTATTCAAAAGTTTGAAAAGAGTTTAATGAGATTATTTCCGCAACCGGACAACTACAGAATACTCAAATTGCATCCTAAGAGAATGTCATATAAAATCGAAAGGAAAAGACAATGCACTCAATCCCAGAGAACGAATGGAGTAGTTTGGGACTTATAAATTTGGGCTTGCAAAATGATATATAGTAAAATATGTTTTGGGCCTTGACACAAGCCCAACTCAGCCTCTCCACGAAGATTATGACTCTATGGTGGAGTTAGAATCCGATTTCACTTAATTTTTTAACCACCCAGAAACGATGTATGGAGTTTAAAATTTAGAATGTTAATTATTGGATTAAAATATAGTATATAAGTATGCGTGGAAAGTTCATTCAATTTTATTCTACCCAGTGCATTTCAGTTGTATTGACGTTTTTCTTATAAGCTTCATCTTTTGGATGCTGGGTCCTTGTTTTGGATTGCAGTCTGATTGTATGTACATTGATCTGTTCAAACCTTCGCATCCACAAAAGGTTACTCATGGAAACGGAATCATGTCTGCAAGAAAACAAGAACTTGAAAGATGGATTAACTTCTCATCACACAGTTAACATCTCACAAGTTGATAGGGAATGGTTGGCCTCAGTTGAAGAGAAGACCAAGAGGAGCCCCAAGTTGTTGAACGAATATGCAGGTAAACGTTCTTGTTGCATTTTTAAGGTACCAGAAAGCCTCGTTGAAATCAATGAAGGGGCATATCAACCCCAGATTGTATCCATAGGTCCCTACCACCATGGTAAAGAGCATCTCAAGATGATTGAAGAACACAAATGGAGGTTTCTTGGAGCTGTTCTGGCCCGCACGCAACAACATGGCGTCGGCCTTGACAGATTCTTTGAAGCCATAGCATCAGAGGAGGAGAAGATAAGGGGGAGCTATTCAGAGACCATTGAATATAGCCGCCATGACTTGATTGAAATGATGGTTCTTGATGGATGCTTCATCATTGAGCTTTTCTGCAGAGAAGCGAAAGTGGTACCGACAGATCCCGATGATCCCATATTCAGTATGTCTTGGATGTTACATTATCTTGTGCGGGACCTTCTCAGGTTGGAGAACCAAATCCCTTTCTTTGTTCTTCAGTCTCTTTTTCAGCTCTCAAATCTGTCTTCAACACAAGAAAACGGTTCCTCCTTGACCCAACTTGCCCTGAAATTCCTTAATTACGCCACGCAAAGACCTACTGAAATTTTGGAAGAATACGCCAACCTTGACGGGAATCATTTACTAGATCTATTCCGTTTGACTATAGTCCCTCCGCACGAAGAACTTCAATGTGTTGGTAGTTCTTCACTAGTCCAATCGGCCAAGAAACTTCATGTTGTCGGCATTCAAATCACTCCAAGGGAGACTTCTAAGTATTGGGACATTAAATTCAGAAACGGAGTCCTTGAAATTCCAGTCCTATGTGTAGATGATTTCAGCACCTTTGTCTTCCAAAACTGTGTTGCGTTTGAGCAAAGTTATAAACACTTCTCGAAACACGTCACAAGTTATTTAATATTCATGAGTGATCTCATCAAAACCCCTTCGGATGCAGAGTTTTTGTGTGATCGCAAAGTTATTGAGAATTTCTTCGGAACCAATGAGCAAGTTGTCAAATATTTCAGTAACATTGGCAGAGACATTGAATTTAATATGCAGAGTTTTTTTTCTGATTGATTTATAAAATTATTAGAATTTAAATAAAATAATAATATTAAATTTATAATAATTTGATATATTAAAATATAATATTTGATACCATTAATTACGATTCCAAATCCAGCTCCAATATCGTTTCATACAAATCGAAACGGAGGGTTCTTAATTTACATAATATATATCAAAAAAGCTTTTATCGACCAGTATCGACGGCTCCAACTGCAGCCTGATAAAAATTCGACGCACTACTTGAATTTTGAAGCTAATCCACCATAGTCGTTGGAAAAAAAAACAGTGATTGTAGAGAGATGAAGTGCAGCAGTAGTCAGCAAGAACCCGAGCAAAGCCCTAGCGATGGAGGTGAAGGACTAGCAACAGAAGCCGCGAAGAAGCAAGAAGAGCGGGAAAAGAAGGCGAAGGTGGTGGTGATAATGGGTCCTACTGGTTCAGGAAAATCGAAATTGGCCATTGATTTGGCCGCCCACTTCCCTGTCGAGGTCATTAACGCCGATTCAATGCAGGTCTACCGTGGCCTCGATATTCTCACCAACAAAGTCCCCCTCCATGATCAAAAGGGTAATTTCTCCTTGTTGTTTCTTGGTTCTGCAATGGCTAGCTTTATGTTCTAGTGGAGGTTTTATAATTATTAATTAGTAATGACTGTTACCGTGTGTCGTAGCCGGTAAAGTCATTTTTTATGCCTGTTAGATGTTTGTTTGTTATTTTTTTACACGATTTTGTACTGTCGGATTTCTGTTGCAGGAGTGCCGCATCATCTGTTGGGGACTGTTAGCCCAAATGTGGAATTCACAGCTAAGGAGTTCCGGGATTCGGCTATTCTTGTAAGTTACTCTTGTATTCAGAGATTGCAAATTATGGCATGGTATGGTATGCTCGCTTGCTTCTTGTATGTTAGTTATTGAGCGGCACTGATTTTTTATGATTTCAACTAGTCGTATGTTTTGACTTGGTCGAGTTAATTGTTTTTCAGCTCATCGATGAAATATTTTCTCGGAACTGCCTGCCAGTTATTGTTGGGGGCACGAATTACTATATTCAGGTAGGAGATTCTTGAATTATTTTCTTAAATTTTGCAGCACTGATAACTCAAACTTCGATTTACAGCGTTTACTGGATGAGAACATTGAGTTGTAGATTTTGTTGCAGCTCGATCTCTCCGACCTTGAAAATATCAAATTATTTGGTTTTTCCCACAAATTTCATAATTCTTCAGTTTATTTGTTTTGTACCATAGTCGATTGAGATTGTTCAAAATCTCTGCAGTCTCATGTGAAGAAATGTTTTTCTTCCTTGGCAGATAAGTTTCTAGGTATAATAAGAAGAGTGTTGTCTCTTTTAATGCTGAGTGTTGCAACTTGTTAACTCTACTCTTCATGTTAGTACCCCAATATTATTTTGTTCCTTTACTTGTTCAGGCTCTTGTGAGCTCTTTTCTCCTCGATGATACTGCACAAGATCTGGATGAATGTCTTTCTTGCAATTTTCCTGGTAAGCAGTAAACTCGTTGCCTTGTAATATGCATTTATAGTTTAAATCATTAGTACAGTCATTGCATTTTTGTAGGAGATGACCAGGCTGTGCACTTGCTTGAAAGCAAGACAGACACATTTGATTTTACCTATGAATTTCTCAAAAACATTGATCCTGACGCTGCAAACAGACTCCATCCCAACAATCACAGAAAAGTAAGGATTTAAATATATGCTTTGATTTTTATTATCTCCTTTGACTTGGTGATCTGTGATGGTTATATAATATGTCTTGGAATTTCTGTTATATCTTCGTCTTTGATTGCTAATGAAATAGTTTACAGTTGTGAAACCTTCCATAAAAATATGTGTACAAACTGGGAAAATTGTGAACTCTGAATTAATCACTGAATATTGCATCTCCTTGATCTCAGATGCCTTGAGTTACTTCTTTTTAAAAAATTAGCCTTGAGTTACTTGGCTAGGTATCTTAACAGTCTAGAAGGAATTCCCTACATTTTGCTGCCTTATTCAAGTTGTAAAGACTAAGATTGCTTTACTCCTCTTTGGATTTGATTGATTTTGGAAAATCTGCTGGCTTTTGGTTTTGACATTTTTATATTTCGAAGAAAAAATGTAGTTTGACCTTTAGGTTTACCTATCCTAATAGTTTTATAATTAGGTTACAGAATGTTGTTTCTAGTTCTTGTGAATATGAATCCCTTGAGTCTGATATTTGTAAATAATGTTTTCAGGGATTTATAACCCTGCAGTTTTACAATGAAAGTTATGATGTCCTATATTTGTTTAAATCATGTGAATATCAATGAGGACCTCAGATAATAGGATTGTAAAACATCTCATATTTTTCTTGTGTGGCATCTTTGCAAGTTGCTATTCGTGGAATTTTTCCATAAAAATTTTAAGTTTTATGCAGAAAACCGAAAAAAGATAAAGAGAATAATGAATTTGGAACTTCCTTTTTGCAGATTAAGCAATACCTTCATCTATATGCTCGTACTGGTATTATACCAAGTAAACTTTATCAGGGAAAGGCTGCACAGGTGGGTATTCTATCCTCTAGTAGATTGCATTTTTATTTATTTCTAAACTTTTCTTTCAAGAATGGAGATCTTTCCTTCAATGAGTCTGATTGTCTAATTCTTATGAATTTTACTGTGTTTTGGGTAAATTATGCATCGACTTGCAGAGCCACTAATTATTGCATTTATGGTCTTTACTCTTTAATGGGAAATTATCTTCTTTTATGATATTTGACTCCTGCAACTCATTTTTTTATTTTTTACTTTATGAAATCTCTTACTATTTCCAGTGACCGTAATTTTTATTTTGAAAAATTTCACTCAGAAAAAAATGCTTTCATTAATCTAACATCTCAATCTGGCAGGGCAGAACTGGGGTTGCATTGGTAATTGTAGATTCAATTGCTGTTTTATATGTGTTGATGCTGCTATTCCCGTAATAGACCAGTTTGTGGACAAAAGGGTGGATTGCATGATAAATGCTGGATTACTTAGCGAAGTTTATGACATTTATAATATGGATGCCGATTACACTCGAGGTCTTCGGCAAGCCATTGGTGTACGAGAATTTGATGAATTTCTGAAAGTTTGTCAATTGGCGAGCAAGGATGATTATGCACGTGACTTGATTGGTAGTTTAAACAAGGACAAGAAGATACTGAAAGATCACATAAGTGCAATCCTCCATTTCACGGATGATAATCAACTCAAAATTTTGTTAACAGAAGCCATTGAAAAAGTAAAAGTAAATACTCGACGACTTGTTCGCCTTCAAGTAAGTTTTTATTTGTGTATGTTTACATTTTTTATAAATGTTGCAATACCTATATTAACACTCAACAACCCATTCGTGGGGATTGATAAATGTTCAGCTTCCTTAAATAATGGCCTCAAAGTTTAATTTTTGGTTATTATGTTTACTTGTATGCAAATCTCTGCTCCATCAGTTAGCTCATACAAAGTGACTTTACTGAACTAAACAATGATTCCCGTTATGCATGTTATTTATCCCCTCAGATGGTTTCTGGGAAACTCAGCAACAATATGATGCATAGGTCAGTTCATTGTAGAACGAACTCATGTGACTTCTCATGTTGTGTTTATCTGTCACTGGGGTGAAGCTCTTCTAATTTAATGCAAACAGTTAGAAACTCTGTACTCATGATTGTTAATGTACGGTGCTGATTACTTCCATGCATGAAATCGGCACTAATGTCTGGGGTTTAAAATTTGGCTATAAATGTGACAGCTTTCTTACTTCTATTTCTATTTGGCAGAAGAGAAGGCTTAATCGGCTTCAGACATTGTTTGGATGGAACATGCATCATCTTGATGCTACTGATCCCATTTCATGTGCGCATTTCATATTCTCTTCTTTGAACGAAATATTTTTTCTGGCACTGCAAAGATTCTTTTGTAATCACATGGATACTATATTCCAGGCAAGTCAGATGATTCCTGGGCTACGCAAGTTGTTACCCCAGCTGCGAAAATCATCAGATCTTTTCTAAACGAGGACAGGAGCTCGGAGGTTGAGCAGGAGGTGCACGTTGATATTGGAACAGAATTACATGACAGGAACATGTGGACTCAATACACATGCAACGTATGCTTAGTTTTTTCTTTTTCTATTTCCTTTTGCTGTGTTGATTTACTGGCTCTTTTGGTGAAGATCTTAACTACAAATTTCGCTTGATTTACAACATTTTTGTTTGCAGGCCTGTGGAGATAAGGTGCTTAGAGGAGCTCATGAGTGGGAACAGCACAAACAGGGTCGTGGGCATCGAAAAAGAATTTCTCGAATTCGGAAATCAGGAAGACAACGCACTCTCGTAGCTGCTCAGGGTCCAGAAGCATCATCCTGACTCCATATGATGCTTCTAACCTAAGAGGGATGCTTCTAACCTAAGAGGGTGCTTCAGCATGGGCAAAGATTACAGTTTTGGAAGGGGAATGTTTAGGCTACTACCGAATTTGTACCTTGGCACTAGTTTTTTTGTTCTATTATTATAATAATTTGTTTCTGAACAAACATGAGCTTTAATCTAGTATTATCTTAATAGTATACCTATAACCAATTGAGAATCTTAACGTTAGAGGCTAAAAGTATGTGTAGTTTTTAATATTTTATCTATTCCTTCTATGTTCACGATAGGGTATAAAACGATGGAAGTTTCTGAATTCCGATAATGTTTGGAACCATCCAGAAAGCGAAGAAGGTTTATGTTAGGATGATTGTAAATTTGAAAAGAGAGTAATTATTTATATGACCTAATATTTTTTAAATTTTAGAAAAGAATTTATAATGTTAATTGAAAGTTAATAATAAAAAACTGAGGGGGAATTCTTGGTCATCTTCGCTATTTACCAAAGCAACACATCTTTTTCGTACGATACAAACATCATTCATTTATTGAACAATCTAACGCGCTAGGACAAACCATAACCCAATCCTGAGAAAGTTCATTAATTAAGGTAGCTCGGGTCGAATAAGTTTGACTTGAAAAGAATAGTTTACGGGGGAGAGAAGAGTGCAGATAAGAATGCCGCCCTTTCCTGGTAAAGTTCATCCAGTTTTCTACTCCTCAACGCATTATTGCAGTTCATGAAATTTTGCGGATGCTGAGTCCTTGTTTTGGATTGCAGTCTAATTGTATGTAATTTTTGATCTGCTCAAACCTTCATATCCACTGAAGGTTACTTATGGAAACGGAATTAAGTCTGCGCAGAAACAAGAACTTGGAAGATGGATCGACTTCTCATCACTTGGTTAACATCTCACAAGTAGATCAAGAATGGTTGGTTTCAGTTGAAGAGAAGACCAAGAAGAGCCCTAAGTTGTTGAACAAATATGCTGGTAAAAGCTCCTGTTGCATCTTCAGAGTACCACAAAGCCTTGTTGAAGTCAACGAGGGGGCTTATCAGCCCCATATAGTATCCATAGGCCCTTACCACCATGGAAAAGAGCATCTCAAGATGATTGAAGAACATAAATGGAGGCTTTTGGGAGCTGTTCTGGCCCGTACACAACAGAATGGGGTCGGCCTCGACAAATTCTTTGAAGCCATAGCATCAGAGGAAGAGAAGATAAGGGAGTGCTATTCAGAGACCATTGGATATAGTCGTCATGACTTGATTGAAATGATGGTTCTTGATGGATGCTTCATTATTGAGCTGTTCTGCATAGTAGCGGGCATAGTGGAAACAGATCTGTATGATCCCATATTCAAAATGTCTTGGATTTTCTATTTTCTTATACGGGACCTCCTCAGGTTAGAGAACCAAATCCCTTTCTTTGTTCTTCAGTCTCTTTTTCAGCTCTCAATCTTGTCTTCAAGAAAAGAAAATGTTCCATCCTTGACTCAACTTGCCCTGGAGTTCTTTGATTACGCCTTGCAAAGACCTCCTGATGTTTTGAAAGGATACACCAACCTTGGTGGGAAACATTTACTGGATCTATTTCGTTTGACTTTAATCCCTCCAGGCAAAGAAGTTCCTCGGGATGTTAGTCCTTTTCTTCAAATGATCCAATCTGCCAAGAAGCTGCATGTAGCCGGTATTCAGTTCAATCCAAGGGACACTTCTTGCTTCTTGGACATTAAATTTAGAGATGGAGTCCTTCAAATCCCACTTCTTACTGTAGATGATTTCACCACCTCTATCTTACTGAACTGCGTTGCGTTTGAGCAATGTTATAACCACTGCTCGAATCATGTTACAAGTTATGTAACCTTTATGGGTTGTCTCGTCAACACCCCTTCGGATACTGGGTTTCTGTGTGATCACAAAGTTATTGAGAATTATTTTGGAACTGATGAGCAAGTTACTAAATTTTTCAATGACATTGGGAAAGACGTTGTGTTTGATATTCAGAGAAGTTATCTGGCCAAGACATTTGAGGATGTAAATGAGTATTACAGGAACAATTGGCATGTTCGGTGGGCAGGCTTCAAATATACTTACTTCGACACTCCTTGGTCATTCATGTCTGCCTTTGCCGCCGTTGTTCTACTCATCCTCACCATGGTTCAGTCCTACTTTGCAGTCTATGCATATTTCAAACCTCCAAAAAATTAATCAAGCATTTGGTTTGGTGTTTTTCCTGAACACCAAAATGGGTCTACTTGAAGGGAAAAGACTAATGCCGAGTAACCACAACTACATGTTCAGGTGAGTATGGCTTCGTATTAGCCTGGCGACTCTGTTATTTGATTATGATGCTGCACTGCTGCTGTGTAATGTTTATTTCAGAAGCTCACACTTGTTGCTGATACAGCCTGTGACTCTACTGTTTTATAGGCTATTGATGGTATCCAATGGGATGTTCAGCCTCGTAATTAGGTTGCTTTTCTTATGGTAACAAAGAATTCACAATTCATTTAAGAGAAGCTGCTAACACAGCTCTGCTTAGAAGATGAGTACGATAGACATAAGAAGTACAGCTCATTTAAGTGCAATAGAACTGAGAAGCACCGCACCCAGATGAGTGCATGGATGATTTCTTTCATACATGCAAAATTTGTTCAGCTATGTTTCGATTACTTGTTTTTCTCATCATTTTGTCGAACTTGCTTTTCATGGGCTGGAATGCCTTTTAAGTCCTTTAACAACCACTTCAAAATAAAAACTGAACCTCCAACCTCAGCTTTGAGCATGACGAGTCAATGGCAAGCAATACCCAGAACCCACATTGATCAGTTGGTGCATATTAATATTACAAGTTAATGTAAATAACAGGCAACTATCCTTGAATAAGATACTTACCTGGACGTGGTCAATTGGCGATCAAGAAGGCCCATGGCCTAGGTTGGTGGCCTTCATTGCACTTAGGAGGTGCACCCGGTTAAGGTCTCCTAAAGTAGGAGAGCCTACGTCAAAATTTGTGGCAGTGGGGGACCTGCGTTCGCGCGGTCCCTATCAAACAGTTGAAGTTTGAGACTCTTCTCCTTGAGAGTTAATGAAAATCTTTTAACTTAAAATAATATTATTAAATGCGAATACCTTTGGGTCAACGATGTTACTTCCTAATAAGATTGGAATCGAACTCCAACAATGGTTGCAAACATGGATGAGCTTATGAGGAAGAGTACTGCAGTCGTAGTTGCAATTCTGTCGATTGCCATACTCTCAGACTGGTATTTTCAGCCGCAGACCTCTGTGGTCCGCCCTAAATTACCTCGCGTTTCGCCGCGTCATCAGTTGTCTTTTGAGTTTTTCAAAGAACTTCCATCAGATTTTGAGTTGTTCAAAGAACTTCCATTAGATGTTCAAGAGGGTATTTTGAAAGACTTCTTTGCAGGAAGTGTTGAAGTCGAGAAGTTGCGGAGCCAGAGAGATGTGGACTTCTTGAACAGGACTTTAATCCTGATGTTTGATCAGATTCCTGCCGCTGTTCATCATTTCCATTTTCTGGTACTTTATGGGAAATTTATTGAAGAAAACCGAATTGATGAGACAGATCACACTTTGCCGATTCAATCTTATGGCGGTCTTTTCAGCGTGTTAGCTATTGTTTCTCTCTTAGCTATTCCTCCATATCTTGGCTTGAAGAATAGTTTTTTCAAAGTGAAAACCTTTGATCTAAGAGGTGGACAAGGCACACAAGACGGAACAGGAACTGCAACCTTACCTGAGGCATCGCATGTCCAACAATAATTTCTGTAGTAATTTCTTTAGTAATATGATTTTTAGTTCTTACACTTGGAATTTTAAACTCCTGATTATTAAATTTTAACGCGTTGATTAGTCAAAGTCCGCTCCTACAGGTTGAAAAGTCTTTGGGTTAAGTTTATTCTGGAAAATGAATCGATCTTACTGGTGGAGGTCCCATTTGCAAGCCTCATGACTACAGATTTAAACTATATCCTCATTATACATACATAGCCATAGTGTGGGGACGAAGATATCCTGGTTTCTATTAGACATCATGACATAAAAGGAGGAATGGGTAAGACAACTCTTCTCAGCTGCCTTAATACTCAAGTTTTTCAAGGTGAGAACTCTTGATCTTGGAGGTGCATCAGGAGGAGATACAAGCAAAGGCACAAAAAGGGCAAAGGAATCTTCAACCTGACGGTGTCTATCTGCATCCAAGCTGAGTTGTCGATTTTCCCAGGTTTTTTTCTTCAGAGCGCTCTTGTCAAAGCTTGATATCTAGTTAAGTGTTGAAAGAAAGTACGGAATTGTGATAGAATATCGATACCTCACTTCCTAATTTAGCTGTGTTTCTTAGAAATTTAGTGGCTATAACAGATATATCTAAAGAAGCGGCCGACGGTATTGGCAAAACGCTTTAAGACCTCCATTTTTTCTAGCAATTCCTTGAAAATACCCTCATCTTCCACGGTGATAAGAAGAAATGATATGGCCTTCCCTTCTCTAATCATACCAGCCGGTGTCTTCATGTGTGTTGTCCTGAAACCGCACTACGCTACAATCCCTGAAAACCAGTCCTGAAAGGAACGGCAGCAATCAGTGAAATGATGAAGTTTTTCCTTGAATTTTGACTGTACGTACTAATTTTAATGTTTAGACCACTCTGTCACTTCCCAGATAAGACGACCAGCCGTAATTATTCCTTGCACGAGGGGTTGCCCTTCCTGTCGGTGGGTGTTAATGAGCATCATAACATGGATTTGATTGTCTAGGCAACCCCATAGAAGCCCGTCTATAAGACTCGATTGTATACAAGCTAGTATGGCTGTTAAGCTGTTTGTAACTTGCCGCGTAATGCCATTATTGATGGGTTTTAGACCGCAAAAAGAGATATCAAACAGAGATTTCCAACAAGATAAGATTCATAGAGCTAATCAAGGTGGAAATGTAGAAGATGACAATAGCATGTGGTTTCTGGCAATATAGGGAGATTTGATTCTCAGAACACAATAATACACTTTGCCGAAAGCAAAACGTACATGTTGAGGATAACCCAACCGTAAATAAAATGACGAACTATGAAATTGCAAAAAAAAAAGGGAAAGCCCAAACCTAATAAAGTTGTTCAGTTTACGATGGAAGCAGAAATTCATGGAAGAAAGAAGAACTAGGGTATTTCCTAGACATTGACGGCGATGTGGACAGAACATATCGATCCACCTTCCGTGGCCTGGATTTATTATGGCGATGTGGATGGTAATTAAGAGATGATTTAAATTGTAATGCCCGGTATCTAATAAGAAGGTTTATTGATTTCTTCTCTTTATATTGATTTTTTATACTAATTTTTTATTAATATGACTTCTCCACTAGAATTTTAGAATTTTAAGTGGAGATTAATTTTATTTTCTGCGAAAATATTCTCTTACTATAAAAATAGAAATTTTAAAATAATCAAGAAATAATTGATGTTAATAACAAAAATTAAAATATTTGAAGTATTTAATCAGGATTCAAATATTATTAATGTAAATTGAGTTTTTTTTTCTGCTGGTATGATAATCCAAAAAAATGAAGATATTTTTTACAATAAATAAATTTGGAATTGTCGTGAAAGATAATTGCCCAAAAAAAATCAAAATTATTAAATATTTTTTTCTTTGTTTTTGCTTTTTAATTAATTGGTCTCTCGAAAATAACTTTTTCTTTAAAATTATAAAAATAGCGCCCAGTGATGATAGCACCTACAGATGTAAAGACTTCCTAGCAATGGAATTTCTTTCAGGAAAACAAAGGCACTAACCACCAAGGACCCCATTCATATGCAAAAGCAGAGTTTAAGACAACGGAAATGGACAAATGGGGCCATGAACTGCAGCAAAGAGGTTGCTGACTGGTGGGTCTATAGGCCATGCAATGCACTGTACCTTTCAACGTGTCCACCTTCAGATACTGTCCAAGGAATTGTGGTATATATTCTGCTAACCAAAATGGTAAAATATGTCACGGTGTGTTACAGTGGACAGGCAACACTGTGGAAGTTGATGTATGAATAATCGGTGGGTATGTGTGCGTGTATATATAGAGGCCTGTGGTTGCTATATCTTGTGTTCCTGGGTGCAATAGCCATGGGAGAGATCAAACACTTGGTGATTGTGAAATTCAAGGAAGGCGTTATAGTGGAAGATTTACTGAAAGGAATGGAAAAGCTGGTTACAGAGATTGATCACGTCAAATCCTTCGAATGGTGAGTCTTTTTTAGGGATTCCATGTTATCAGCTCCTATAAACACAGGATATCTTTTGAAACTTATGTCTGAATTTCTATCTTGTATAGTCATTAGCATGTTTTTTCTTAACAGGGGACAGGACATCGAAGGTCCAGAGATGCTTACACAAGGCTTCACACATGCCTTCTCCATGACATTTGACAAGAAGGAAGACTTCGCTGCATTTCAGAGCCATCCTAATCATGTTGAATATTCTGCTACCTTTTCAGCAGCTATTGAAAAAATCGTGGCTCTTTGTTTCCCTAGTGTTGGTGTTAAGCCACTGCAGGCATGATATATATCAAGGACATGTCAAGACAATCAAAGTGATTCGAGTGGTTCCTCTTATGTGTAGTAGCTATGCGTGAATCCAAGTTTGTTGTCTTGTATAATAATTGGTGGCTGGTTTATCTTTTCTTTGTTCCCGCTATGCCATTTCAACGATTTTAAGTATTCTGGATATGTTTTCTGGTCATTTTCCAACATTTAAAGTAACTTTTCATCACAAAAGAAAATTTGCAAGAAAAGGGAAAAGATTGTCCTTTCATATTCAATTTCCACTCTCAGAAAATAAATGATTCTTGGATTTAATGGTGGATTCTGTTATTTTGACAAGTCAGGAATCCGTGTTCCGGATGAATAAAAGGGACTCGGAGAAGTATCGTCCCGCACTGCAAGTAGATTGAAATTAGCAATCACCCATCTATTTCGAATCCTGACACATAAGAATAGAACAAATACAGTTAGGATAATACTACCATTTCCTTCCTTCCGGTACTCGAAAAACCAAATCAGCAGCTGCAGCATTCTTTTCTTCGGATCTCAGAAAAACGAAATCAGCGGAGAAACAATACTTTGTCAGGAAATTTCCTCCCGGCCATCGAAGTATATTTTCATCCTGCATTATCTGAATTGCATTTGATCAGAAGTTTCCTGTTTGTGCATTATTTAGCATGACAAGAGCATGACATGAACAAGGGGAAATGGACAAAACTTTGAAAAATGAAACGAGTAAGTGATTAAAGAGATGACAATTGATATAAACGAACAAGACATTAAAGGATGATTAGATCCAATAAAAAAAGCAAAGGTACTAATAATTCTTGCAAGTCGACCCTAATTGTCGGTAAATGTCTTCGGGTCAAAGTCATGTACTAATCTAATCAAGTTAATCATCCTGTTAATATTGACAATGATGCACTTCTGATGTGCTTTAGTCTTAGTGGTCCTCCAACCTTGTCAAGTCCATTCAAACATTTCTGATGCCTTCAGATTCTTCCAGCATGTAAGCATCTGCTTCCTTAAAAAGCAATCACCATGTGACGAATGTTTCCGCAAATTTGTTTCTGCCAGAGAGTGGTTTAACCATTTTGATCCCACTCCGAATAGGATCAACCGCAGACCATAGAATGATGCAGATGCTTGTTTATATATGGTTTTAAAAAGAAAAAATGAATAAATATCTCACGGGAAAGTCTCTGGACACATAGGCTGCCAAAAGACTGGCAAGGAGACAGCATAGCCATGATGAAGCTAAAGCCTAGCTCGAGACAGTCTCAGTAATGTCAGAAATTATTGGAAGAATTACATAAAATCCCATCTAGGAGTAAGACCAACGCAACATCACAGACAAACTGGATTTTATCTGAGGGAATACTACTACTTTAAGCATCCAATACACACAGATACTGAAAATTGTGAATTTCCTTATGCGTTAAAGTAATTATTATCAATGGTAGATATATTTCAATATAAAGAAACAGCATACATTTCGAGAAATTCTTAAGGTACTTGGGTTTTTTCGTACTACAGAAATTCCGTCAGCATTCTGCAGAATCTGCAACTTCTGTTCTGTTATAGTGGCCTATCTGTAGAACAGAAAGGCAATGTCGTAGCCCAATAAATTATGGACCCATTCTTCAAGGTCTCAGATTTCCAATCCGTTTGGTCCACAAACTCTCACACTTCCCCCTTACCCAAATCCTCTAGCTAACGAGTCCGGGCCACGAAGTCTCAACTCGTCAAAGCTTGGTCCAGACAAGTTTCCATATCATCCCGCAGGAGCTTGCCTCTCGCCTCTACCACATGAAGTGTTAGAACGGCATTGTTTTTTGCTTTTTGACGCCTACTGATATTCCCAAACAAAAGAGATAAACATGTAATTCCAGTTACATACCCATCAGGGCAAGTACTCTGCAAACCGATAACCTTGAGATTTATGACCTTCGGTGGTGGTCCTGAAAAAAACAAATGATTCATGGAAGAGACACATGTGGTCTTCAAGTTTTGTGAGAATCAGTCTGTATTGGTTAATATATATTATATGATTAAATTATTTGTAACAATATATATTTTTTGAATAATATGATTTGAAACCTAATTGAGCGTAAGAAAAAAGATCGTAAGACCAGCATAAAATATATATTGTATGATATTATTTATAATAAAATATATTTTTTTAATCTATCACATATAAATAAATCGTCCGGCAAAAATCCATCCACCGGGTCATGATAGGACCGAGTGTCAGGGAGTGACGGGCATCCTTGCCATGATGGCAGAGAGCATGCAGCAGATGCTTTAATAAAGTCGCACGATCTCCGCTTCACTTTTCTGGTAGCCCCCATGATCCCATGTTTCATTTGCTCGTCAAGATTTTTAAAGGGAAAAAGTCTCCAAAGACTCTCAGTTTCTGCTTATTGTTTTTGTGCTAGAACACCTAACAATGCACACATCTGATCCGAAGACTATGAATAGAATTCATCAGTTACCCGGCTCCCACCCATGATAACTGACCTACCTACAGGTCTTCAGGGCGTGTTTGACGATTTCTAGTTGACATTTTTGTTGTAATAAAAAGATACAATCGGACCCAATGATGTTGCTACGTACAGATTACTCTCAAGACTTTAGCAGATACTGAGAAAAGTCATACACCCTCCTGACTAACACTATCTTGCCTTGATGTGACCCGAGACATTATACTTTCGTTGATGTATTCCTTTGGTTGTTTTTATCCGGTCTTAATTCTCCAGTACCAGTTCATTTTTATTTCCTTATCTTGCTTTCTTCTCAGTAGCACCCAGGCACATAGAATTGGTTCAAAATGCTAATTAATTCTGTACAACTCATTTTCCAGAGGCATTTTATCTGTGCAACAAGATTAATCTCTCTCGAAATACTCTCATATTTCGATTAATATATCGAATATGCAAGTTTAATTCATATTTTTAGCATTCGAATCTAATTTTCGGCAAATACTCAAATTGTGAGTGGTCCATTGAGCATTACTATCGCTATTTTCTTCAAACAATTAACACTCCTGCACACTCCTGCAGATCTATATGCTGAAGATGGTATCTGCAGTTTTAGATTTTTAAGGCAATGCTGTCTAGCTTAAGGGCATGTTAGTAACATTTGACCAAAAGAAGATTGCAGACGTAATTTGGACACCTGATCTGCGTAGGAGTAGTGTTTCTCTATGGATTGTATTGTCAAATAAATCAACAACGGTACATAACAGTTGTAATTAATGCAAACTGCTGCTGAGAAAATGCAACTTATCTGGCTTGAATAAGACATCTGTAATGGAAGTGGGCCAGAAAGTAAACTTGAAGGCCTAGGGGGGTGGGGACCGTGCAGGTAAATTGAAGTGCAGAACAGTAATTAGTATTACCTCAGGAGGAAGACAACGCAAGCATGCATTAAAGTGCTTCAGTTCAGTTCTTTCTGGATCAATCTGAACGGAGTCCAAGATCACAAGCTTCTACCAATTTAATTTAAAGTGCAAGGGGCCTGCTTTTATTGTTTACTGTCATGGCCTAGTCTAAATGCCAACAACTTAAGCATGAAATTCCTGAGAGCTGAGGTCCCAACCCAAGAAATAGAAGAGGGACAGAGAGAAAAGCAACCAGAAATGTGGTTCTGCTTCTTCTTCTTCTTCTTTTAAAACTGAGACTAAATCTTGGGTTGCTAAGCTAACAACAGCTACGCTGAATTTCATGCCTAGCTAGTTATGAGTGATGAAAGTGGTCACAGCTAACCTAGTGAACTGAGAAACCCTGGTACTCGCACTATCAATGGCCTCCAAGAGAATAGGGAGAAGAGAAACCTTAAAAGGAAAACATGCTGTCAGAAATCTTTGTGCAATGTCACTCTATCCTTGTTGGAGTAATGATTTAAAATGCTGTGCGTCCGTCTACCATATTTGTTTGAACTTTGAATCAACCAAGATTTTTGTTAAATACCTTCCATGAACAAAAATAAAAGAAAAAATCCAGATATAGTCAAGGTGTGCATGTCAAGCGATTCAACTTTAGCTTGTCCATATGAAGCTAAAAGCACATTCCACCTTCATAGTGCCCTTTGGCCAAATTTTCATTGGAATCTTTCAAAATCCTCAAAAGCATAATTGGGTGTCTTTTTTCTATGAATCCTATTTTTTACCAGCAGCCCGTAAAGTTGGATGTAAGAAAAAAATTGCAACCCATCCTTGGATGTAAGAAGACAGATGAAGATGTGGAAACTAGGAAGCAAAGTAAAGGTTGTATCACTATTAAAATTTCCGGACCTGATCTAAGTTACATGTCATGATCAAAAGAATTGATAATATATTTCTGATCTTGATAAGAAAGGATGAGGGGAAAAAAATGAATGAAAGAGCAGAGAAGGAGAATGAAAATACACCGCAGTTTGAATGTTTCTTCAGGGGCTCCTACACGCATGAATTAACAAAGAGAATTCCCCTCTTTCTTGATCTTTCTGCACCAACTTCTCCTCCAACCACAGCCTGCTATCCATTCCGCTTCTTGTCCTAAACATGAAAACAGCAGAAGCAGAAGCAGGATTAAAGAACCAGTCATGCATATCCCACAATAGATCGACGAGCAACCCATCAACAAAAATTGTCTGGTTGCCTCGAAAATTCCAGTGCAATCTCTTCACACGAATCACCGTCTTCTTATCGATAGTTACTGATAAAACAGGATACTTGAGGCCTTCATTTTCCCCGCTACACTTGATCAAAATGTCATGCTGAATGCCTGTATCGCAAAACTGCGCCTTAGTGGCATATAAAGTATTGCCTGAACAATGCTCCCGCCTTGAAATTAGTTTGGCTTTGGCAACTGGGGTGCTAAGTTTGAACTTCTTGGCTATAGTTTCTTCTCCTATATCGCCCAGTATGAGGCCTATCTCCGAATCAAGCATGACCAGTACATAAAACCCATCGCTGGGTTCAGGTCCTGTCTCATACCTAGCAGAAGAGAGATCCCAAACGACTTCGATCTTCCAATTCTCGGATTCGATAATTTTGTTGCCTTTCTTCTTTCTCGATAGCCTGGAATTCGTGCTGATCTTCAAGGACGCGGAAGGGTCGTTGCCAAAGTTTATGCTAAGGCCTTGAACATTGTGGTTTTTGCACCAAGTGACGGTGACCAAGAGCTGCTTTTGAGTGGACAGGGTGACTGTGTAAAAGCAAGTAACTGCATTTTGGACGGACGGAATTAGACCTGGAGAGATACAAGCATTGTTTGAATAACTAGAACATGAAGATTGAGACACATCTATAGCATGCTCACTGAAACAAGAAACAATATCTCTCATTGTGAAGAACAGGAAAAGAAAATTCCGACGAAGACACGGAATAAACCAAGCTGGGTTTTTCTCTTAGGAGGCGAAAAGAGACGGAGAAGGAAGAAGAGGACAGAGAAGATAGAGAGATCTAAAGGATTAGAGAGTTTGGTATTGCTTCCTCCGCTTAAACTTGCAATGAAACGTAAGAGTGTGGATTAATGGCTGGCCAAGGTAGGTGCTTTTCGAACTGTCCCTCCATTAATATTTCCCACAAAGGAATCCGTGGCATTAGAGGTCAGAAAAATGGAAAGCCAGAAGATAAACACCAATTCCACAACTCCTTACCGGTCCATTTGTATTTATTATTATTCTCTGTCACATTAAACTTTCGCATCTTTTAGGCTGAAACCTTCAGTAGTTACTTGTTCAATTTAATTTAATCTAACCTCTTCTGCCAGTTCATGCTGCAAGCCATTAATTGATGAGCTTAACCATCACCATCACAACAAAGAAAACACAAACACAGGAACATATCAATTAATTAAGCATCATATTTAATTGAAATTCAAAAAGAGGTTTAATTTTTGCGACCCACTAAGATATTATTCTACGAGAAGGCATCTAAAGCATTACATCCGGTCTTAACATCAAAACCGAAACGAGCCATGACATCATCCTTTTTAATGTAAATCCTTTTTTTTGGCTTAGAGTGAGAAATATAAAAATGCATGGATAATTGATTACCTAACCACCCAAGCTTTTTAGTTAGACTTTATATTATTGAAAGACCAAAAAACAGTGAAGACTTTTTCAATTAGACCATGGACAGGTTTATGCAAGAAATTAAGATTAGTAAAACAAAATGAAAGAAATCTGCTGAGATATCTATTGCTGTGCCATTATAAGGGAACAGGGTTTCTGTGATGTCCCAATACAAAAAAAAAAAAGAGGAATTCGTAATGTAATATTGTGGTTGAAATGATTTATTGCACTGTAAGAGGCTGGATGCTCATGATGATGCGTGCTATCGGACATCAGAAAACAAAAATTTGAGACATAGACCCACCAATTCCTCCTCCCGAGAAGCCTATGATTAAAAGCAAAGGAGGGGCCTAATCCCATGCCATGAGCATTGACGTTTCCTTTGTTTTCACCTTTTTATACTTACAATAACCCCTAGTATTAATGAGTTTCACCGTCGTGCTCTCTGCCCTTTGGAATTTATAAATCTATCCATAAATTGATTAAGCATGGTGCCAAAGGTCTTTATTTTCCTTGACTTTTTTGGGGGTTACATTTTGGACTCTCAGGTGCGGATGTATAGAAGAAAGGGTTGCATCAGTTTCTTCCGTTTGAAAATACCACGAGAAAATTTGAATTAATGATATCATTGTTGGCATGAAATTGTTTATAGTTAATTATAAAATCTACTTTATAGATGATGGAAATTAGGATTAGTGTTTCAGAAGAAAAAATAATTATAATAGGGGAAAAAATCATTAAAATCAGTGCAATAGGCCACTCTTGTCTAACCTCTACTGCCCGAATCATGAAACATAGCCATGCCATTGCACTTTAATTAGTTTTTTTCCTAAAAGTTAGACAAGATAATAATAGGTTTTATCAAAATTCATGGTTGACCTTAGCAGAAAAATTTTAATGGAGAATGTTTTTGTTTTTACTAAGGATTCAAATTTTTTAATTATACTTTTATTCTAAAGAAAAAAAAATATTCATTAGAAGTAGCATGAGCATAAGAAAAAGGTGCTAAAGAGCTCTTGATGATTTTAACTTTCAGAAGCTTAAACAATAATATAGAGAGAAAAGCGAAAGACAAAGGCTTTTGATTTGTATCTGCACCTGTTATGGCATTCATTAGTCTTCAAAGGACTATATCTCTTCATGGAATGATAAAGACCAAGAAAATATGAATGAAGCATGTGGGAATCTGCCCAGAGACATGAAAACAGTTAAACACAAGCATCATTATTACTATTATTTTCATTATTTTTTTTTAAAAAAACATACATCGTCAGTCCTAGGGCATGCACAGGAAGGGATGTATAATGGACCACGGAAGGGTATGGTCCTACTCATTATTATAACCAAGTGAACTGTTGAAGGACTCTGAATCTGTTAATGGAAAATGTTTCTTTTCTCATTTCTATAAAAAGGTCGTAGCTCTCCCAGTGTACATACCTAGTCGGAAGGGACGGCAGGAGGATGACGAGGGATCATTAAATACTTCCACATGGACTCGTGGCCTAGGATTTAAGATGGGGATTTTTTTTAAAGATGGAATATATAGAATAGATCTACCACATAAAAGCTACACTTAATTCAAATTTAATATAATAATGGAGATATTATAATCTGTAACTGTCTTAGGGTTTGATCTATGGCATTAAATGATGGGTGTGACCAAGCTATTGGATTTTAATGGGTGGTTTTAACCTTTGGCTCTTTTGGTGGAAGGGTTTAATGACCAACTGAGGTGTAACGACGATGATAGCTCATGCTTATCCAGATTTAAGGTTCATTTTTTTTGTATTGACTCCCCGTAGGTGTTAAGTTCTTCTTCGGGATTCGGGATTGAACACTGTTATATTCCTAAAATTTAAATTGGAAACCTTTATTAAGGTTGAAGAGAATCCTTATCATGTCATCTAAGCTCACTCTGATAAGATTCATATTATTACACTATCTATTTTACAAATATAATTATAGTTTTGACCGTTAAATATTGTTGGTATTACCCAATTATACAATTCAGTTTTTCCCGTCACTTTTGATTTTATTTTATTTTTCTATCCTAGTTGATCAAAATAACCGACCATTATTTTGGAAGACAGGGAAGAAGGTTGAAGCCTTTCCTCGAGCCTAGGTTTAGTTGCTCGTATTAATGGCTGTAGCCTCCAACCCCATGTGAATATGTAACATCAATAGACTTGAAATTAGCTCTCCTACACTATATCCCTATTAACATTAACTGACTTTCTAAATTTTAATCACAAGAATAATAAACAAATAATCTTTTATAAAATATTATTTTTTAAAAAAATATTTCATCAGTCGATAAAATATAACCAAAAGCCTTTGAGAATTTTCTTGTACCTGTCCCTGTCGGAAAGAAGAGTAATCCACAAGATTAGGATTCATGTACCAGTCCTTTTCAGTATTTTATGTTCTAGCACCGCAACTGATGGAAAAGTCTCTGTTGATTAGTGGCCAAAGTTGATGTGGTTCTTGAACTTAATTAACCTTCAATTCAGGTTTTCTTTTTACAATACAAGAATGTCTTCGTTGTGACCCTACATTAGTGTTTTTTCCAAATTTTAATAAAGATAAACTAAGATGAATATTTTATTTTTTAAAAAACTAAAGATATGAACATCAATTATGAATATGGTTTATGGGTTGTGGCCTGTTGGTCATCGTTTTCTTTTTCCAAGTTATCTTTTGGCAACCGTTCAATTTTGGTACGACTTTAATTTATTCTGGGTTTGGTTACCGATAAAGATGTTTTCCGAATTTTTTCTTCAGTAGTTGGTAGTTTAGATAAAGTTAGCATGCAGCTTTCAAAAGGGGTAGTTGTTAAAGAAGAACCTAAAACCCGAGGAAACGTGAAGAGCAACAATCAGGAAGAACCACCTTTTGCTTTATCCACGATGTCCACCACCAAATGCTCACTTGACAAAAGGACACTGAACTTGGGTTGCAATGATGGCTAGCCTACATCCAAACTAACAGAAACCATCAAAAGAAAACCAGCTTCCGCTTGTAGTACACTGTGAAACTACATGGAAATTGGGTAAAGGAAATTCCTGACGAAAGCTTGAGTTATAGCTGGGTGATCTGATGGCTAGCTGCTTCTTCTCCTGCTTATTCAATTATAACGACTTTATAAAATACAGGAATATATTCTTAATGACTGAAAAGCAGACGGATATCTCGTCATTCACGTTGCAACTTTCAAGGGCAGAGTGAGGGTAAGAGGATCTGGTAATCTGTAAAAGGAAAATCTCTTAAGAAAATAAACAATCAAAGATTTACAAGCTAGCTCGACGCTGAAGAATGGAATAAAGAGAAGAAAAAGGGGACATGAAAAGAATAAGCAAGAGAGAAAAACGTGCAGAGTTGTTTATCGCAGCTTCTGCGGACATGTATAGGCATATATATGCAGTCAACTGATGTAAAGACATGAGAACCTCTGGGATGCAATGTAAAATGGCATTCAGAGATCATCAAAGGGCAGATGTTGTAGCTTTGACCTTCAATTTGTATGTAAGCTTAACAATTTTTATATATCAAAAGTGAGAACAGAATTATTTCGGAAGTGACCCACTGAACATCCTGTAAAATTAATGTTAAGCAGTCAGACAACTAGCAAGTCTGCACTGTTTGATGTGTTGGCTGTAGTGTTCAACAGTTACATTTCCCAGAAACTAAGGAGCGACGTTATGTTTTTAATCCCCAACACAGAATTAAGAGTTGACTTCCACATAATTGTTTTCTTGGACAACGAGGGGTTCTTACCGTATATCATGTGAGCACTGATCCCAATACGCAGCCGACACAACGGAGCAATTTATATATCAATCACCTACAAGTTTATTCAGCTCAACTGTGCTTGATGCCCACCAAACATATATATACAAACTGTTTTAGTTTCTTTTCTGATGAAAAGCATAAGCAACACTTAATCAATAGCTGATGATATATGTGAACTGCAACGTCATGTCTTGCACCAGAATATCACAGACATGCATATCAAATTAACTTGAACGCATTTCATTTCGTCGTTGTTCTTAATTCAGACCCAATGTGAACTACTCTTAAACTACTTGTTTACTTAGTCAACCGTAAGCCAGGTGTCAGACAAGTCAACTATCGATTGCGTGTGGTTTTTTCGTTTTGCAATTACGCCAAATTTTCCAGGAGTACCAACTATGATAATGAGGTGTTATGGGTTAAAATCGTCGGTAATAATAATTAATTTATAAACGATATTGAAGGGATCATGATCGATACAACCATGTCTAGTGACTAGGTGGCTGTAGAACATGGATGGAGAAATATGCCATCAAAATCAGTCAGGCATAAAAAAAACCACATGGTTGCCTATGAATCAAAGTCGAACAAGAAACAGAAGTCCCAATCTGAAGTAGATTCAGCACGCGGACAAGCTTTATCGGGTCTTCAATCATAAAAGTCTTTTGCTACCATGTTTCAGCTGACAGGAAAGAGCATCACGCTCACATGGGAGCACAGCTATTGTTCGGTATGAGAAGGCTGCGGACTCTAACGTCAATAGACAACAGGAACTTCAAATGTAAAACCAACGTCTAACCATCACTCTACCGTCATGACGTGCGCCAGGAAAGTAGAGACACACTTGGGAGCTCTTCGGTGATGTTCTCAAGCAGAATGCCACACATGGACCAATGTATTAACATGTGCTAACAAAGAAAATGGGAAAGTTCCGTTCCTTCAACATCAACTATTAATACTTGGACAATTCGCTCCACCTTGACCAGCTCCTCTAAGAAAAGGAACAATTAACCTAGGAAATTCCCAAATTTGGAATGGTTCAACTTTAAAAAGTAAATTCATACCATATATTTGCCTGAAGAAACATTAGGCAGACCCTGTTCCTCATTAACCTGCATGCTCATATCCAGCAAACAATTGCTAAAGTTTCCCACAACCCATGAGCTCAAAACTAGTAACAAAAACGAAGCTATAATAGGTTCGGATGATGAAGCATCACATGGAAAAACTACAATTTTAGGGACTTCATTTTCCGACCATTTTTTCTTCAACTCTCCAAGTCTTCAAGTAGTAAACATAAATAATTCGTCCACTTAGTAAACAGGACAACTTAAGCAATGAGGCAGGTGGACTTAGTAATCCAGAATCACTTAAACCCCCCCATCCATCGGTGTGACAAATCCCAATCTATCAGAAAAAGATCAAATCAAATATAACAATCTATCCACCGCCAAACAATTTGACAGAACGACCAGAATCTTACAGCAGCATACACAAGCTTCTCGTTATTCATATCAATCACGTAAAATATGCCGACTGCAAGATAATATTTCTTCATGCAGTAATCGGATACAACTACTGAGATGTAGTATCATAATCATCCTTTGCCCCTCAAAGGACAAATGTAGCATAACGAGAGAGTATAAGAGCGAATACTATATTAGTCAGGCGAAACAAACATGTTCAGCAATTGAACGCGGAAGATCAAAACTTTATATCCAGGAGAGCATTGACCAACGATGGAGCACAGTAGTTTCTACTCCACGGCAAACATTTGGTATTAAATGGGACTGAGATAATTAGCAAATCTACCTGTCATCAATAAAATGAAACCATTATCAGAAACCATATACCCTCTATACAGCAATTTTCGGCTGTGATTCATAAGGGGCAACCATAACTCAATATAGCATTCCAAACAGAGCACTTTCTTTTCCATACATATAAACACCACTAAATCACATTTTAGACCATGAACCCAATGCTATCAACAGAAAGAAGAGCCTTTTCGGCATAAAGCTCATCCGCAAAGACTGAGACACGAATCAAATATTCACACGGAAAGCCAATAGAAGAACTGAGAGTAACAGAGAGACCTTCGAAGGAGGTGGTGGGTTCCCCGGGGATTTTGGAGACTAGACGAGCAGAAGCAGTAGCATTGTGAAGGGGAAAAAGTGAGCCCAGTTCACGCCTCACTAACCTAAAATTCAATCCAATAAAACAGCACCCACCAAAAAAAATTAATTCTTTCATACAAACCGCATACAACAAGTAATGAATATAGGTTAGAAGGGAAAAACGGATAGTTAGCAACTTACCTCGATTGAGAATGGAACGAGGAGATTCGGATCGAATAGGAACGGATTGTAGAAGTAGCAGATGTTGGCGATGACGGCATTGTTGTTGTTCTCACAGTGGCCGTAGCTCGTCTCCACGTTGCGCGCATCATAGTTGAGGTGGACCTCCCTGCAATAGCCCAAGTTGCCATTTTCCAGGATTTCTCAACCCGGTTGACGAACCCTAAAACCACTAATAAACCTCTGCTGCCACTTCTACCTTCAACACTGCGAATTTCGTATCGTTTGTTGTCTTGGTGAATGTGAATTCTGGGCCCATGTTTTTGGGCCTTACTCATACACAATATCCGATTTGGCTGGGCTTGTTGTTGACCAAACCCATCTACGAACCGTCAATTATATACTGTTTGGTAGAGAATTGGTTTGCCAGTTTCTCTAGGTTGATAAAACGTTGTGTTTTGGTAGAACATTAGAGAATTGACAAATATACCTTATTTCCAGTTCGCATGACTAATTTCTTTTTCGGGTTTCAATCGGTATTTGTTAAAGTTTACACTCTACAGGAATCACATAAACTAATCTTTGTAGGAAATTAAGCAAGATTATAGTATAATTATTATTAGAAACTATAGCATTATTCATTTACAATCAGAACTCTTCATCATCTACTGTTGGACTTGTAATGGGAATAGACCATCTTCCCAGATGAGCCGTGTAATTTATGCAGCGGATGACACCTGCTCCTGCAGGTCCATCAGGGAAATCCAGAACACTGATGCTGCCTGCATCAAGGTGAAATGATCCCATCCAGTCTTTGGTCAGCTTTAGACAGTGCCCCATCAACGCTATGTGGATTGCTGGATGACCAACCACAACAACAATCTTTTCTGGCTCGGATTCATCAGATAGTTCAAGGAGCAAAGATTGCCAGGCTCTCCCAGATTGATGCCATAGTGCAGAAAGTGCCTCGTCCTTCAATTTATTTAGAAAACCAGGCTGCTGAAATGACTGAAATCCTGTTGTATCCTGAGCCGATTAAAGAGAAGTATTAGACTGAATCACCAACCTACGAGTGGGATTCTTGCGATTATTCCTACACTATTGTGGAAAAATGTCACCCTCCTGGCATGTTTCTGAATTTCCAAAGATTCTTACATGATATCTAACCTTGCTCATTTTCTGAAGGATGTCTCTGATGCCAAGGTCATCGACTTGTTTCATTTCTACATATCGTGGCACGCAATCAGCACCCAAGCAATCTGCAGCTTCTTGCACCTGTGATCGAGATCACCATTCATAATTGCAAGCGAGGAAAATTGTTTAATTAAACAAAAATATTCTCCAGAAGACAGAAAATCAACAAGCAGTCTTATCACAGTCCATTTCTGGATAATATGCGAAACATGTTCTGGAAAATACTGACTAGAGCAAATGAAAGATCAGCTCACTTTGGAAATAGTCTTGGCTGTCTCAGAACAGGCATTTAAGGAGCTGCTAACTACAGTGCTTACTTTCAGATCAAGAAGCAATTCTGCAGTTTTCTGGGACTGTCAAATATGTACTTACGAAATTCAGGACTTTCCGGCATAGCTCCGAGCAATTTAACTATCTTAAACTACTATATGGATGAGGTACCTGTATAATTCCAAGCATATTCATTGGAGGATCCCAAGAATTAGAACTATCCTGCAAAGGATTGAAAGGACTGACTATACACCAGAATGATTATCTTTAAAAAAGGAATGGCAGCAACGCAAACGATGGACACAAAAATATTATTCTTCCTCGCCGTCAAGATCCTTCATTCCATGCACGTTTCCCTCTCCATAATTCAGCATTTCAGGTCAAATGATAGACACACGTAGACTAGAATCCTATCGGCATCAACTTTCATAAACGGAGATGAAAAGTGAGTTTTCTTTTTTCTATTTGTTTGATATGTCAATAGCCAGTTTGTCATGTGAATCAGACAATAGACACCAGACAAGACGGATAACTGTGCTCAAACCTCATCACCCAGTGTTCCATGACAAACAAGAATGATCCGCTTGCTGGTTTTTCTGCCTGCAGAACTTCCTCCCCCAATAGGTGAATTCGGTGTCTACCAGCAATCAAAAAGATAGTTAAAAACACAATTGTTACAGTGTGTATAATACCATAAGCCATTCCAACTAGTACAGGCTAACAGAAGGCAAAAGAATTTGCGCAAAATTTGCTTGGATGTACAATATACCCTTTTATCTAAAGGCATCCTCTGCATAGAATTGAACTCCTTATGCCCTATTGGACTTGCAAGTAGTCCCTAAAAAATATGACCAGTGCACAAATGAAGGCTGAACCATGCATATACCATTTTCATTTTGTTCTTGCAATGATTCCGGCCATTGGAGCTCAAAACTAAGATATAGTTACAAGTAAACACTATCCCCAAGGACCAACAAAAAGGAATTGTCTCAAATAAGAACTAAAAATTAGTTCGAGCACAATTCAACATTGCCAAAGATATTCCTTGTACCTGATTTAAACGATTAAGACATATATAGGGAGACCCACCCTCAGCTTTTGGAGTGAAATCCAGCACGCTTACACCACAGTTGCTCTGTAGTAAAATCCTGAAATATTCGGTTCCTAGACCTGATTTTACGGCACGAGTTCAATAAAAGAGAAACATAAATTCAAATTGACAAAAGTTAATGTCGGATCAGCACATCAGAAAACAAAAAGGCAAAGAAGTACTACCCATGGCTGTAGCAACAAGAGCCTGGTTAACAGCATTGTGAGCAACCACAAGAACCGATCGGCTTTCATGGTCTAAGATCTTGTTCCAGCTGTTTCTTGCACGTGCCCATAACTCCCTCACAGGATAATGCCCATCAATGTTAAAGTTTGCAGCATCTTCCTGCCATTACCACTACTCTTCGTTGGACTTTCTCGTCTAGTTAAATGCCCATTAACCCACGATTTTTACAGGAAAAGTAAATTTACCTGCCATTGCCAATATGCATCCCCAAACCTTGCCTTCCCTTCATGCTTCAGAAGACCCTTGAAGTAAAAACACTCCGCCAATAATTAGGAAAGACAGATAAACGTAAAATACTCGACCAGGGCACAGCTTGAAACAGAAGTCACCTGAAACGAATAGAGATCAATTTCTCTCAAATCAAAGTCTGTGATTATCTCCTCCTCCCGAGCGCCCCATATGATTTCAGCAGTTCTTTTTGATCGAGTAAGTGGGCTGAATGCAGCAACAGAAATACAGAATAACAGACAACAAAAGAGTACTTTCAAGTAATGGTGAATTCCCAGCGAAATGAAGCATCATATAAACCTGCTAAAGCAGACATCGAAGGAGTCATCAAGAAGCATCTGCCTGGAGGTCTCAGCTTGAGCCTCACCTTTCTTAGTCAAAACAGAGAAATCGGAGCTCCCTTGGATCCTGCCTTCAGCATTCCATGTGCTCTGCCCGTGCCGCACCAGAACAACCCTTTTCGCAGCTCTAATGGAAGGAAATGGTGCTGTGGAGTACAGCTCTGAGCTCAGGCGCTTTTCCTGCAGTGATTTCTCGTCCAGTTCTTGGACACTTGAAGAAGCTGATCGGATTATGCTGAAGGCATAGTTCCTCCTACAGTGGAAGTTGCGAAGATAGTTCGTGCGGTGTCTATGCAAGGGAAGAGAGGATGGTGCAAGGGACAACATTGGAGAGGGTCTATCCGCAAACCTTCAGTGTTTCCTGTGGCTTCTTTCCATTGGCTCTAATTTGTGCTCTAGGTGAGTTCGGGTGGTCAGTGATAAACGTCGATTCCATAGACATGAGAAGAATGACTCATGGCCATAATAATCAAAATATCTTTCTTTAGAGAGTTGCGTTCGGTATTTGCAGTAATATTTTGAGCCGTACGGAGCTCCAGATTAACAATAGGCGTATATTGGGCCTTAAACGGTGGAAATTGCGCAATTATTCATAACGTAATAAAAAAAAAATGCAATTGCCCTTTATAGCTACTACAGCTACAGCCTCCAATGGAAGATGTAGATACGAAAACTAGTCATAGTAATGCAATAATCTAAAAGGAACAATCCATGGAGTAGAAAGAGAGCGCATACATAATTCCTTGTCCTTGCAGTATTGTACCTCGAAAGCAAAAATATGGCCATCATTGTAAAAGTTAAAATACCAAGCAGCAAAGGAGAGCATAAAAGGTGAACAAGAATGTGCAAGCTTCATCGGTAACCAAGTAACAAAATCACTCTTCCATTGCACGATTCTCCTCTGTTTGCTGTGGGGAAACCTTGACTTTAATCTTAGAAGCTTGTTGAAGCAGTTCTTCAGGGGCTCTGACCAAGCTGATACTCTGATCGAGTTCCTTTTTGTCCTCCATGAGCTTTTGTCTCTTCTTGCCCTTGAATCTGCGCAAAATGGCCAAGAGTTAATATCAACATAGTCCATAAAAATGAAAAAATAATCTTGGGTTGCAATGCTGGATCAAGTAAAAATACAAAAGAACCTACCTCTTTTCAATGTGTTTCTCAGCCCTTCCACTCCTGACTTTATCAATCGTCTTGATGGCTGGGATAGTTTGGCTAACAAGATTCCTGTCATATCTCTCAGGCCTGTTCCTCTTCCTCTCGAATGCGAAAGTCGAATCCTTGATTAAGTGGAAATAAGTAAATGAGTAACAGAACACAAAGGAATAAAAGGGACTTTCACGCTTCTCAGGAAGAATGCAGTACTACTCTGTCACAACCTTCTGAAAATTGTGAGCACCGCATCTGTTTCAATTCGCTTAACAGATGAATTATTTAGTATTTTACATGACAGAAATTTTTACAATCAATGTAGTTCTTTCAGACACAACACTCCCAAATTTGCAGACTGATAAAATTTCATGACAGCAAAGTTACCAAAACTATTTACACAACAACCGTCCTAATACACTTCACTGATTAAATTGTAGCTAACCCCATACCCGTCCTGATCCACTTCACCGTTGAACTTGTAGCATTCAGCTAGAAAAATTCATCAACGATAAATTATTTCAAGCTAAGTAACATTGTCCAATATAATTGTTCACCCAACTAGCACAAAAGATCAAGGATAACAATTCAATAATTCAAACTAAACAACAACATCCAACATAACTGTTCACATAAATAGCACAAAGAGAAAAGCAACCACAGTAAACACACCTCTGCCAAGTCTTTCCCGTGTAGAAGTCTATAGACTTTAGTCCATTTGACTTTGCGTGGGTTTCTCTTCATTTTGAAGTTCTTGTGGCACTTGGATCGGCAAAAACGAAAAATCTACAGTATCCATTCATACAAAATACAATTAGTATTGAGAGCAAGTAGTATTAAACTTGTAATAGTAACTGAAAGACATTCCACGATTAAAGCAACAAAATTAATCATCAACCCAAAATATGAACTTGAGAGAACAAGCTTAACAGCCGAATCACATCTGGAATATTTCGTATATGTCAAAGTCCCAATCAGCAATCAAAATATTTGAAACGAAAAGAGAAACAAAGAAACCGGTTTACCCTTGCATCATTACGGACGAATTGTATACCGTGACCAGGGTAAATAGTAGAGGAGCAGAACCAGCACGTCTCCAACCTCATGTTTCTGACTCAAAAGACAATAAGGAATCAAGGTGAAAAGAAGCAAGGAGTGTGTGTTTGCCGAGAACGGCGACCTCCGGTGAAGGTTCTCTTCGCGGGCGGCTGCTGGAGGCTGGAAGAACGAAAGAACCAAAGGGTTTTTACTAGTTATACATTTTTAGGTATGTCGGTGTTGGGCTATTAAAAAAAATTGAGTGGGCCTTTTTAGCTTTCTTATTTATGGCTTTGGATTTTAATTTGGGCTATGCATTATTTCATATTTGGGCCAACAAAAACTTCAGCCTCTAGTGGAGTTCTCAAATTTATCCTCCACTGAGAAGGACGCAGGTTATTCTAACTGATAATCAGTTAATCTTCCTCAAATCATTTTAATTTTATACATGTTACATAACTTTATATCATATACAAATGTAGTATTATAGGAGAGTAACTATAGTTGGAAGTCTTAATTTAACTGGATAATTAATGCAGCAATTTTTATTTACATTTCGTTGGATTTAGATATACTCAATATATAATAGATTCAGTTGATTAACCTAATTTTTTAAAGAAATTAATCTAATTTTTTTATAAAAAGATTAACCTGAATTTTAAATATAGAAATATGAAACTACATCCAATTAATTAATCTTAACAAATATCTTAATTATTTATTATGATTTATAAACTGGTTAGTTGTCCTCTTATTGTTAAAGAGGAAAACATGTGCATCCTCGATGAGTTTTAACTTTTAAAACAACATTCGTATGTTTTTCAAAACCGTCCTAATACTATAATATGCTTTTGTTGGGATAGATTATTTTTTATAGGAAGAATATTATCTTTTCGGATTTGGATTTGTAAGCCTAATGGCTACTGCCATGAAAAGTGTAAATATTGGGTCCCTGAACTTACGAATTTCTTTCTGCAGAAGTTGTGGAAACTGAAAGAATGAAACACTCCACAGGCAAGAAGCAAGAACGAGATAAATACTGGAATGGTAAGGGTTTTGTATCCTGGACAGTAGCAATCATGTGAAGCCTGGCAGGATTTTTTCCAAGGATATTCCAATTACCATTGGATGCCATGATACTGTGCACGTCGTTGTCACCCATTATGAATCCCTCGCAAAGGCAAAAGCATATTGGACAGACGGCACATGAATTCCAACTAGGCAGCAGCCAGTTATTTCAAACATTGAATTGGATAATTATGGGGCCACTAGCTAGCACCATCACCACCACCACCACTTCATTTCGAACTCAACGGCTAATTGATCCTCTGGCAATACATATTTGTGTATGTATGTATAGTGGCTTGTTCACGGCAGCCAATTATAGCAGTCTCTTTCAACCTTTCTTCACTGGGACACCCTGCATTATCAAATCCAGCTAGCGACCTTCTTTTTCTTTGATTACACAGTTTATCTGATCGAGAAAACGAGGGTACGTTTAATCAATTGCGCTGCTGGAAAATGGCTTGGCCCCATCACCCATCTTGCCAACTTGGACTGCCGATTTGCCCGAATTTGCTACGTTCATGCTTTAAACAATATATATGATGGCTGGCTATACGTACTCTCTGCTCGACTCCACAGTGCAGGTATATACTTCAGATGCATTTTCGCAATGGGTTTTCATCTTCTGGGGACAGCCCAACATTAGATCTCGTACTTCTACTTGCACAAGAAGCATAGTTATAAGAAGAGGACTATACTATCGTGTATAGGGTTGTAGTTCTTTGGCGTCATCCCCTAGATAATCATGTCATTTTTCGTTTATCTGTGCCTTTTGCCATAAAGTAATTTCTTACTACAGTTGTCTTTTCGTACAGAAAAATAAGGGATCCATTGAAGTTTGAGGAAATAAACTTGATTGACGTCGTTTTCAGTACCATTCAAGGTTACTTTCCGACGACCCTTATTTATTGCTAGATCAGAGAGGCAGCCTATTGTAGTAGAAGGTTTTCAATCTAATTGGCTCTAGGGTTTCTATCCACGTCCATTGCTATCGATTCTCTTACACGATTCCCAAGACTAACAAGATGTAAGTGCACACACTGATGTTATTGGTACTAAACAGTAGAGAGATCATTATGATCACTTTTGTTTATTTCCTAAGAATAGCAAACATGGATCAATCTCAAAACCCCTTCTTTAAACATCTCATCCCCATCGTTCTGACAAAAATTTTAGTGAAGGAATATGGATTTACCTTATCTTCTCTGTGTAACAATTATATTAACTTACCTGTCTTTTTTATATATATGTTCCTGACAGGAGGGACTGATGACCAACTTTTAGGGTGGCTACTGCCGTCGATCGGTAAATCAATCGCCAGCTGCTACCACCACAAAAGTTGGTCCATCGACCCCACTAAACTACATAAGAGGAAAAAAAAAATTAATATAATTACCGTAGAGAGAAAATGGGATAAATCCATGTTTGTATTTCTTTACTATAAATGAGTAAGAATTAGATTTGTGGAGTAATGATAAATTTGGTTGGTGACAGAAATAGAAATATTATTTTTTATAATTATTAATATTTTTATTTTTATTGTAGGAAGTGAATCAATGATATTTTTTTTCTAAAACGATGACAATGTAGTTTAATATAATAAAAATATAAATTAATAATGAAAATTTTAAGATGTTGCCATTTTAAGCCTGTAATGATCATTTAGTAAGTATTATACTTTTTTATATACAAATTCAAAAATTTCCAATATAAAAAACACTCTCTAAATTATTTCACAAAATCCAAATGGAAATAATTTTGATATCAGAAAATTGTAACCCAAGATTACAGAATACTAGTGTGATACACATCTTAAAATCATAATTTTGAATATTTAAAGTAAAACACTAATCAACCAGATAGAACAAAACCATAACCGGGTTGACTAATTGATTCAGTTAGCCTCGTCGGATTTCAAAACACTAGTCATGAACCTTTCCTGTATGTATCATGTCGGACAACAAATCTCGCGCTCGCCACTTTAATATTCACTGGTATCCTAACTAATAAATCTAGAAGACCAGACCACGGGATCTTGACATCTTGTAATTCCTTTCTGACTAATAATTATCATTTCCTCCTCCATCAACGGCTAAGTGGTCGTGTCCTAAACGCAACAAAGTCTCACATCAAACCCCGCGGGGTTCCCTCTAAATATCTCGGTTGTTTTATTACAAAATATCATCCCGTTTATCACGCAAGCACATAACCACACGCTTGAAAATGAACCGAAACACACTAATAACTAAGAGAACGAAACGAAACGAAATGAAACTAAACCAAAGCAGACATCGAAGCATCGGAATCGAAAATCTGAAAAGCTTTTGTCCGCGAAGAAAAACAGAGAATACGAAAGGAAGAAGAAGGAAAATTAAAATACTAGAAAAATACGCGGTTTTAGCTCCTCCACTTGATCGCTTTTAGCTGTCTTTCTTTGTCTTTTTTTTAATTATTATTTTATTTTATCCTTTCCTTCGCTTCTCACTATCTCAGTCTCTCCCACTGAATCAACATTCTATACTGTTCCGCACACTCTCTCACATAAAAGATCTTCTCTTCCGCCTTATAAAATTGTTACTTTTCATTGTTTATTTTGTTTTGCACTGCTGTTTAGCTACTTCGTTTGCATTTTTTGTCCAAAAACCCTCGAAAACCCTACCCTTCGTTGGCAGATCTACGTTGCATTGGGGTTTACTGCATTTTATATTATGTGCTGACCGAAGGAAGAGTAGAGGAGAGATAGAATGTCAAGTTCCGACCCGAAAGCGAGACCCAAGCTGGGTCCATGGCCGCCAGTGCCCGAAGCCGCACCATTGCCACCGTCTTCTTGGGCCAAGCGAACAGGGTTCCGCCCCAAGTTTTCAGGCGAGACAAATGCGAGTAACTCCGGGCAGATTCCGCTGACTCACAAGCCCAAAGAGCATCAACTTGATTCCCAGCCGGATCTCGAAGCGGGTAGGGTCAGACCAGGACCCGCAGCAGCGCCACCACAGCCACCTTCGCAGCCACCCCAAGCTGCAGCCGCTGTTAACGGGACTGATGCAGTAGCAGTACCGGTCGAGAACGGCAGGGATCGGACGGTGAAGAGGAGGAGGGACTCTGACGGCGGTGGCAGTCAGAAGAAGGAATCGGGTCACGGAGCGAATGGGACGGGTCATACTGACCCCGGTACGAGGAGAACTGAGGCGGTGGATGTGTTGCCCGCGACGATCGTGGAGGATGATGGATTTGTAGGGAGACATTCGCATTTGAAGTATGAGTTAAGGGACAGCCCTGGTCTTGGTCAGTAGTTTATTCACTTCCTTCGCTTGGTTAATTGTAGTGTTTGACAAGTGAGAATAGCAAAAAAAAATTATGTTGTAACTGCAATCTAAAATGGGTTTTATCTAACCTCATTTGCTTGTTTTACACTGGTCCACTGGAGTTGTAGGTATGGGCCTGATCACTGTTTATTTTTATTGATATGTTGGGTTGTGCTCAGTTATGCATCAGGTTTTGTATTTGCTTTGATTGTTGGACATTATTGTGTATGAGGGTGCCTTTTTATGTTGTTGGTTGCTAGGAGATAGCAGGCACTTTGATGTAAGTCGCGTGATACGTGGATTTATTTGTTATTTTTGGGTGGGTTGATATGCGAAGATTGGTTTGATGATCACTGGTGTGAAAGTTAGATGTTACAAGATGATGTAAATCTGAGTCTTTTTTATCGCCACAACGGCTAAACTTATGCGTGTTCTAATATATTGGCTATTCTTACGTCCGTGGGAATCTGTCGATATCTTACTGTCGTAATATTGTAAGATTCTCGTTTTCTTACGGGACATTGGAAAAGGCTTTTCTTCTGTTTCATTTATGGTTGAAGAGTTATTTATTTTTTTGGGTAATTGATGTTTTTGAGGTATACTTCTGTTTGGTTTTGTGGTCTTATATCTTGTATTTGCACTTTCTTTACCCTTTTGTTTCTCGCCATATTTTAACCTTGCTTATTTTTGTTCGTATGATGTTTCAGTTCCAATTGGTCTATATGGGTTCCAGCACTACCTTTCGATGTTGGGTTCATTGATTCTGGTTCCACTTGTCATAGTTCCTGCTATGGGTGGCACTTACGTAAGTTGTCATGGATTTCTTTATGTATATATTATATTTTAACCCAAGATTACCCTCCTATTAGCAATAGAATTTTGTGTCGATACCTTGATCTGATTAAATTTAGTTTGTGTAGGAAGATACAGCAATGGTGGTCTCAACAGTGCTATTTGTCTCAGGAGTGACAACGATTTTGCATACATTTTTTGGTTCAAGGTTGCCTTTGATACAAGGCCCATCATTTGTTTTCCTTGCTCCAGCTTTAGCGATAATCAACTCTCCAGAATTTCAAGGACTTAATGGAAATGTATGTTTTATTTGCTTGACTCTCCATTTAGTTATATAACAGGTCATGTCTTTTTGTGCCTGTCACTGTGCAATTGGATGAAAACAATCAGATGACACTGTTTTTCCGTTTTAGGCTGAGTTGATATCTCAATTACTTCATAATTCCATTTTACTGCCTCACTGATAAAGTATGTTTGATTATGTCCTTACAAAACAAATATTCTGATCTGTTTGGAACATTTCCTCTAAAATTAGATGCCAGTAGATAACATTTTGTGCGTCATAATCTTTTTAAAGCAAAGTTAATTAAGGAACTTTCAATCCCAATAGAAAAGCAGTACAAGTTCATCTATGTCTCTGAGTTACGGCTTTGTTGTTTAAGTTTACATACAAAGTTAGACGAAATTTCTCATGTTTTGGGTCAACTTCATTTTAAGAATATTTTGTTGCAGAATTTCAAGCACTTGATGAAAGAGCTACAAGGAGCTATAATTATAGCTTCAGCGTTTCAAGTACTCCTTGGATACAGTGGACTAATGTCAGTATTTTTGAGGTATGATTCGTTGCCACCATCTTCCTTAAAAAGAAATCGTACTTGTTGCAAATTTCTTTAGTGCCATTCAATTTGGCAAGCCAGTCTGCAAATTTTGCAGTTTCAGTGGATCAGATCATATTGATCAATAATTATATATATATATACATATGCATATGTAAATGAATTTTATCAAGTCTCATATATTTTAGAGTCTTCTCAAAGATTCAAACTTTATCACCCTCTGTTTTTCAGGTTAATCAATCCTGTGGTTGTTTCCCCTACTATTGCTGCTGTTGGGCTTTCTTTTTATAGTTATGGCTTCCCTCAAGTTGGTGCCTGTCTAGAGATCGGCGCGGTGCAAATATTGCTTGTCATTTTGTTTTCTCTTGTAGGTGATTGTGTGGTGCAGCTTTCAATTCTTGTTATGCAACCATTTTGGAGCACCTAATGTGTTTGTTTGCTAAAATTTTGTGCTATTTATTCCTTTGTCATTAGAACATCTTACATGTTGTTTCCACTCTTTGTGCAGTATCTTCGCAAGGTATCTGTTCTAGGCCATCGCATATTTCTAATTTATGCGGTAAGCTAAGTTCCAGTTTGTCCTTAAGTGATGCTAGCTTACAGATGCTGTGTTGTGATTACTGTGACTTTCATTACCAGGTTCCATTGGGTCTTGCAATTACGTGGGCAGTGGCCTTCCTACTGACTGAAGCAGGAGTCTACAATTACAAAGGTTGCGATGTAAATATTCCTGCCTCAAACATGGTATCTGATCACTGCCGAAGACATATTTCCCGGATGAAGCACTGCCGCGTCGATACTTCTCATGCATTGAACTCTTCCCCATGGTTTAGGTTTCCTTATCCATTACAATGGGGTACTCCTCTCTTCAACTGGAAAATGGCTCTTGTTATGTGTGTGGTGTCCATTATCTCATCCATGGATTCGGTTAGTTTCCTTCCGATTGTTATGGCTGCTTGTTTCAAAGATTAAGATTGATGTTGACTGTTAAATAGCCGTTGTCATTTACTTCCAAACTATTAATTTGAGTTGGAACTAATCATAGTATCTATGGAGTTACTTTTTCTTAAACATTAGTCATTTAACCAAAACTATAGAATTTCTGTTGACAAGGTGACTATCATTATGTTGCTGTCTTCCCTCAAGTCCTGAAAGTTTAACTCCTAGCTTTGCCAATGAGTTGGCTTATAGTTAAATACAAAGGTTTGCTATATGTTTTCAGCAGATAACCATGAGCAAGGTGTTGATGTAATGGAGAATTTAACTAGTTCTAGATTTCATTAAAGGTGAACTTAAGAAGTAACAAACAGTTGTATGAACAAAATGTGTTAGCTTCTATTATTATATACTGTTCGTTAGGCCAACTAAATGAGCCCACTCCCTGACTTTGTTTTAATATAGGTTGGTTCATATCATGCATCATCGTTGCTGGTGGCATCTAGACCCCCCACTCCAGGTGTTGTTAGTCGAGGGATTGGACTTGAAGGGCTTTCTAGTGTCTTGGCCGGAATTTGGGGCATTGGAACTGGCTCCACAACTCTAACTGAGAATGTTCACACTATTGCCGTGACTAAAATGGGAAGTCGCAGAGCTGTTGAATTTGGTGCATGTCTTTTGATTCTCTTATCTTTAATAGGTAATCTGTCTCTCCAATTCATACTTGACAAGTTTTCTATTTAAAGCATGGCACGATTTGACTTAATAATAAAGTTTCTGTGATTTTGTTGACGTATATACTCATATATTTATCTGCTCCATAATTCTTTAATTTTGGGCTTTATTTATAATCTGTATCCATCTGTATATGTGCAGGTAAAGTTGGAGGCTTTATTGCTTCAATCCCTGATGTCATGGTTGCTGCTCTGCTTTGCTTTATGTGGGCAATGCTTACAGCATTAGGGTTGTCAAATCTTCGGTATAGTGAAGCTGGGAGCTCGCGGAACATCATCATAGTTGGACTATCTTTGTTCTTTTCGCTTTCGATACCATCATACTTTCAGCAGTATGGCATTTCTCCAGATAGCAATTTGTCTGTTCCAAGTTACTATCAGCCGTATATCGTGGCCTCACATGGACCGATCCGCAGCAAGTACGGAGGGGTATGTAACACTCCTTCCTGCAGCTGGATTCCTATTTTTCAGATTGTTTTTAAAAATATGTGCTTCACTAGTTGTGGACAAGATGACAATATCATCTTATCCTTGCTCCCTTTCGCTCTTTGCTTATGTTCCTGGTTAAATTATTGATGTAGCGACTTTATGTGATCCTCATCTTTTGCATCCTAAGTGGCTATAAGCCAACTCTTGGATATACTGCCTAAGGTGGTCTGTCAGGGTTTTCCTTTAAATTATGTGGGTGTTCTGCTAGCTTAAGAACATCTTTTTCATATGATATCATGGCAGTAGTGTCTTGACCGTTGCATCCTAGTCTCTTTAACACTGTGTGGGTTGGCTGACATAGTTGTAGAATATGTTGCCTTTTGCAGTTGAACTACTTTCTCAACACATTACTATCACTACATATGGTGATTGCATTCCTGGTTGCTGTTATCCTGGACAACACTGTTCCTGGAAGTCAGCAGGAGCGTGGGGTCTATGTCTGGTCTGAACCAGAAGCAGCAAGGAGGGAGCCTGCCGTTGCCAAAGACTATGAATTGCCCTTCAGAGTTGGTCGCGTTTTCAGATGGGTAAAATGGGTGGGACTGTGAGAGACGAGATAGTATTGTTGGCATGCTCGGCGTCCTCTTCATTGACAAGCTCATCCTGAGCAAACTTGGATTTGCGTTGCATAAATCCCAATGCAGATCCATAAGGTAAATACTGAGCAGCAAACTGAATTTTCTTACACGGACAGGTTCGTGGGATCATAATGGGTCTTATAGAGATGAGATATTTGTGTAAAAATCGGAGGATCCATTGGGATCTATCTGGTTGTGTTGTGAACGCCCAACTATGTATCTAGTTTTGGTTCATGGGAGTTGGACTTGAGGGAACTCTTTTTGTACTGCAGAGAACGTTGAGAATCAATCCTTGTGTATATTTTTCTTTTTCCCTGCAAACATATTTTCAGCTTTATCATTTTTATTCCCCGCTCGTCCGTTTGAGAAATTTATTACATGAAGCTGATCTCGTACCAACAAGTACAGATTAAGCTTGTGGTTCTCGTGAAAACTGTAAGGAACCCAAGTGTCGAGCTGTAAGACCTACCCGCAGAGTATAATGGGAAACTCACTATGGATTATTTCAATTAGTCAATGTTTTTGTTGATGTTATTAAAAGTGGACAGGTTCATTGAATCCAATATTACTGTTATTATTTCACCTAACCCGAGTTTTCGCTACATTGCTATTGAAGAGCATAAAGTTTATTATAAATTATCGACTAACTTAACCTGCAGCATAAACAAACTCATGCTTCACTTGAGCAACAAATTTGATTCTTTCGTAAATTAGCAAACGACCAGTCCTCTATCAAGTGCATAAGTCTAGCTTCAAGCAATTGTTCATCCAGAAATGGGTTTAAACCAAACGTAAAATGCGATTATACCTAACGTAATAAAATATTAAGATCGGATAATAGATATCTATTTAATTTTTTTTAAAAAACATTCATTATAGGTACTATGTTGTGTCTTTACACATAATTCGAGATAGAAACAAGCTATTCCATGGTGTCATATCTTGCATGATATGTGTAAAATCAATCAGTTATATTACAACTAATCAGATTAAAGGCTAAAATTTTGCTCCAGCCGTCACTTTCTTTTAATTAACCGCACAATGTAGTCCATGTGCAAGACCCCACGTGCAGTGCAAGATTTAATTACAAGACCGGCAGATGTGAACGTGTTTCATCGTATGTACATGCACCTGTGTAGCCGTTTCATCCGGTAGTAGGTACACAATTTTTTTCTCACCTACCTTGATTCCCAATTCCGTGCGGTTAGATCATAAGTTAAATACACCGTGTACGTCATAGTTGAATTTTAGAGATTAAAAAAGCGCAATAAAATAATAAAAACTAGAGGGAGGGGAGTGGTTTTTTAACAAGCTAATTGGGGGATACATGAAATTTCTATAGTCAAGTCAAATATGATTATATCCATTAGAGGTTTCTAGAGCTATATGGACCAAATTAAATGGGTCCTAAACTTAGTTCAAATTATAATCTTATTCTATAGTTTATTACTATTAGTACGCATAATATATGCACCAAAACCACCCCACTAAGTGGTCGTCTTGATTATGTTAGCTATCTTTGCTTCTTCTTGGTTTCTAGTAATATTATTGAGCCAAAGTCCATTGCTATTGTTCAAATAAAAAAAAATTAGAAGACTAATAATATCAGTAAACTAGGACACATGCAGTTTTGGCCTAGCCCTTTCCATGGATATGGTATTAGAAGACTAAATACCCATTAAACAAGGTTTATTTTTAATTAAAATATGTCTCATGCTAATGGCCAGTGTTTACCCTTTCACAATAGCTCGTGGAGTCATTACAGTCGAAAAGACAAGTGTTTGTTACTAGTAAATTGGGGGCCCTTTGAACTGTTCGTCTGTTCTGTTCCAAGATGGATGCTGTGCCATTGTTGTTTGGTGGGTGTGAAACCGAGTAGATTGTCCTGTAATGGCGAATCCTAAGATGATGTCTTTTCAAAAAAAAAAAGAAAAAAGTCAATCCAATTAAATATCTTATGAATCAAATAATTTGTATTTTTATTTTTAAAACACGAATCATAATTAATATTTAAAACATCACAAAGTAATATTTTTATTATAAAAAAACGAGAAGTGAATGATATACTGTAGTTTATTATATTTTAAATTTTACTTCGTTGAAATAGAGTTATTTTTCTTTTTAAAAATATTTAAGGAACCGTAGTTTGAATAAAGTCAAATAAAAGAAAAATACCAAGACTATGGCTACCTCCCACCAACCGCATTTTAGAATATCAACATTTTTCTTTTTTATTTTTCCCATTGTGCATTGATGTAGATTCTAGAGCTACCTAAAGATTTGTCAACAACAGTAAAGGAGCCTGAATTTTAGAGCTCATAGTATAAAAAGCTGCAAACGTTTGGGGTTCCCACCAACCACCATAGCAAAGTAGCTATCTACCTTATCTCATAGTTTTTGTTTTTATTTTAACAATTATAGTTGAAAATATTATGAAATTCTTATCTAGGATAATTTAAACATGAAGAGGCATGCATTGAAAGTTTGTATTTGAAGACTGTATCTTATTCCGTACGTAATAGATACAGGCAACAAATGTTGAGGTGCCATGGAATAAATATTCACGAGCAATGAATGGCACTGTAAATAAGACCTTAGCTAAAAGGCAGGGTTTTTTTTTCTAAAAAAGTGAATATTCCAAAAATAAATACAAACAACAAAAATAAAAATGGGATATTGCGAGGAAAGTTAGCTTTGTTAGGCAACTTGAGAGGAGTCGGCGGTGCATAAGCAGCCTATTAAGGCCCAGCAAAGCAGTCAACTCAGGAAACATGAATATGTCATAAGACAACACCTGCAGTCAATTTATGTATACAGTACAAATTAATAATAATAATAATAATTTTAGGATGTATTGTTTAATTGAGGATAGTGTTATCGTTTACCCTTATTTGTTGTTTTGACGCTTTTTTATATTTATTTTCCCCATGTAATTTTTTTTTTCGTAACATACTTGTAATTTTCTACTCTATGACGAGATGTAATTAATGAGATTATCATTTGCCAACTATTAGTCAAGTATTGGAGATGGTGATTTGGTCAAAATAAGGAAATTATTGGACACAACCTACCACTTTTAATGAGCTAACAAAACCCTGGTGTGGCGAAACCCAGTCCAGGCTCTTATTAGAACCACCGCAGACATTAAGACTAGAACATGGTACATAAGTTTTAAATCATGTATTTTATCTTGGCAAACAAACTATTGTCATGAACTAAAGTATTTCCTAAATATTAAATTTTTATTTAAAATAAATAAATATATCCATGGATGGCAATATTAACATTATTGGGATTTCAATCATCATATTATTTAACATTCTGAAAATTCGAATGGTACTATGAAGTACGGATCAAATTGTGTCAGTTTCAGACATCATAAGACATAAGCATTGTTGCTCGGCTCTGAAACCCAGAATCTAATGGCAATATGACCACATTTTTATTTTATTTTTATTTAATAGTAGAGTTTTGTTCGATATTTAGAAATAGTATCTCACTTGTATTCCAGGAAACGGCAACCCATTAATATTTACAGAAGACTCTACCTAACAGATCATAAAAGAAGGGAGAAAGCCAGAGATTGTGACGTAGATTAGTATGATATATATTATGTATATATGCATTTATATTCAGAACTTTGGAAATGATGATAAAGAAAAATGGTTGAGATACAGGGAGAAGAAAGTGGCGGGGGTAGGTATGAGATTTTACCGAACCACTCACCAAGGAACCCACCCACACCTTCCTCTCAACGCATCCCTGCTACCAATCCCCTTGGTATATAACCCCTAGCTCTGCCCATTCCCTTCTCAGCTTGACGTTCCCTTTAACAGAGAACACCAAGCTTAAAAGCCCATCACATAAGAACCAAAACGGGGTCAGGTCTTTGCCTTATCTTTTGCGTTTTGTGTTTGGTATTATCTACTCCATTAACTAAGACAAAGTGGAAGAAAGACATTAATTTCTAACCAACAACCATGAAAGCCATCTCTCCTCCGTCTCCGCTGAAGTCCTTAATTCCGAGTCGCGCCCGAGTCGCCCGAGTTTGCATTCCCAGCAAACTCCCGATCCAATGCATATATAGGTCTGACCAGGTCCACTTCCCAAACGGCGTCGGGTTGGACCGAGCCGACTGGCAAAGTTCCTGCGCAATTCTGTCCAGCAAAGTCTTTCACCATGAGCAGCGAGACGGTAGCGGGAAAGACGTCAACGGCGCTGCTGCTGGCGCCGTCCATGTTCCCCGCGTTAACGGCGATGCTTCCGGCGCTGGCCATGTCCCCTGCGTCAACGGCGATGCTGCCGGCTCTGGCCATGTCCCCCGCGTCAACGGCCACAAGGCCGCTCCCATGGACCTCAATCTGCTCCCCCTCCCATCTCCCACCGCTAGCAGTGCTACAGGCAACAAACCAATGCAACAGCCGCAAAAGCCTTTGACCATAACCGACCTGTCGCCTGCTCCCATGCACGGCTCCCAACTACGGGTCGCCTACCAAGGAGTCCCTGGAGCATACTCAGAAGCTGCAGCCGGAAAAGCCTACCCGAAGTGCGAAGCCACTCCTTGCGACCAATTCGAGGTCGCCTTCCAGGCCGTAGAGCTGTGGATAGCAGATCGTGCAGTTCTGCCTGTCGAAAACTCGCTGGGCGGGTCAATCCACCGGAACTATGACCTTCTCCTGCGACATCGGCTCCACATAGTCGGGGAAGTGCAGCTCACGGTTCACCACTGCCTCCTCGCTCTCCCAGGTGTCCGGAAAGAGTACATTACCCGCGTGATCTCCCACCCGCAGGCCCTGGCCCAATGCGAACACACGCTCACCAAAATGGGCTTGCAGGCCACGCGGGAGGCAGTGGACGACACTGCAGGGGCTGCAGAGTACATCGCCACGAACAATCTCCGGGACACCGCAGCCATAGCAAGCGCACGCGCCGCCGAGCTGTACGGGCTGGAGGTCCTGGAGAATGGAATCCAGGACGATTCGGGGAACGTCACTAGGTTCGTGATGCTGGCGCGTGAACCAATCATCCCCCGGAACGACCGGCCTTTCAAAACCTCCATTGTATTCGCCCACGACAAGGGGACCAGCGTCCTTTTCAAGGTACTCTCGGCGTTTGCGTTCCGGAACATCAGCTTGACGAAGATCGAGTCGAGGCCGCACCGCAACCGCCCCATCAGGCTTGTCGACGACGCCAATGTGGGGACGGCCAAACACTTTGAGTACATGTTCTACGTGGACTTTGAGGCGTCAATGGCGGACGTCAGAGCACAGAACGCGTTGGCGGAGGTGCAGGAGTTCACCTCCTTCTTGAGGGTGTTGGGTAGCTATCCTATGGACATGACGCCCTGGTCCCCTTCCAGGGATGACTAGGCAAATCCTCGTTGCAGTGAAAATAAACGGAGGGACAAATATGGAAATTTCCTTTTTGTTATTTATTTTGTTTGCTTTTACTCTTGTTTTAAATTTTAAAAAATTGATTGGAGAAAGGAACAAGGGGATGGTTGGTGGAGGATGAAACTTGGGAGTAAATACTAAAGTAGTGTTGTTTATTACCAAAAGTTGTGGCTCGTGAGGTGTTGACGTGTAAGAAATGTGAAAACCATTTGCGCACTCGATCTTTGTATGTTTATATTTTGAGGGACCAGCAGCTGCAAGGGAACATTGAAAAAGGATTGATTATATTACATTTTTTTTCTTTCACCGAAATTTGTCTCGTTCCATTTCCACGGCTTGGCCACCTACTGAATTGTTCTACTAGAAGGAAAATTGTAAGTATTCAGTGTATGCTACCCTTTCTTTCTATTGTTCATATCTTTCACTGGATCCCAGTTATTGGGACCGTCAGATGAATCAGGCGGATTATTGTCAGAATATCCGTTGTTTTCCGTGTTGTTTTTCTTGTATTTTTTATCCGATGCCACGCGTGTCTTGTTTCTGTCCACCAAATGTCAGACGCTCCCATGTAGAATCTGCACTGTTGAGCACGTCATTTTGTCTGTATTGTGGAACCAAGTTAGAAAAATTTAAGTGCTTTGATACTTTAGTAAATATCAATATATGGATAGATCTCGGTGGATAAAGATTAGATTTTCTTAAATATTTAATAATCCTATAACTATAAATAAAATTTATTTTACGTATTTTAGTAGTTGTCTAAATACAAAAGAGATTGACCGATAATTATAATCTTATATTATAAAAAATTCTTTACTAAATAAACAGTATTTAGTTTTACTCAAGGATCGCCGCATTAATACACTACAGAGTTCTGAAAAAGCTACGTATGCAAGGAATTCGGCGTCTCTTGCTTTTATTTAGTCTTTCCTCGTGTAATTTAGCCGTGACTGACGGGCTATAAAAGTAAATGTCCCTCGTAATGGTTAGTAGCTGAGTGCTTAGTAGGTGAAGCTACCGCTGTGATAAATTCAGATAGTTCGCCCATATATTGTGTTTCCACTTTTTATTATTCGTGGTATTTTATTCTCGTTATAAATATATAATATTTTTTCTCCATTAAATTTTATTTTTTTTTGCGAGTAACAATGACATGACCAGTTACACTTCCAAATAAAAAAATAATAAATTTAATTAGAGGAAATTTTAGCTTATTACTATTGTTTGAGAAATTAAATACAATAATTTTAGCACAAACAATTTATGACATTTTAATTTGTCGCACGATTTGCTAAAGGCAATTATTGATTGGGATGGTAGATAGTATATGGTAGGAGTCATGTTGGGTCTTCCACTCCCTATACACTAGTGATGTGTAAGAAATTATTGCGCTCATTTGGCTTGGATACATTAAATTTATTAAAATATGTTACGTATGATTGTCAAAAATTAGTAGGTTTAACGATAATTTATCTTATCTTAAACATTTAAAGGCTAAAAGATTCTCAATTCGATATTCAATAAAGAAATTGTGTATGTAATAAAAATGTTTATAAATTGAGTGTAGTGATATATAATCGACATTATAAAACTCTTCAATTAAAAAATAAACAAACATTTATAGTATTCCCAATATCTCAAAATGTGATTGCTCAAACTGCCATGAGATTTTAGATATGATTGTCAGTTATGGGGTAGCAATATGAATCATTGAGTAATTGAAAATCTTTCGATTCGGATAAGTTTGTGATTGTAATATTGATGAATACGTGAAATCTTTGTCTCAAATGAAATTATTGTAATTTTGGAAGTCGGGAAGATGGTCTTCACGAGAGTTCTACCCGTCATATCATGTATAGTGTTTATGAATAGATGGACGCTTTATCATTTGTCTGTTTATTTATTTCTCTGTAAGCTTTTTTCCTAGGAAACAAAACGAAAAGAATATATTAATTATTTTTCTGTTGACATTTTCTTAGTCTAGCAACATTTAGGTGTTTGGATTCTATTGGACAGAGATTGTACGGGCCATTCTCACCATGATTTGTTCAAAGAAAATGCTCAAAAATAATCGTGGCTGTGGAATTACTAATTTTATGGTACAAGTGACTAATGATATCGACCACAGTTGATTTCAGTAAAGAGTTGATTGACGTTGAATATTTAATCAAGATCGGAGTCATTAATATGATAATTATTTATATTTTTTTATGTGATATAAGTGATTCATGACATCGATATAAATTTTCTTTATTGAAGAGTGATTGATTTTTATTAAATATTCAATCAACAAGAGCTCACTGAGAAAATGAAATTTTATTTCTATATATATTTTTGGTAACTACCTTACTAACCCTAACTCGCCAACCAAGACGGTTTCCAGATTTAAAACCCTGATCAACTGAGGAAAAGTATAGCCTCGGCTTTCTTTTTCTATCTTTATCAACCAATAAAGAGGTTGACAATCACCGTCTAGCTAATTAATTCCGTTCTCAGACTTATATATCATTCTCTGTCGACAAGTTACTCGGCTTCGCGAAAGCCTAGTTACCTCTTACCAAACAGACTCTAAACCCTCCAAAATCCATAAGCATAATTAATTTATGATTAACTGCAAAAAAAAATTTATATTAATAGGAAGCAAGATTTGTAGGCTTAAAATGGGCTGCTCTAGATGTGCATCAAATGCAGGTTTATGTACATCTAAAGTCCTTCCAAATCTCAAGAACTGCTGCGAATTCTTCTTTAGTCGAAAAGGAGGAGTAACCAACCCCACAAAGGTGATGATGTGGGGATGACACACAAAAGGTGTGGTGATTGAGATTGTAGTGTTGGTACTATTGAAAATGAAATGTGAGAGGAGTTAAGAGAGGGGTTAGACTGTAGAGGCATGATGCATGTAATGGTGGTGGGAAGGGAGGGGAAGAAAAGTGGTTTGGTGGAGAGAATAGAACGGATAAGCGCGTGTGGTGGTAGGTGTAGGTGAAGGTGAGCTTTTGTGAGTGGTTGGTTGCAATTTGAAAGCAATTGTGTTCGATCTCTGTTTGAAGTGACGCATCTCCCACATTCTACATGACGCGCGTCGGCCAATCCTGACCAATCATTGTTTCTTCGTTTTTTTAAACTGATTTAGTAAATAAAAATTCAACTTTCCCAGACCGAGGCCACCTATTCGAGCCCACTGAATCATACTAAACTCAAAAGTGGTTTTAATATAACTACTGGTTTTTTATTATTTTATGTTCTTTTCTGAAATTCAATCGATAATTTCCTTTTCACAAATACATAATAATATGGAAAACTATAGTCTTCTATTGAAATCAACAAGTAGATTTTATTGATTTTAAGATAGCATGTGTACAAATCAAATGCCAATAGAAAATAACCTAAAGTCTAACATTTTAGTCATACCAAACTTTTACAATAAATAAGATGTCAAAATCAGATCCAGATCTAAAAATAATATATAGGATTTTCGATTTTCGTCTAGATGGATGTACCATCCTTATACACATCTTTTTTTTTTTCAGTTTATTTTTCTTAGTGTTAGATTTTCTGAACTGATTAACCCGGTATAAACTTATACGGGATTTTCGGATGACAATTTTTAAAAAATATTCAATTTAATTTCTTAATTTAATTGGAAACCCATATCACATTGACCTTTCCTTTTATCAAAAGGATTATCATTACAACAGGTGAAGCATGCGAAAAGGATTATCGGAGTTAAAAATGAATGAATCCCATATAAAAAGACTTGGTGGTAAGGCTTTCACCAACTCCCAAGGCAATTATGTTTGACCCAATAGTCCAATTAATGGTGAAAGTAAAACATGCTACTCCGCTAGGAATCTATTGTGTTCCCATGGACAGGTTCCTGCCCTGCCGGAAATTTCATATTTAATTTCGAAATCAATTTAATTAGCAATATATATATATAGCCTTTTTTGTCTCTCAATATATTAATGGAAAGGTACTTTGTTGGTATGTAAAAATTAAAATACTAAGATAACTTTGTGTCTACCTAATACAAAAGATTAATTACTCACAAAAAGGAAAAGAGACCAACGACGGGTAGCTTACATAATCACAACAGTCATCGATACATCATCATTCCTAATTTGCTTCCTACTACTAATTAATCATCTCAGTATCCCTAACCCATTTCCATGATTAGCTGTGGTTTAATTACTATCATTGGTGTTCATTGTTGACCGGACCACTCTGTCCTTTTTCTTCCTGATGCCGTAATTAACATACTTTACCATAAACTGTTGCTGATAAAACATCTTATTAGCCCAATCAGTTCTTAGTTCACTGTAATTGGGCCGAACGTTATAATCAACCATCCTCCGCCACGATAATTGCCAGTTCTAAAAAATAAATAATTATATTTAGTTTTTCGGAATAAAAAGCAGTTTGTTTTTTATATAAATAATTTCATTTTAAATTAATTATAATAGTTGGAAATTTAAGAATTTTTTTATTATTAAATATATCCCTATAAATCATTTTATCAAATACCAAAAAAATATTAATTCTGCAATGAAAAACGATTTTATATATTATCCTATATAAAAGATACAGTATTTAAAATAACAAATCAACCAGTGGGAAAAAAAAATTTCCATATAGAAGCCTCCAAAGAGCAAACATGTTTTATTGTTTGTTTTCTTTATGTAGTTCTGAAATCGTATTTAAAGCAAGTAGTCAACTTAATCTTCCATACATTTTCTTATCTTTTTCCCCACAAGACAGGTAGGATTGATTTATAATTGTTGATGTAACGTGTACCTAATCTGTGAGCAGCCTGCTCCCACCCTAGAATTTTCCTTATAGCCGAGGCACCGAAAGTGTTCATTGAGCTCGAAATATGACATTCACCGGACCTAGCATTAATGGTATCAGTAGATGTCTGAAGAAAGTTTGGGTCATCTCTAGCATTATTGATGAAGATGTATCATTTTCATTGATTAAATATTCTGTTATTTTAAATAATTTATAAAAAACTTAAATTATCAGACAACATGTACCACGTGATGAAAAAAACAATGTCATATAATAGAAATCTAAGCCCAGCTTGAACTGCGATTGGTTTTCCGGACTTTTATTTGGGCTAGGATCCTTGTTTTTTAACTGGGCTAGTATGAGGGTTCAATAAATTAACTTCAAAGGCCTGGGTGAACTCAAATTTACAGATTTTCAAGCTACCTTAACTCCTCTGGGCTCGAGATGGGCTTTTATCATATCTGAATGGGCCTGCTAGATTAACGTAATAGATCCATATATATTACCCAAATTTACCCCTTTTTATTTATTTAATTTATAAATATTCGTTAAACTATTGAGTCACGGTGCTCTGGCGGGCCCATATATAGTTGAATTGTTCCATATCACTGTACAAAAGCCCGTATCATACGGTCTCTCATAAATGGGACGCCACTTTAGATTAGACCAACAAAGATAAGAACAAATGTATAAATAGCACCAATCGGAGTGGGATTATATTACATTTAAAATCATTAAAAAAGGTAAGGTTGCCTAGTCAGCCATCTAGAGCTTAAGAAAAATCGAGTTTCTTATTTATTTATTTCAGAGTGCGGCGGGAATATGCGGTTCACATGTTGAACAAGAATATCATATAGTTGCCCATCATCTCTCCCCGTGACTAAAGAATTGCCTAAATTTAGTTGAAGAGTATCTAATCGATTTGATATTAATATGATAAAAATATAGTATTAATCGAGTATATTTTATTTATATTTATCAAGATTCAATTTTACATGGATAATTACAAATTAGTCCTAGATTTATCTGTTAGTTCACAGGTTTATGAAGCTTTTCTGAGTTACGATTAGGAAGCAGAAATTCAAATGCTGAATCCCTGTATTGTTCAAAGTAGAATGATAGGGCATTAAGCACCTGTCATATCATGTAAAGTACTCCTGCTAGACAACTATTTCAATGAAACTATCTCATGAATAGAGAGTTACAGATCATGTTTTCGCTGTCAGGTTGTCTGAGACTAGCAGACACGGACTTCCATCAGCATCCGTACTCCATTTTACCAAGAGGATCTGTTAATGCAAAGAACACCTAAATTTGTATAATCCATATTCAACGAATGGGTTTTCATATAAGTTTGTCATTATTCTATGAGCTGCTAATCGAAGGATTCAAATCTTTGGAAAAGGGAAGCATAATCTCCAATATATTTTACTATACTACTCGACTCTAAAAAGAATTGCTGCACTATACACGACACTCAATGAGAAACGGCAGCTTAAAGTGCATCAAGATTCTCCGCGTGGTTCGAGGGAGAGATGATCATCCGTGGATGACCGATTAGAGTTTCTGATCTTACCCTTGAAAAGGACAAATACGTGAAAATTTGCACGGTTTTGTCTAGCACTGAGAGGAGAATGGAGCATAAAAGATGAAAAGTTTGGTACAAAACCAGAGAAAAAGCCGAAACGATGAATTCTGCCACAACCAAGGTGGCATCGCCCATTTACCCACCGTTGTTTTACAAGTGGGATGCAATATCGATCATGGGGTATAAAGTATCATTGAGAAATGCTTTTGCTTTTCTTTTTTCTTTTTTTGGTTGTCGTCCAGGAAATGCTTCTGCATATGTATGGTATCCATGCATAATTTAACCAGGCACTCCGAATTTGCTTCGCCACGCGTACGTCAACTGGTTGTGAAAGGCAAAGCACGAGTGATGATGATATGACCAACAGCTGTCAGCATGTCCGAAAGTTTGACTTGTTGACAGTGTCAACCACTAGCTATATATTACATTCATTTTTGGTGTCTTTAGACTTCGCCAGGACCAGTGTGGGGTGGCAGATGGTGAGCAAAGCTTTTTCTTCTCTCCATCTCATCAAAACTGAAGTTATCAGACACAAGTACAGTGTGTTGGACTCGTCAGTTGGCCCCACTTAGTGAGGTAATGGCTTAATGCAACGGGCAGGGACCTTCCTTCATGTGACATAGTGGTTAACTAGCCTTTTTTTTGCATGCTTTTATATGAAGTATCTTCTACTTTCATCTCTCATATCTTTGACTCTAAATCTGTGTGTTATACTGAAGGTTAGACTGGTAAGATGAAACGAAGCCTTAGCTACAGTGCGTTTCTCTTCTTCCTACTTCTGATAATTCATGCCTCAATATTATCAGCACGTAGCCTGGTTCATAAACAAGGTATTGCACGCCTCGTTGGTCTCCTCCCAAATACCTTCGTTTTCGAGTTGGCTGATCTCATTCTGAAGTCTTCAATCTTTGCAGGGAAGGTTGAGGCTAACGTTAATGGTATCCACAGTCAGGACGCTAATGAACAGAAAGAGGGCACTGAATCAGCAGATGTATGGTTTATTGGTTACCGTTTTCTTTTTCCCACTAAATTGAAGCAAAAGTGCATATCATCTTATTCTGGTCTGTTTTTTGGCCAATATGCTTTAGGAACTGATGGGTTTGGAGCTGTGTGATGATGGAGATGGGGACTGCTTCAATAGAAGGACGATTGCAGAGGTTCACTTGGATTACATATACACACAGCAGCACAAGCCTTGACCCATGCACTTACAGAATTCTGAAGAAGGGGAGTTCGCTTGAAGCAAAAGTATCCACAAATCAGACAGGCTATCATGTACAAAAGTCGCTGTAATTAGTTTCAGGTTTCTTTATCTCTCTACAATGTAACTGCTACACCTTAGTGAAACTATGGCTGTTCCTATGTACTTCTCTTCTTCATGCTGACAGTAGCGAGACATAATATATCTCTTGCAATTAAGCGTATATCTAGTACTTAGGTTTGTAGTTTCAGAAGAAGACTGAAGAACCCTTTCCAATTTCCAGTTTAGCAAGGGAGTAAAGCCGGATTCTCAGGCTTAACCAAACGCCTTGCATTCGCAGGGCAGGGGACACGTTCAAGCCCTGGTAGGTGAAAAGGATTACACATTAAAAGAGCATTAAGAGACAGTTGAGGAGTTGTTTCCACCCCCGCAGGCCACACAGCTAATACTAGTAATTTCCTTTTTCTAGATCTTTCACCTCTTAGCTAAGGACTCGTTGGCTAAATGGCTAGTTTTCTACAGGTTTCCTTATTAATAAACCAAACGTCATATGCGAAAAAGGGTACTCTGCTATATGCCTATGATAGATGTTCAAACTCCGCCTTCTTCCCAGAAACCCCCACTAAGAAAAATGGTCACTTTACTTGCATCATAGTGTCAGGTTCTCTATACGATGAGAGGAGAAAACACCACAATTATGTCGTCTTACATTTAATCACATTTAATCACATTTGTCAGAATTATTGGTTGCAGCTACAACTACAAGTATTATGTATGAATAAGTTGGAATAAGTCCAATGGCAAAAGTTAAAGTGTTGCTGATTAGAAAGAATATGAACTATTTGTTACAGAATAAGAAGAATTGAGGAGAAATTCAATATAAAAGGGTGGCTGATTAGAAAGAATATGAACTACTTGTTATAGAATATCAAAAAAAAAGAATTGAGGAGAAATTCAATATAAATAATATAATATTTAAGAGAGAATAACAATAGAAATATAAGAATTTGAGAAGAGAAGAACAAGAGAAAAAACTAAAAACAAACAGTATAGGGAGTATAATATTTTTATCAAGTACTGAAGCAAGTGTACAAAGTAATATTACCTCCTATTTATAGGTAACATGATAGGGTACATGAAGAGACATTGGGAGATAAAGAATATTGTAGTTATAAAATATTCATTACATAATTAAATAAACATATTAAAGTTTGTCTTTTCAATCTCAAAACTTTTGATATTCATAACACTTCCCCTTGAATATTTTGGATATTAAGAATGTGAGTATGAAATCATAACAATGCCTCATCAAAAACCTTACCAAGAAAAACCTAATGAGAATAAAAACTTTGTGAAGAAAAAAAGAGTGTAGTGCATACTCCGCATACTTCCCCTCATTTAGTCATCCCTTTAAATCTTTCAAACGTCACATTCCGATCTTTTGAACAAGCTTTTCAAATGTTGATGTGAGAAGAGCTTTAGTAAATAAATCTGCTAGGTTATCACTTGAGCGTATTTGTTGAACATTGATTTCCTCTTTGCTTTGAAGTTCATGAGTAAATAAGAATTTTGGTGAAATATGTTTTGTCTTGTCACCTTTGATGTAGCCTTCCTTCAATTGAGCTATACAAGAAGCATTATCTTCATATAGTGTAGTTGCAAGTTCTCTATCACTTGATAATCCACATGCTTCTCTTATGTGTTGTGATATTGATCGTAGCCAAACACATTCACGACTTGCTTCATGAATTGCTAAGATCTCTGCATGGTTAGAAGAAGTGGCAACCAAAGTTTCTTTCACTGACCGCCAAGAAATGACAGTATTCCCTATAGTGAATAAATAACCTGTCTGCGATCTGGCTTTATGTGAATCTGAAAAATATCCTGCATCTGCATAACCAACTAAATCAAAAGTGGATAAATTTGAATAATATAAACTCATATCCATTGTCCCTCGTAGATATCTAAAAATATGTTTAACTCCATTCCAATGTCTTCGAGTTGGGGAAGAATTATATCTTGCTAGTAAATTTACTGCAAATGATATGTCAGGTCGAGTGTTATTAGCAAGATATGTAAGTGCACCAATAACACTAAGGTATAGAACCTCAGAACTTAAGAGTTCTTCATTTTCTTCACGAGGTCGAAAAATATCTTTTTTCACATCAAGTGACTTCAAAATCATTGGTGTACTTAATGGATGAGCTTTATCCATATAAAATCTTTTAAGAACTTTATCCACATAATTTGATTAATGAATAAATATTCGATGCTCAATTTGAAGACCCAAAGAATATTTTATTTTTCCAAGATCTTTCATTTCAAATTCTTTTTTTAAATAGCTGATAGTTTTATCTATCTCTTCATGAGTTCCAATGATATTTAAATCATCAATATAAACAGCTATTATAACAAATCCAGATCCATATCTTTTTATAAAGACACATGGATAAATTGGATTATTCTTGAAATCTACTTTAATCAAGCATTCACAAAGGTAATTATACCACATCCGTCCAGATTGCTTCAATCCATATAGAGCTCTATTTAACTTTATTGAAAAAATTTCCCAGAAATTTGATTTATTTGAATCTAAAAATTTAAATCCTTCAAGGATTATATATATATATATATATATCAGTATCCAACGAGCCATACAGATAGGCTGTAACCACATCCATTAGACGCATTTCAAGTTTTCATGTACTACCAAACAAAGTAAATATTGCAATGTTATTGCATCCACCACTGAAGAATATGTCTCATCACAATCAATACCCGATTTTTGGGTAAAAGCTTGTACAATGAGTCTTGCTTTATATCTCACAACTTCATTTTTCTCATTTTTTTTTCGCACAAATACCCATTTATATCCCACCAGTTTTACACCTTTTGGTGTATGGACTACAGGTCCAAAAACTCCGCGTTTTTCAAATAAGATTAATTTTGATTGAATTACGTCTTTCCACATTGACCAATCATTTCTATTTTTACATTTCTCCACAGAGGTAGGTTCAGAATCCTTACTTTCTTCTATAATATTTAGCGTTATATTATATTCAAAAATATTGTTGACAAGTATTGAGCTTCGGTTCCATCTTGTTCCTGTAGTGACATAATTAATCAAGATCTCTTCATTCTCTTGTGTTTCTTCCGGAATTTTATTAATTATGTCGACTGAATTTTCCAAAACTATATCATCCTGATGAATATTTTGTGTAGTTACTCCTTTCTTTTTCCAAAATTTTTTATCTTTAGAGCCGAATGGTCTTCCACGCTTCTGACGTGGTCTAGATTCAGTAGCAACTTTGGATTGTCATTCAAGGACATTAATTCTTATCGGAGCATTTACAGCTAGAATATGATACTTAGTTATTCTTTTAAGGTAAGTAAATGTATTTGGCAGTTGATTTGCAATCATTTGTAAATGAATTATCTTTTGAACTTCATGTTCACATTGATTTGTTCGATGATCAAAATTAGATAATGATAATTCATTCCAAGAGATCTTCTTTTCCGACTGTTTATTTTCATCCCCAAGTGTTGGAAATATAGTCTCGTTAAAATGACGATGAGCGAATCTTGCCGTAAATAAATTTTCAGTTAATGACTCAAGATATTTAATGATAGATGGAGACTCATATCCAACATATATTCCTATCCTTCTTTGAGGACCCATCTTTGTACGTTGTGTTGGAGAAATTGGAATATATATCGCACAACCAAAAATTCTTAAATGTGAAATATGTGGTTCCTGACCATAAATCAATTGCATCGGAGAGTGCTCATGATAACTTGTTGGCCTAATACATATAATTGTTGCTGCATGTAAAATGGTATGTCCCAAAATATAAACCAGAAGTTTGGATATCATAAGCATAGGTCTTATAATTAATTCTAAGCATTTTATAAATGATTCTGTAAGACCATTTTATTTATGAATATTAGCACCAGGATGTTCAATATTTATTCCAATAGACATGCAATAATCTATAAAGGCTTTTGATGTAAATTCACTAACATTATCCATTCAAATAGACTTTATAGGATAATCAAGAAATTGAGCTCACAAACAAATTATCTGTGCTAGCAATCTCGCAAATGTCATATTGCGAGATGATAATAAACATACATGTGATCATCTGGTTAATGCATCGATCAAAACCATAAAATATCGAAATGGTCCACATGGTGGATGTATAAGCCCACAAATATCTCATTGAATTCTTTCTAAAAATTTTAGAGATTCAATTCCAATTTTTGCTAGTTATGGCCTAATTATTAATTTGCCTTGAGAACAAGCAGCACATGATAATTCATTAGATTGAAAAATTTTATTCTTTTTAAATAGATGACCACAAGAATTCTCTATTATTTTTCGCATTATTGTTGAACTGGGATGGCCTAACCGGTCATACCAAATTTTAAACACATTATTAAACTTGTGATTTATTATAGAACAAGATTTTATCATTGTAATACTTGTGTAGTACAATCCGGTAGAAAAAATGGGTAATTTTTCTATTATATACTTTTTACTCGAAATTATAGAAGTTATGCAAAGATACTCAATGATTTCTTCGTTCATTGTCTCAATATGATATCCATCCAAACGAATATCTTTAAAACTTAACAAGTTTCTTTAAGACTTAGAAGAGTATAATGCATCTTCTATTATTATTAATCAATCTTGTACTATCACTGATTGTATGTACATTGGTTTTTCTATTATCCAAATAAGAGAAATATCTCTTATCTCTCAATATTGTATACGTTGTAGCATTGTCAACCAAACATATTTCCTTATCGTTCATCTTAGATATATCCATGCCAATATTCGTTCTCTTCATTGAATAAATAAAATTAATTAGAAAATATAATAAAATTAATTAAAATATAAAAATAAAATATGAATAAATAAACAAAATAAATAGAATTTTATTATAATAAAACAAAAGAACATAATTGAAACTTGTATAGTTATAGAATTAAAATCATTCTTGATTTCTTGCACTTTCATCATTTGGATCATTATGAAAATCAGAAACATCCAAATGCGTTATATTCTCAAGGTCATTAACAAATTTAATGAAATCATCTTGGACAAAGTTTGTCTCCACATTATTGCCTTTAGACTTCAAAAATTCTTGATATAGGTCTGTAAAATATTTTGGTGTACAACAAGTATGTTGCCAATGACCTTGCATTCCACATTGATGACAGTTACTAATTATAAATTTTCTCTTTATGCCACCCATTATTTTTTCAGGTCCTTCATCCTTCATAACTTTCTAATTTTGAAAGATAAATTTACTTGATTGACTACCACTATAACGAAATTTATTATAACTTCGTCCTTGTCCGCGGCCTCGACTACGACCACGACTATGGTTATGAGATAGCATCAAATTCACTTCAGGGAATGGAGCAGAACCAGTAGGACGAGATTCCTGATTTCTCATCAACAACTCATTGTTTTGTTCAGCCACCAGAAGACATGAAATCAACTCAAAATATTTTGTGAAACTTTTTTCACGATATTGTTGTTGTAAAAGCATATTTGAAGCATGAAAAGTAGAGAATATTTTTTCAAGCATATCAACATCAGTGATATTTTCTCCACATAATTTTAATTGTGAGCTGATTTTAAATAATACCAAATTATATTCACTCACAAATTTAAAATCTTGTAAACGAAGATGCATCCAATCATAACGAGCTTTTGAGAATATCACTACTTTCTGGTTATCGTACTTTTCTTTTAAATTTTTCAAAAATCTGCAGGATCTTTTACTGTAAGATATTCAGATTTCAATCCCTCATGGAGATGATGGCGAAGAAAAATCATAATCTTTGTCTTATCTTGATTCGATGCTTCATTTGGTGTTTCGATTGTCTCTCCAAGCCCTTTGGCATCCAAATAAATTTCAACATCCAATATGCATGATAAATAATTTTTTCCAGTAATGTCAAGAACTTCAAACTCAAGCTTTGCAATATTTGCCATTGTAAAACTATAAAATATTAAAAATATATAAAATTAATCACATAATAAGATATGAAATAAATTTCTAATTTAAACAATAATATGAAACAATAATATTACAACATTAGTATATCTAAATAATTATAAAAATATATTCACTCAAATATACCTTTGTATAAACTAAGATTCTTGTCTGTTCTTTGTAAAGAATTCTTGTAAGACTCTTGATTCTCCTTTTGTTTTTAAGAACATCGTAATGATAACGTGTTATAGAATATAAAATAAGAAGAATCAAGAAGAAATTCAATATAAATAATATAACCTTTAAGAAAGAATAACAATAGAAATATAAAAATTTGAGAAGAGAATAACAAGAGAAAAAACTAAGAACAATACATGAAGTATAATATCTTTATCAATTATTCAAGCAAATGTACAAAACAAGTAATGTTAACTCCTATTTATAAATAAGATGATAGGATACATGAAGAGACATTAAAAGATAAAATTTAAATATAGCCCATGCAGGTCTCAAACCTGCGACCTTCGCGTTATTAGCACGACGCTCTAACCAACTGAGCTAATAGGCCAATTGATTAAAACTTCGTGGATTATTATATAAATACTTCTGTTCAGAGCAATTATAGCTGTCTGCTTTCTTTCCCTACCTGCTGTATCTGATCATTTAAGCGAAGAACAGAGGAGCCTTTCAATACATCTCAAGCAGTATTAGATCCCAATTCTTAAATAGCTTGAAGTCCTAACTACTGTCAGCAGAGTCAAATGAGGAGCCTGTCAATACGCCTAAGTAGTGTACAATATTATCCCTTGGAGACACTGCAGCCTGCACACAGTAGGATTCCCTGCAATATGTTGGTAACTTCTCCGAAGCAAACCAAGTAAAATAGACTATTCTTTTCAAAATTGACAAATAGTACAATATAAAAAAGACCACTGGAAGTCAGTTTATCCTATCAAGAAAGGGAAAGAAGGAACAAAACAACACAGCTTACATGCTTTGTATGCCAATCTAGATCAAATAGTTTGAAATAGGAGTTCAGTTTTCTCCCATCAATGCAAGGATTCGATAATTAATATAAGGTCACGGTCTACGCGTGTACTTGACTAAGTCATGTATCATCATCAAGGAGAGGAGTTTTCAGCAGAAAGAAACTTAATTGAAATGCTCAGCCAAGACGAGAGGCAGACCAATAACAAAATTAGAGGAATAGGTGCAAAAGGCAGTAAGCTATGGATGAATAGCTTCTGAATTACTGAAAATTTACCAGTTGTGACAGAATTCTCGTTTCTATCTTGTAGGATGGTGTAATTGAACAGTACATAATACTTATTCATCAAAAGTTCGATTCTTAATCTTAGATTTGGCTGGCTAAGCTTGAGCGTCATGTCAGGTTAACATTTCCCCGCTGCTCCACTCACCTTATTTTTCACCTAGAGCTGGACAACAAACAAAGGAAGCTAGTACAAGCAGATAAGATTTCTTGTGCAAATAATATAGTAATAGTTGATCATCTTCCCCCTACCCTGTCCTAAAACACAATCCTTCCATTGGATCATTCAGAACAAGCTGGTAATCTACCCAATTGTTAATTATTAACGGTCAGGCTCACGAGGATGAAACCTCATCGGATTGCAAAAAAAAATTAAATGAGTTATGTTACTACCCCAATGTCTACAATCTACTACTTAAAACCACTATTGTTCATCCTGTTCTGTCTGCGACCCAACTCAAATATTCCTATGCTTCGAGCGCAGAACTCCTGGGTCAGCAACATTTTTACTTTCTAGTACGGGAGCTAGCACAAAGAAGAAGAAAATGGATGAGAAAGCCTCCGCCAACATCCCTGATAGGAGACAGTATCAGAAGCAAAAGAATGCAAGAACAAAACAGCAGTGTTTCTCGTCCGAGACCACATGAAGGTACCGACCTTCAAATTTACCTCTAACGAAATGGAAGGAACAAGTAAAATCACCAATATTCAATCAATAAAATAAAACTCAAATAGTCAAATAGTCAAATAGTCAAAATAGAGATATAAATAAATAAAAATTATTTTTAAAAGTGTGAAACGTCGAGGCCGAAAGAGACGATTCAGAACAATATAGGCGGTCGACTAGTATTGACATTAATGTTATCGTCACACGAATTGCACATCATACACGTTATAACTGTCGGTTAGCCTTTTTTGGGTTACGCGCAATATTATAATTAGGATTAAGAAGAGGGAATTTAAAGTTTTCTCGAGCTTAGGTTTTCGAACCAAAGATTATGGTAACTGATTAGTGTTCTCAGAAAGGTGCAGGTGATTCCAGAAAATGGCTCGTGTCTCGTTTGGGACTACCATTCTAGGTAGCAAGCGTAATATTATTACTGGAGACGCGGTGCGAGAAAAACACACCACGAAAAGGGAATTTAATGAGTATGTCTCTCTCAATAACGGACCTCCGAAGAGGCCTGCAAAGGCAAAGGCAAAGGCCAATAACGTAGACATAATGAAAAATCATCCAATAAATACAGTAGTAGGACAACGTAGACAGCAGTACTGGACCACGTTTTATCCGTTTTCGGACTTTTTCACTTTATAGCTAGGGGCGTTTAACGAAACAATCAGACTACCGTCCTTTTGACGGGCTTGGTCCTCCCCGTTTCTCACTAGTGAATCCCGTCCTCGTAATTGGTTGGAATTTTTTTTTTCGGATTTCGATTTGTTATAGGAAATATTTTCGCTGATTTTCATCATTTTGACCCAACTGTTATATATATTATAAAACATATAAAATAAAATAAAAATATTTAACAAAATGAAGAAAGGAGTATAGAGGTGCAAATCATGAGGTGAAAATGACAAACATGGACGATTTGTATAAAACCCAAAATAAATAAATAAACAAACAACGGAATCAGGCGAAACATGGGAAAAAGGACATCAATTTCTATTGCCCCTACGAAACGCAACTACGGTGAAAAAAAGATAATCGGTTAATCGTTTCCGCTGAGAGTTCCAATCGTCTTGGGCCACGTAATGTGTGACATGGCAGTAGGGTTCCACGTCTCAGGAAGACCAATGAGGATTCAACAGCAATTCCAAGGAAAAAAGGCGTAGGACACTAACATATAAAATTCAGAACTTAAAATTCACAAAACAAAGACCAAAGAGATAACTAGTTTTGCTTGGCTCGATCCTCTCTTTGACTCTTCCTCTGGCGATTTGAGCAGACTGCGTCGAATAACAGCTCGGCTTCGATGGCATGCAGTGAAGGAGACACCTGGGAAGAGTGAGTACGTAAAAAAGAAAGGAAAAGGTTTAGCTTTTTGGCTTATCAACAATGGTTTCGTTTCAATTCCTGAACAATCCCAATCAGGTACGCGGTTCTTCTCCTTCTTGCACAAACAATATTGTCGATCATGGATTATCCAAGTCTCAGATGTGTCTTCACAAGATTTTAAGAATCATTGCTTCGTACCCATCTCAAGAAACATCAAAAGAGTTATGTTTGAACCCTCAAAACATTGAAATTGGTGAGGTTAGGGGGCTTGGCATTGATTTAAACATGGGTTTGGGTCCTTCTCATGAAATCCAAGAAGATCTATCGGAGTCTATGAGTTCTTCTTGTAGCGTTGCTCCAAAGGTCTTCGTGGTGGTGAAGAGTTTGTCGTCGTCGTCATCAGATGGCGAATGCGATGCTAAAGATGTTGGAGATCTTTGCGGTACTGATTCAACCATAATTCAAGCCGTTGGCCAGGAATCGGAGAGAAGTGTGGGAGTTTCAGACACAACAAACATTGAAGCCCAAACCCCAAATACTGCGACAATCAATGGAATCCAGGAACATGAAGGGTACAGGGAAGTCAAAGGTGAAGGCAACAAAAACGAGGATGGCGGAGTCGAAGTAGTGTGGTCTAAGCAGCACAAAAGCGTTGACAGTTTTGCGCTTCTCATTGAAGCAGCAGAGATGGTGTCTGCCAACGTGGAAGAAGACAGAGAGTCCTCTGACTCGGAGAAACCGAGTCAGAAAAACGTAACGAATGAGTCATCCTCGTCGTTGAAGAAAAGCGTCAAGCGTAGTTGGGTGGCGGATTTATACGGCGGGTGTTCAGAGGATATGTCGCCCGTGGTGAAATCTAAGAGAGGAAGGACCCAGGTACTGCCTTCGAGATACAGAGACTCTATTGTAATGGAGCCGTGGAAGCGATTTCCACGACAACCGCAGAGACAAGCCGCCGCCACCGCCGCGGTTTCAACAACGAAACGCAGGTCTATGTAAAACCAAACATCGCTGAAGTTTTCTTCCCATGGATCGAACCCAAATTCCGAAAAACCCCCAAACCATACCAAACCCAGAAAAGACCCTTACAGGATCAAAGACTTGAAGACTCGAGACAAACGTCATCAAGCCAGAGGATCATAACGGACAATTGGCAATGCGGAGGTGAAACATAAGCAACGAGTCTTTTACGTGGTAACTTTATGTTGGTCTAACGTGTCAGTTCTGCGAAATGACCTCGCAATAGGACAACGAATGTAAGTCTGCGGAGTGGACATGTAAGGAGCTCTATGGATTTTTCCTTTGTTTTTAACTTTACGTTCTGTTTTCAAGTATGTTATCCATAGGCGTAGAATGTGGAGTAGAAGCTAATCCACATTGCTTCTTTTCTTCTTACACCTCGGCCGGTAGCCGAGAAGCCAAAAAGAAGCCAGTTAAAAATTTTAGTTCCTAATTTATCCATATTTGTATAAATGTGGAAAAGCAGTATATTGTTTTTAGGGCAAGAATTAACTATTGCCATTATTTTCTAATTTGTGATTAATATATTATAATATATAAATTTATTGGATAGAGTTGTGGAGCCATACATGATACAACAACTTGGTCCCTCGCCACTAACTTGGCACATATGCCTCAACTCTGGCATGAACTGAATATACTTTAAATGTGTCTTTAATTGGCCTCTGAGCTTATCTAAATATTCTTAGTCGGCCCGGCGGATTTTCTGTTAAACTTTTAATTAATCCAAAAAAGAAAAAGAAATCCTTTAACACCGTGCATCGTTATTCTTACCGAATAAGAATAAATTCTGGCCAATCTGACTTAGCGTCCGGGTGGGGTGTGGGCGGCTGCCCATCCTCCCTCCACCTCAGCCCCAGTGAATAAATGGAGGGGAGACGGCGAACATGGGATGCCATTCACAACCTCCCACTCCCTGAACTAGCACCTCCTTAATATTACTATCATGGATTGCCATTTGTTGTTAATATTTTTTAAATAAAAAAAATCTCCTTCGGTTACAGAATTAGTTAAAATAAATAGTTCAACAATAAAATAAGTTTATTTATATTCTGACATTAATACTAATTTTATTCAAAAATAATGATTTGGAGAAAATTAGCATTAATTACGTGGAGGTATTCTTTTTTTGTTTAACTAGGAGGAGGTATTCTTGATATTAATGTTCCAACCCATACCACCCGTACTGGGCCAGCTATTATTGGAACAATAATTGGGGTATAAATGGTCGCATATCGTTTTTTATTAATTTATAGTTGACCCGATGGAAAAAAATACTGGATTTTCTTAAATCTTATATTCAAAATTTGAATATTAACGGATGTGAATGGAAAGGAATTTTATTTATATCGGGATAAGAATTAATTTAATCTAAAAAAGCTTGCAGAGACGCAGCAAGTTTATCGGCAAAATAACATATTCTTTCAAAAGCCCATGATTATAATCGGAACAAAATTAAATATTTATAATTCTTATGTGATGTGTCCAGATATTAGTGTATATGGATCTGTTGTTTATTACCAAAGGATTAGCTATTTCTAGATTGCGCAATCCTATAAAGGAAAAAACTCATAGTGTCGTCAGTGGATAAGATCCCAGATGGGTAGTCTTTCCACTTTGAATCCAGCCCGGCCCGGACTAACCCAACCCAATCCAAGAAACACAAAGCACGGCAAAAACCACCCGCGCCAATCATCTCCCCCATCTCTTCTCTGCCTTGTCATCTATTCGCGCACACATCCTCCTCTTTATTCAAAATGCCCGACGATTATTCCTCACTCACCGAATACGACGACTCAAGAGGCCGAGCAAAGCGAGGACCCACAGGAAAACCAAGAGGAAGATGATGACGATTCCATTACCATCACAATCACCATCAGCTTCTCAATCTCCGACTCCTCCGAGTCCGAGCTGCTGGCCCGCAAAGACTTGGACTTGGAGGCCTAAGAGTGAAAACGTCATCACGGACTTGCCTCCTGAAGACGTAAAAGACACGGTCGACGAGCATTCGGAATCTGATAACGACCCGGAAATAAACGTCAAGGAGTTTCTAGAGGAGTGGAACAGCAATGAATTGTTGGAGATAGAGAGAAAAAGACTCAGGCGTGGTATGCATACTACTAGAGCGCGAAAGTTCAACTTCCCGGAGGATGAGGGGTGGATGGAGGAGGGCCTGAAGGAGCTGTGGGCCCTTAAGCCATATTTGGCTAAAGGTACGGGCTGGGATCCTGTACGGGCAGGCAAGAAAAAATGGTGCACGGTCAAGGAGGAGGTTGACGATGGCTGCGACCCTCCCATGCATTGCGCCGTTCTATGTGCCATACAGACTGCGTATCGGTGATACCTAGCGCTCACAGCATGACTGAAGTCAGAAATGCGAAAATGGTTATCGAGGAGCTGGACCGGGTTGCGAAAAAAGTAGCTTTTATTTTGTAATGCATGTCTAGCATTTACTTTGTTCTATTTCTTTGTGGCTTCAGTTTTTCTGATTATTAGTGATCCTCAAAGTTAACTACCGGCTTTTTTCTTCTTCACTTTATGGTTTATGATTTCTTTCATTTGCTTTGGACTGAGGATGAAGAGTATGGAATTCGATTGTTATACGTTCATAAAAGCTTGTATTTTCTGAAGATCCTGTTATCTTACACGGTCCGACCAGAGGTATAACCAATTATGTTGATGATGAAGAGTATGGAATTCGATTTTTTTGGCAGCCACCTCTGGAAGAAGGAGAAAGACCAGATCCTGACAAGCTTTCTTCCTCTTGGTTTTGACGAGTTCTATCCAGAGGAGGAGAATATATTTGAGCGTTTCCTTGCATCCATAAAAAATATATGGAGCGGTACATTTGATAATCTAGAGAAATAGACTGAAGAGAGGAAGAAGGTCGGGGCCAATGAGCCTTACCTCAGATGGCATTACCCCATAACCTTATGGGGATAGGAGAGAACCTGGGTTCAAATGGGGTGGTGTGGGGTGAGGTGAGGTAGAATCGTCTATTTCAAAAAAAGAGGAAGAAGGTCGGTGAGATAAGAGTGAAGCTGTTGGAGAAACTACTGGAAGTGATCGAAGCCGAGCTGTGTCTGGAAGAGGCCATGAAGGAATTGTAACAAGAGCTGAAGAAAAGAGAAAAGGAGGAAGAGGAGGGAGTGACGGAATATGATTTTCAAATGGACTTGGTGGAGAAGGAGAATACTTTTGGTTACCCAATCAGGATGAAAAACCTTTTGCTCCAGGGGGAGAAGAACATGAAAAGGATGAAGCGCGAGAGATAAGAGGATGAGGAAGAGAAAATGGAGGATGATGCTCCACCATCAGGGTGTGTGATCCAAGACAAGGACTTGATAAGGAAGGACCAGAAAGGCTATGGGCCTGGGAATTCTCTTTTTTCTACTTGTTCATTGTCACTCACTTCAATTTCCTTGCTTTCATTGGTAAGTCTCAGAACCCATGAATTCTTTTGATACCGTCTTGTGCATAGCTGTTTTGGAAATGTACAAAAATTTGAATGTGCCTTTTCCTTTTATGTGCATTGGCTGTGAATATAATCAACTTTTGACATACTGTTTCTTGTTGTGTTCTAGGGCCTGAAACACCGATTCAACATGGTAATTTTTCACTTTTTTTCTAGTATTAAACAGATTCAAATGAGTCAGTGGGGAAAAGGGATTGCCTGTTGAGAAACTCACGAACGCCTTTTGATTGGGTGCATATATATAGCCTTTGGTGTAACTTATTTTGTTTCTTTTGACCAGAATGCTTTGATATTTGATTCCTTCATCGAAGTTGACCTCACATACCAAAACGGAAACCGGAAAATTACCTCTGCCTTTTTTACTACTCAGCATTTAATTCTGTCTGGATATAACTCCTTACTTGTCTGCTTGGTTTGCAGGTTTCTTGTAGCCTACAACAGAGTCTTTTGACCTGGAAGGATAGATTGTGGCAAAAGCCTCAAGCCTACTTCTTCCTTGTCTGTCAATGGTCCCAATGGCCTCCGAGGATTGCTGGCTGATTCAGTTAGTTTCCCTACAATTCTTAGCCACGGTGGAAGACTCCGATCCAAAACACATCGAGACCTGAAAATTGAAGCCAGAAGCTGCTGGATAGCGAAGGTGTCTCAGATGCATTCCTTGGCTATGATTCTATCCTGTTCATCTACGGCGAGCACTAAACAAAGTCCAAAATTTTCGAGAAGACGGAACCATACTTGGTCACCTCCAGCAAAAGAAACGAATTTGGACAGCATAATGTCATTACACAGGTCATTGCATTGTTTGGAACCATGCACTTATGACATTTCACTTGAACCCCTTTCTTGTCAGAACCTGACCAGAAAAATTGATGCTTTCGTATTACGCCCAACTTTTAAAGGGTGACCACTTTCTTCTTGTGGTGAAATTTTGTACGTTCTCAGGCTTTTGCCTAGTTTAATGCGATAGAAGATATGGAATGGAACCCCGTAGCAATTTTATTAGTTGTTACACACCTTTTGTCTTTCGTGTAGGTGTTTTCTACTGGGTTAAACACCTTAGATTGAATTATTAAGGTTCTGATGGTGCAAACAAGTCTTATAAATGATATTGCCATAAACCATCCTGGATCTTCTGTTCTATCAGGTACAGTTCTTTGTTTTAGCATCTTATTATCTGTCCTCATATAAAATACCTTAATATCTAGGGTTAGTTAGATTTTTTATTAATATTTATAATATACTAAACAATCTGATAATTAATATTTTTAAAATTTTTAAAAATAACAAAGGCTTACCGTCTGCCCATATTGACTCCACAAAACCAGACAATGTACGTTGTGATAGTAGCGAAGTGAAGCCTGTGGTACGAGTCTACGAGACTGGCTTTTGAGATAAAGAGCCCATAATCAATTGACACTACAAAAACTCCAAGCCCGGGCCCGATATAATATTTCTTCTTTCTCGAGATCCAAAAGATAAAAGAGATGCACAGAATAGTAAATACATGCACTCGACGGGCCATTTAGAATCGAGTATCGACAGAATTATCAAATCATAATAAAAATAAAATTCATACAAAAACTTAATAAACTATAATAAAAGAAAACTGGGAAATGATCTTTTTTACATTAAATTATAATGAGATACTTTGAAGAAACCGAAGAAGCTGAACCGCACAAATTCAAATAATTCAATAATGTCTTGGAAGCGGACGCGTGGCTTAAAAATCTAATATGACCATTCCTAATTTAAAAAAAGAGGACAAGACTAATTCGGTTAACTATTTTGAAAGTTGAGAATCCTCACCGTTCAATTTATTCGGGTGCGATCATCTTGTTTGGCATCTTAAACTTTCCTGACATGTACAGACAAATCGGGGAATGGTTCAGTTCCCCACGCCTGAGGATAGAGAAAGTCACAACATGACAATGACAGTGCAATGCATCTAAACAAAGAATTCAGAATTACATTCATTCGTTCCTCTTCTGATATAAATTATCAAATTTATGATGGTGATGATGTGGCTGGCTTCACCAAGATTTATTTATTTATTTATTTACAGCCTAAACCACTCATCCTTCCATTATTCCATATATCCGAAACTATATCTCTAACATTTAAATGAATATATATGTTATCTTCTGGACGTAATAACGAGAGGAAAATGACGAGTGCCCCGACTGTGTAATAAGGTTTAGGTGCATTTTGACAAGGTTTAGGCATATAAACGGTTCATTATAATGTTAAGAATGCATATATACAAATTCCTGGGATGCTTGCGATGCTACCGGGTGAGTTTTGGACATAGCCATAGTTTAGCTACTTTAGGTTTTCCTGCGTTACACTATTCACTGGTTAGAATTATTTTCCAAGAAGATAACAATTGAAAACAACTTGTGCTGGTAGTTAGAACGCTTGGTACTTTTATACAATTTGATGAAAATAATATATTTTCTTTTGACTTTCCTTTCTCACTGTGAGAATTTCGGTTTTTTTTACTGTGAAGTATGACTATCTTTGAATTTTGCACAATCTTAGGACCTTCATTGACTCTTCTGTATATTTTCACGTTTCGTTGCTAGTTTTTTGGTCACTTATCCGAATCATTTGGTCTTATTTTATCAACTTTTAATCTAATGAACTTGTAACCCTTAATTAAAAAGATGCGTCTTGAAAAAAAATGAAAATTAATGCTTATAAAAATAAAAGAGCCACATGATCAAGTTCCCTGATAATGTTGCCTGGTTATTTAGGTTCCATCTGTCCAAACACTCTTCTATAAAAATGGCCACACAAGTCGACATCAAGTACCGACCAATTATTTGAAGTCAAAAGAAGAGAGTTGCGGGTTCATTTTTCCCATGTTTCTGGCCACCTTTGAAGGTTCTTACTTGTGTCGATCGGCAATTAGGCACAGTTTTCTCTTCAATTAACGGCTAGAAATAAAGGCCCAAACACGTGACAAAATTTATGTACTTCCATGTGGAAAAGAAGTAGAGCGAAACGCAAAATCACTACCTAATCTCTCGATAATCTCTGTGGAATTTTTTAAATGGAAATTATCGACTGGAGACAAATAAACATCTCGATATACATTATATATATACACACACCGTCGACTGTCGTGGGTTAATAACTTCTGATTTAATTAGTTAATTAAATTACCCAGAATAAACTTTTCCTAAATCGTTGGACAAATTTTTTTTAAAAAAATAGAGACGTTAATAATGGAAAAAAAATTAAAACAGTAATTCATCATATCTTAAATGGACTAAACTTTAATGTTTCTACACATTCAGTTAAATTGTCGGAATTAAAATTATAAATAAAAATATTAAATATTTGATTGATTTAATGAATGTTATATAAATTATAACTTTTAAAAAAATTATTTTTAATTTCAATCCCAGAATTTCTGTACAGCATTAAAACTAATCATTATTAAAATAGACCGGGATATAATCGATAAATATACAGTAACTACTCTAGTTTTCCAGATTTGCCTAGCCGCCAGGCTACTTTACCAAGGGCTTTGTCATGCGAGACTTGTTCTTCCCCGGGAAAAACAGTCAAGGTAGATGCAAAATTGAACTGTGAGCTTCCAAGGAAGAGAGAGAATTGTACAGAATTTTCAGTCTTCCAATTGGGACACAATTGGAGGAGCTCAGTTAGAAATTGGAATCTCGAACAAACCAATCACAATCAATTTGTCATTATATATACATAATAACCTCACTGCGGAACATGACATATGCAAAGCCATATATAATTGAAACACGACAATTCCCATGACCACAAAGCAGTCAGAATAGGCAGCCCAAGATGGACTCCAATGGGCAGAGAGAAGAAGATCATGATATTTTCCGGTTGCATGTCTACTACACCAGACCCACCTGCACCAGTTGTGTCGTCTTCATTCTTTGTACTGGTGCTGGACCGGTTCTTTCCGGTTAGCCAACTTCTAGCCTCGTCTCCCGCATTTAGTCCCGCATGCATGGTTGGTTCATCAGTACATTAGACCCGTGTCGCATCAGTAATCAAGCCATAATATAAAAGATTGGTGCAAGAGATTTGGAGCGGGTAGGAAATAGGTTGCTTCTAGGTCTAGTAAAACTAGAAAGGTAAACCAAGACAAGCTTGTCAAGGGACGGGATAGACTAAAAAAGACAATCAGAATGGGAACTAGAAGGTGGCTTACTACTTTTCCACTTATTATAGTCGGTCAACAGTTGCTCATCAGCTTTTGAAACATTCTCGGTTGATTTAGTACTCTACTATTTTCGATCGGAGAGGATAAATTTTTCATTTAATACATTAGTAAACCCAGCTCATCACATCAGAAATAAATGAAGACGATGTCCCGATACTATACATCCGTTGGAGTATTTTATGATAGGTTAACTTAATAAAAAAGGACATCAACGCAAGACTCCACCCACCCCAATGATTTTTATAGAAAAATATATAAAAAGTTTAGCAAAATGATAGAGACAATTTCGGTGGCCAACCTAATTATTAAACTTATTGTTAATGACATTATTTAGCATGTGATTCCAAGCTAATGTACCTCATAATCCCTACCACAACCAATCAAAACCAATCATTCATCAGCAATTTGGTATCGTGTGTAACAGAAGGTACAATTTTGCACGACTCTTTGCACATTATCAGGAATTATTGGATCTCGAAAATTTAATCGTTTTAATATTTGGTTTAGAAATCCTTCCAAATCAATATTATTGGGAAATAAATTCAATATTATCCATATCACAACATTGAATTCCGAAAAATCTGACGTTGCAGTTGATCAGTAAGAAGGCAAGTTGAAGGTTTGCATCATAACCGGTCAGAATAACAACGACATACACGTGCGAACACGTGACAAACAACACCGCTAGAATTAGATAAGCAAGGAAAGATAGCCGCCAATAAGAGGAAAATTATTCAAGGTGACGTTCCACCGTTTCATTCATCGCCATCTAAAACGTGGAGCAGTAAGATACCAAATTCATTATCCACGTGTCACGCTCTAACTAATAGAAGTTCCCTCCAAACTGCATCCCTAGTTGGCACTCCCGCGCAGGTTAGTAGCGAGCTGTTAAGCTAAACACCCAAACAATCCCACTGCTGACCACTAAATAATGAACCCAACCTATCTTTTCTCTCTCCACGACTGGATGTAATATGCTTCTTTGCTCGTCTTTCCTTCTCCCTATAAAGACCCAATCGTAGGCTGATCTTCGGACTCCGTGGCGTTACCATATCTTCCTACAGTTTTAGTTTGTGAGTTTCCTGTTGTTTCTTTAAATTATAGTTTTCAGGTTATGATAACTGCTGCCCAGCACTGGAAATCTGAGAGTCGCAGCAGCTCCTGTTCAGCTTTTGGTTTTCCTCGCATCCGATTCTTCCGCTATCGCCGCTCGGGGTGACTGTTTACTTATAGCTAGCAGTTTCTTCGAAAAACTAACAAGGAAAACGCGGCAGAAGATACGCTTCTGTTGGAAGCGTAGAGTTGCCATGCCTACCACACCGAAGAGCGCTAGCCGGAGAGGACAGGAAGATAAGAACAGGAAGAACAGGTTGACTGAAAAGGCATCATCTTTCCACGGAAGGTTGCCAACGGGGATGGCGGAGCCGAGGATGAGGAGGCCGAAGACGCTTCCGGATTTGCTCGGTGGCCGGGAAGTTACTGCAGGTTTGTCGCCGGAGCAGTTTGCCTCGCGGAAGTTAACGAAGTTGCTCTTGAATGTGACGGTCCAAGGATGTGTTGGAGCGGTTCAAGTGTTGATATCGCCGGAAGCAACCGTCGGCGATCTGATTGCCGCCGCGGTGCGTCAATACAAGAAGGAAGGCCGCCGCCCGTTCCTCGGAGCGGATCCCTCCAGATTCGATCTCCATTACTCGCAATTCAGTTTAGAAAGTATGATCATCAACTGTTTTAGTTATTTCGGTGTAATCTCATCGGACACGTGTAGGATACGGATTGATGGCTTATATTTTGGTTTTATTATTTTATTTCTTCAGGTTTGGACAAAGAGGAGACACTGATAGCGCTAGGATCCAGAAACTTTTTCCTGTGTCCTAAAAGGTCTCCGGTGGACGGTGGACCCGTCAGCGGCTTGTCTGCAACGACATCCTCTCCTTCGTGTTCAAAAGAAGCTGAGAAGGCTACTAAGAGTGGCTTCCCATGGCTAAAATTCATGGAATTCTTGCTGTAATCGGCTGGTGCTGGTACCGGGAAACAGTTGTTTTGTCTGGAAACGTTGGTTGGTAGAGAGTACAGATATGAAGCATGAGTTAGGTAGCAGGTTATCTTTGTCCGGGCAAAAGTAGAAAATTATCTGCATACAGAGTGAATAGCATGCCATCTTTAGGCCATATATTCAATTTGTGAAAGAGGTCAATTATACACGTCTTCATCTGTTTATCCCTTTATTTTTCTTCTCTTTCATTTGAAGGAACTAATCAGCAGGGGTGTATTAGGACCCGCTTGGTTTCACAAAGCTATTGGAGTTTATTAAAATTGTAAGAAAAATAAAAATTACCGGAGCCATTTGTCAATCAACACCGGAGGTCTGATTCCAACATAAAAGTTGACAATTCTAGAATATAACCTCACTTGGTATTTAGGATATAATAAAACATTAATTAATAATAAATATCTTGTTATTTTAAGATACTCTTAAAAAATTAGCTAGTTATGAGAATCTAACCAATCGTGGAAAGAGACACTGGACTGGATAAGGTCAGAGCAGTCCAGTGAATTGAATAGTTTGGAAGAACCGGACTAGCTTGACCACGTTCAGATCCACTGCTAATAATTCTGATACCATTTGCACAGCTCCAAATTTTATCGGTGAAAGTGCTGAGTATGTCAGGGATAAGTTTATTTTGGAAATTCCAGAAGCATAAGAGGAACCGCCAAGAATGCTGCAATAACAAATCCTGAGTGTCGGATTGGCAAATCTTGACTAGTATTCTTTTCTTAATCGAAATCTTAACTAGTATTAGTGTCCGTTCTCTTCTGTCAAAGGTCGGGTTAAAATTCTAACAAAATAATTTAATGAAGATTTTTAAGGATGAGACAATAGAAAGTACCGAATAAATAGTCCCCCAGAGTTAATAACGATTATCATTTGACAGGCCCGAGCCAGAGAATGAATGGATTTTATCATCATGCATTAGAATTTAACAGTACTGATATATGGGCTTCTTAAATGAGAATTATTTCGTAAGTTATTGTGATATATGGGTTCTTAAATTATATGGGCTCCTCCGCACAATATGCCAGAAGAGTACCGACTTGATCTATCAACCCAGGCCTTTTCAATAAAAGGATGGCCCAAACCCAAACCCAAACCCAAACCTCACTTGAATCTCCTCTCGGTATCTCTCGCCCAATAGTGAGAACCCTAGGCGCCCCACAACTCACGAAAACCTTGCGGCATTTCTCTTATAAATCCCCCTGCTCCTCTTAGCTGGCCTTTTTCATTTCACTGTCATCCTCATAGCCTGCATTCGTCGCCGAAAAATCCTAAACCCTAAAACTTCGTTAGCTCCTCCCGATCATGGAGTTCTGGGGTAATCCTCTTTTATCCATCTTCTTGATACGTATTTTTTTTGTTGTTTCCCTCTGTTTTTGTTTTATAATGCGCGATGCTTGAGTTAGTGTTCTTTTGCCAAAGACTGCTCGTTTTAATGGTATAGGTTGTGCTTATTCTAAGCGTGAAAGCGCAAGAGGGCTTTGGTTTGTTTATGTGTCTTCATTTTGTCTTCCGTTGTCGTGTATGCTGTTCTGAAGTTGGTCACATGCGTTTTATTTTTGTTAGCTCCGGTATGCATATTTGAGCTATATGTGTTGTGAGCACTCAGTTAAGATTGCTTTCATTAAGTTTTGTGGGTTTTAATATCAGTAGTTATGTTCCATTTTTTGCTCTTTTTGCACATTTGTTGGCGTAGTTAATACCGTAATGCCACTGCTACAAGCTAGACAATATGGTCGCGCTATTTTTTTTTTCAAATTTTTAGCCCGTGACATGTTTATTCTATTTTTTTTTTGTGACTGTGCATGACCTTTCCATCTTCAGCTTTCATACCTTGAGATAATTGTATAATTCTATCCAATCTTTCAGGTGAAGAAGTCAAACCTGGGGTGCCCTCTAAGGTGACGCCAAACAACCAGGCTATGCTACATCTATCTCAGGTTAGAATAATGCTCGTGTTACTTGAATTTGATGCTGTTGAGTAAAGTTAGTTTATGTCTTTTTACTAAAATATCTGGAATGACATCTGTTAACATGTATTAGTGTTATGTCTTGATATACGATAATACTTGAAATGACATCTGTTTATCAGGCTGTCCTCGGGGAGACAAAGAAAGACAAAGCAAATGAGCCGGTGCTTTTGTCTGTTAAGGTTGATGGAAAGAAGTTTGTGATCGGGACTCTTAAACCTGACAGCATCCCTCAGTGGAGCTTTGATCTTGTATTCCACAAAGAATTTGAGCTATCTCACAACTGGAAACATGGAAGTGTCTACTTTACAGGCTACCATTCTGAACCAATTGGTGAAAAATATCCTTTACAGTTAGTTATGTTTTGAACTTCTGTGTCTTTGTGTCCCTGATCCTTCTTACCGCTTTTGACTACTTTCATTTGAATAATTATTTTTAATTTATGTACTTTTCCATTGTGAATTTAAATGCTAGCTTATCTTACTTTAAATTAAGATTTGTTTTTCCTTGACTTATTCCTGTCTTCCCTCCTGCTTGCCACTGAATTTTCTGGTAAGTAAACTTTCATACACTGTTTCAAAATCAAGTTTCTGGAGTCTATTTTCAACCATTATTAATCTATTCATAAACAGATGAAGAAACTGACTCTGAAGATGAAGATCTTGCTTTGCCTGAGATACAGAATGGTATTCTATTTCCTCTTTGCGCTCATTCTTGATTGGTCATTGTTAGTTTTTGAATCGTTCCTAATTGCATTATGTACTGTTTCAGGCAAAGTGGAGCCAAAGGTTGAGAATGCAAAAGCGGGGGCTACTGCTAAAGCTAATACCAGCAAGCCAGGATCTTCTGCAAAACCAAGTGCCAAGCCAGTTGTACCTAAGAAAGATGAAGATGACTCAGATGACTCAGATGAAGGTGAATCTGATGAGGACAATGAGTCTGATGAGGAGGATGACTCGGAAGAGGTATCTTTTTTGTTATGTTGTAGCTGGCAGTTCTGTGGGATTAGCTTTGACCTAATACTTCTCTATTATATTTAATCGTAATTTAATTGCTAATGACAGTCCTTGCCTTTGGAATATTGTCTGCTTGTCATATAAGGTTTTAACTTTTTATCTTGATTCTTAGATGGAGCGATATGGTACTTGTAGTGCATCAAGCTTCATCATTTACTCTAGATGGTGTGATGTGGTACTTGTAGTGCATCAGGCTTCATCATTTACTCTAGATGGTGTGATGTGGTACTTGTAGTGCATCAGGCTTCATCATTTACTCTAGATGGTGTGATGTGGTACTTGTAGTGCATCAAGATGATAAAACCCTGAATTCATTATGTGTACCAGAGGAGAAGCTGTGGTAATAGTACAGATGAAGATGGGAGAATGTGGAATCAAAACAATTGGTTATTTGGTATTACTGTTACTTAGACTCTCTATTAATAGGCTGAGCTGGAAAAATTAGTTACACTTTTGTTTGAAAATAGACTGGCCATGTACAACACAAGTAAGTATATGGTGTGGGGAATGCTAATGGAGAATCCTGGACAAAAAGTTTAAGAAATGAGGTGCTCCTCCCAGAGTGGGAGAGAGGCAGGCAACACACTTATATCGTTCCTATCCCTGACAGAAATGCAAATTGCCTTGTTCTGTTTATCTATTATGTGTTCTGGCGGTCGATTGTTGCTACTTAATTCTCCTTGTGGCCTCTTTAGTGATTACAGGAAGGATCTGAGAGGAATCTTAACTCATGCTTCCATCATTCATTAATTGTGTATTCTGATACAGGGAATGTCAGTGGATGATGAAGATTCAGATGAAGAAGATGATGATTCTGAAGAAGAGAAGACTCCGAAGAAGGTGCATTACATTTTTATGTTTAAGTAGTTGTCCTTCTTGTTGATTGCTATGTTAATCTAGCGTTAAATGTTGTTATTTTGTGAATGAAGTTTCATGTAACACACGTTCTGTTTACAGGCCGAAGGCAAGAAAAGAATCAATGATTCTGCCATGAAAACACCAGTTTCCTCAAAGAAAGCAAAGACAGAAACTCCTCAGAAGACAGGTATATTTTTTCATGGAATTGTTTTATTGTGATTATTGATTTTGTTTGTTATCTTTTAATGTGGAGACTTCAGCAATGTTACAGAAATGAAATAGTCATTTATATTTGCATGTTTTACTTTTTAATGTTTTTCTATGCCCACTATATATATATATATTATATACAAAAATTCATTTTTGAAAGGTTTGTTTCTTATTTGAAGTTTTCCTTACTACATGAAGTTCATAGCATTTTTTTTTGGCCGAGAAATTCAAAGTGCAATATGACTATTTTTGTTGTTAGAGTTATTGTTTGCTCTAATCATCTAGTTAGGTATCTGTATTTTTTAGATTCGGTGTTCATTTTTTGTTGAATTCTGATATTGTGACCGTTGTTATTTATTTTTGAAAATTTAATATTCTCATGACAAGTGTTTTGGTAAAATATTCATTGTAAGTTGCATTCTAGTCTTTTTTTCCATGTAGTGACAAAAATACTACTGTCTGTCTATGTGGGTGCAGATGGTAAAAGGGGTCCGATTGTTTCTACTCCCCATCCTTCGAAGAATGCTGGAAAAGCTGCTGCGGATACCAAAAAGACTCCTAAATCTGGTGGCCAATTCTCTTGCGGTTCATGCGAAAGGTATGCTGTTTTTCTCTCTGGAGTTTCTTTGTGAACCCCAATAATGCTATTTTTTCACTGGTTTTCTGTTCTTGCACTTGACAGGGCATTTGGCTCCGATGCTGCATTGAAGTCACACACACAGGCCAAGCACAAGTGAGGTGGAGTTTTTATTTACGGGGTCTCTTGAGAATTACTGGCAAGGTTTTTGGTAGCTGTTGGGCAGTAAACAAGAGTGATTTATGTTATAGATAGTGTGCGATAAGTTAAACAGTATTTCTGGATGGTCGAATATTTTGGATGGTTGTAAAATTTTGAGTCACATTGTTATTGATGGCGTCCGCGATGTTACATATTGCACCTTTCATCTCCTCTTTTAGTCGAAATTTTTACTTGGACCTCAAAATCTTTAAAGTTGCATGTCGAAAGTCAAATTTTAGAAACCCTTGTGGAGATGAATATAATTGTAGGCTTACGTGAGTAAAGGTTGGCATTGGGCGTAGGACAAGAAACTTTTATGTGGGTGAGAACTGGATGCTTTAAAGCAATGAATGCGAATAGAGTAAAGCTTCCCTGTCGCTGTACCAATTCCTGAACCTGGATTCGTTCTTTTCATGCCTATCCTGCCAAAACACCTTGAACTAACATGACTAACAGCAGGGCAAGAAAGTCCAAAGAAAAACAACCCGGTACAAAAATGATTTTACAGACAAGCATGATAAATGTGTAAAGGAAGCGGAAAAATGCTAACGTTCGACAATCAAGACGGTGGAAACTAAAGAAAATGTCTTAACATTGTAGACCGAACATTTGAAAATGAATCCTGTCGGTGAGCATAGTTATAGGAAAAAGCTGAAAGCTGCGTTTGCCGGGAGTCGAACCCGGGTCTATTGCTTGGAAGGCAATTATCCTGACCGTTGGACTACAAACGCTTGACGAGTAGAACTCAAGTAGAAAGTATTAGATTTCTTAGTGCAATAAACCCACTACCTACTCTACGACCAAGTATCACCGACTTTGTAAACCTCGTAATTGGAAGGCGAAACAAATAAAATTTTGTTTCTTATTACAACTGGCAATCCCTTGTAACTATCTATTAACTTGCTCATATGGCCATAACGGTAAGAAACTTTTGTTTCGACTATTATGTTATAAGGCTAAGGGTATATGGTTCATGATGCCAGACGTTGATTAAAACACACCGAGTTGGGCAAACAAGAACTTGGTTTCCATCATTCACGCTAAGCATATATTTCTGCCAAGACGCCCTAGAATATTGCGCAGAACGTTTAAAGAAACGGCCCCATGTTGCAGTGAGATTGGACCTTGATAAAGTCTTATCGTAATGTAGGCCTACCCATTTCATCAATGTTAGGACAGGAATTGACTACTCATGGTATTATTGAAGTAAATACGTAGGACCCAGACAATAATACAAGCACAATAACAACCTAACCTAACCTGGTGAGAAGACAACTGAAATAACCTTTTTTCTGTAACTTCAGCATTGAAGACTAGAACAATACAGCAGTGACAATCCTGCCAATTCTGTCCTCGTGTCCTTCAGGACAGAATCGAAAAGAGGGTAATTCTACTGTGGTAGACTTTGTAATGGATTCACTATTTCATCTTGCCTCGGTAGAAGGTACTAAAGTAAATATCTTTTTCATGTCCGTTCAAAAAGGTTAGAGCAGATAATGACACTTCTTGCTCAAGTAACCATGAGGGAAGCATCTTTTTTAGCCTAATCATTTGAAAGTTGGATGCCTTAAAACAAAATGAAGCATTCGCTTGGCAATAATGATACAGAATGATTTGGTTCCTCATCGGATAAAATTCCCTGTCAGAGCTTAACCCTACGTTTTGATATAATCATGGCAGGAACAGGAACACCACTCTTGTTGGTATATAGGCAATAGACTTGGGCGGTTCAGGCATTTGCATGAATGATGATGTATCAATTACTTTGGTGAAGGATCAGCAATCACTGTGGACCAGAGATAAGAGAATGGTAGATCTCAAGTTAAAATGATAACGAAACAGATCCTAATCGATGGCAGCCAGCAGTACACCAAAACCCTCTAATGGATTCCAACATCCCAGCAGTAACTTCACATAAACCAAGTGTTGGTCTCAGGACAATCGAAGACTTTGATTACAAATGCACCATTTCATTCCACCAACTTATTTCCTTGCAACTAAGGAAGAGCTACAACTGTAACAAGAAAATGAGAAAAATCTCACAATTACAAGCAATCTATTTGAAAAGAAACAATATATATGAATCGTTGTCTAAAGCAAGTGCTGTCTCTACTTTGGTTTTTTTCCTTGAATCTGTATCATGTGTCTGCACAACAGCAGCATTTCTCTTGTGGTGTTCTCTAACTTGGCTAGGGTGTTCACATCAAATTTTCTTTCTGGGCACTTTGTGCGGAACATAATGAATCGACCTATATTTCTTGACTAAGCTGAAATGGTAGGATACTGCAATCAAATGTCACTGATGGCCCAGCCTATATGATGGTACCAACGTAGCCAATCCCGCAGATGAAGAAGGAAATAGTTTGGAGGAAGAGGTATACGAAGTAGTTGTTCTTTCCGTGAACAAAATCATAGCACCCGCAGATGAACAAGAATGCTGCAAATCCCAGCTCCAGTTTGTTGAGCCTGTCAGAATTTGAAAACAGGAACAAAACCGATATGCATTTTATCAGAACCAAAACCTATCCGTTAGCAAATAACAGCAGCATACTTTACTCTGTTTTTTAACAACCTGAAGATAGTTTAGTAACCTGATTTGTATGTTTCAGTCAAAAAAAATACTTTTCACCTAGCTAATTATGACGAAAAGATATGCATTAGGCGGATAGCATGAAACATGTGCTGAACTTTTTACCTGTCAGTGAATTTGAATCGAAATTTTCTAGTTGCTTTGCTATTGGCCTTGTTTTTGGTAGCTTCCGTGGCTTTATTCCCCAGTTTTTCTGTGACAACCCACTCATTGGCCCGTCCTGTCTCCAACAGACCGATAAAAGCTGCCTTGGTACGGTGGAGAGACATCACATTCTCAAAAAGGATCCAGTAAAACAACAAGTGAATCGACCTGCACGTTTGCGAACCCAAAGTAACACATTCCATTATTTGGTTTTTACCAGGAGAATGTCAAACAGTTAATTGAAATGAAACGGCTAAGCATACCTTGGAGTTCCTACCGAATTGAGAATAGTAACGATGGAAGGAATGTAAACGGCACCCCAGATTGGAACTTTAACTTCAGGAACCAGAATTGTCAATGGAAGAACCACGCAGTAGAATATAAATGTGACCATATGGGCTATGATCTTCCGAACGAAGAAGAAGCTGTAAATCACGTACAACTTTTTCCAGAAATTCACTCTCTGCAACAGTCATACGAAATAAAATCAGAAAAATAGTTCTCATCCTCTGGTAATGAAAGTTCGAGTTCCCATCCATTTTGTAAATATATAAATAAAAACAGGAGAATCAACCTTGTTCCTAACAATCTCCATCACCATCTTCCTGAATAGATTAGCAGGTCCACAAGACCACCTGTGCTGCTGGAACCGAAAGGCTTTGAAAGTACTAGGGAGTTCACTTTTGACCTATACAGAATAATAATCGACCAAGATCAATTCTACATATCTATAATTTTCCTCTTGTTCAGCAATTGTCTGAAATAGAAGGGACTAGACTTGCTCCTGTAAATTTATATCGGAGAGAACGACAACTAAATGCACTTGGAGACCTCAATGTATATACCTGGAGGTCACCAAGATAAACGAATTTCCAGCCCCTGAGACTAGCCCTGACAGCAAGATCCATATCCTCCACTGTAGTTCTGGCCTTCCAACCACCAGCCTCATTAATGGCCGCTATCCTCCATACTCCTGCAGTCCCTGCACAAAATGAACTATTTTTCACTTTTTTATGTTTTTTCATATATGCCATGGCCATTAACGCAACATACTGCTTAACAATTAAAATCAGTTTTTCAATTGATGAGTCTGTCGACCACTGTAAACCATGCCACTTACTGATACAAATCAAGTGAAAGTTGAAACATTTACCGTGGAAGAGAGCTAAAATGTTCGTACTTTCACTAATTTTACGAAGAACCAGTTCTCAGTTTCTGTCACATCAACATGTAGGTGTAACTAACGAAAGCCAATAGGCACGGATTCAGACCTAAGATCAGTGTTAAGCCATCCCATCAGGAGTTTTATCCACCCTAGCTTATAAAATTCCATCCGCGCAACTTGTCCAAAGTTTCCTACCAATGATTCTTCAAGATTCGGAACTCAGGTCTTAGTATAATTGTTGAAATTAATTATTAGAATGGCTGTCATCAAGAACGTTGATTTTACGGTTACCAAGGCAACAACTCGTAGACTTGGTAAATTCCTAGCCTGCGAAAACATTTTACAACACTAACAATCACTATCAGGGAACTTTCTGAGGCAGTGTTCATCACCTGGCAGACTTTGAACCAGTATTAGCACTAGTCAGTCATCTAAAAGGCATCCCAACACTAAATTAAGCACGATCATTGATATGGTCAAAGCTAACGCTCATTGGATAACAGTGTTGGATTTATATTCCGAGTACGTACCATTGAAGCCAAAGAAAGCATGAGTTGATGACCCAACCTCCTGCTCCACAGTAAAATGATAATCCAATGACATCTCCTGCATTCTGGTCAACAAGCATTCATCTGCGTTCACTGCAAAGGTTACCCCACCGCACATCAGTGACATTGCCATTTCCATAACCATTACCACCCCTAATTTGACATCATCTTAAACTGTTGTAGATAATACATACGACAAGTAGCAAAAGTCAATGAAAGACGTAAAGAAAAAGACAACCCCTCAAATGTACAGAAACGACAAACCACTCAGTTACGCAACTAGTCGTTTACGATCTTGTCTTTACCTGGACCAATGTAACGGACTTTTGGGAGGTTTTACTTTTACATCTAGTTAAGCACTACTTTGTCTGCAGAATTTCACTAGCAATAATTTATTCATATTACCATAAAAGATTGCAAAATCCAAGTGTCGGCAATTACAGCGAGGGTCCACCAGAGTTCCTTGCACTAAACCCAATACGCCAAAAGCAGCACGTGATCTTGAGAGTTTGAGTGCAAGTTAAACCCCAATGGATCGAAGCTGAGCATGTGATTCCGACTTGCTATAGACAAAAGGAGACTAAAGAACGATGGTCGAGGCTTTTATGTTGTTTACGATAAAATGGAAAAAAAATGGAGGAAAGGGTTTATACTTTGTATTTGTTCGACTAATCACATCTTTTTGGTAGTGGGATACTGGGATTTGCTGTAATAGGTGTTTTAGCTTCTGGTTTGTTTTTGACATGTGGGTTCTATAAATGCTTGTGTACGGCCAATAGGCCACCAAGTGTTGAATCTAGGTGTTTGTGGTGAGACAGGTAGTACGGCGGTCCAATCCCCGTGAGTTGTGGGTGACCCCGCCCCATCACCTTCATGCAGGAGTGCGGTAAATTTGCTGCTCAAAAGGCAAAAGGGAGAACTTACAAAAAAAGACTGTTTTACGTAGTATATTACATGTAGGTAGCTGAAGCACTACATGATAATATGATCACCGACAGTTTTCTCTTTGCAATTTGAGAAACAAAGATTACTGTATCAGCCACGAAGCAGTGTTTGAGCTTGGTTAGTGACTATCGGTGAGGAGCTAAGTCAGGGTTTCGAAAATAATATAATACATTGTGATCGATAATGGAAAGCTTAGGACTTACCAAATCTCCAACGAGCTTGAACAAGGGCAATGTCAGGGTTGTGAACCAGGAAAGGAATGGCTCGCAAGAGGAAGTCGGGCTCAGGCTGGAAATCGGCATCAAATATGGTTACATATTCGCAGTGTTTAACATAGTTTCTCTTCAGGCCTTCTTTTAAAGCACCAGCTTTATAGCCTCCTCTGGTATCTCTGATTTGGTATACTATGTTCACGCCTTTGCTTGCCCACCTCTGGCACTCTTGCTCTACCAGACGCTGCAAAATCAGAACATAGAAAGGAATTGAGACTTGAACTTCTCAGAAGAAAAATGGTCCTATGTGGCCAAAGTCAATCGAGAAGCAAAGAAATGCCTTGAATCGTTTTTCGAATAAAAACTACACATCGGGAACAACTAAAAGTGAATTGGTTTTTGTTATCTCTGAGCACCTTGATGGAAGCGTCAGTTGAATCATCGAGGACTTGGATAACCAGACGATCCGCTGGCCAAGAAAGATTACATGCTGCACCAATGGAGACTTTGTATACCTGTCCAAGTCAATAATAATTACCAGAGACCAACAAAAGGAAAGAGCAGAAAACCACGGAACCTTTTTCTCCAAAGCATAGAAACAGAGCATATAAAACGCAGAGGAAGAAAGCTAGAGACCTCTTTTTCATTGAACATTGGGATTTGAATAAGAACAACAGGGAAGTTCGAGTTGCCGGTCTCCAAATCTTCTTGCAGGGGCTCCCATTTGTAACGCTTATCGGGCTTCTTTAAGAAGAGTTTAACCAGGATAATAACTATTCCCATGTAAACTCTTTCCATGAAAAGCATTATCGACATGGCTAAGCAAATATACACCCCAAGTTTCAGTAAGGGAACGATCAGTGGAGCCTTGATTAGCTCCCAAACGAGTGATAATTGCTCTGCAATATCAGCTCTTGACACCTGAAGCTGTAATGATTCTGGTATTATGACATTCGAATAACCTTGAGCCATCTCTGTTTCTGTTTGTCCCAGTAGACCAGAGGAAGAGCAGAGGAATACAGAGGGGTAGATGGCTTTAAAAACAAACAACAAAACCAAACAAGGACGGTGGATCTGTTTCTAATATGGGTTCTGATTTGATAACAATGTGAGTGACCCGAGGCTGTATATAACCGAGTACAAAGGTTCAAACATGGAAACCGAGACCTAGAGAAAGAAGCCCAATTAAAGACTCCAAACTATTTCAAATCTCTCTTCCCCCATAGAAAGAAGGAACATAAAAGAGAATCCACTACCACTCTCCCATTTCCTCCTCCTCTTTCCTCACAGTCTGTGCCAGCCAATGCCTTCCAAGCCAACTGAAGCAGAGACAGATCAGTTCTGAGGCAGAGTGGGGAGAGGGATAAGAGGGATAGAGACCAACTTCTGTCAGAGATGGGGCAATGACAGTAGTCATATAAAGGGGAGAGAGGGTTCTTTATAGTGGTTCCGGTCCTATCAGTAAATAAAATAGATTTTCTCTGTGGGTCAATTAGTGAGCGATACCTGTCCAATTAAGCTCTAGAGCTCACCTGTTCCAATTAAACAGAATAGTGAGTCACCAATTTACGTCGTGGCATAACGTGCGCTATCTCCATAAACCACACAAAAGCAGAGTCCCATTGCATGGAATGTTAAGGAGTAGGGGGCATACGGTCATTTCAAGCTGAGTAAATGCTTGGTAAAATGACTGAAGTGACCTTGCCAATAGGTGGTCGTCATGGAGACTTTCACTTCAGATCCCCACCGTGGATTAAAAGGTCGGAAACGGAGAAATTGCCAATCGTCTTGTGAAAAACTTCAAATTCGACTAATTATGGCAGTGCCGTCACTGAACAAGGAAAGACGGAGAGTAGTAAGTGAAAGCATAACCGTTACAGAAATTAATAGGTTAACTAAAAAGTCTTTAACGGCTTAAATCCTCAAACGATAGATACATTTTCAAAACGCTAATAATTTTCAAATATATCATTTTTATAATGAAAGTATTTCGTCTGACTTAACACTAATCTCTATAAAATTTGCGATGTAGAAAAAAAAAACACAAAAAGAAATTAATTATACACTCTATAGACATACCTTTTTACACTTTTTTATTTAAAAATTGTTGTAAAATCACTCTATCATTTAACAATGTATTGATAACTTTTTGTTCTTCTATGTCCCGGTCTTGAGGGTCGTGCATTGCATCAAAATCAACGGAGGAAGGAAGTGAAGGAGATGTAATGACGGTTTTTCTAGTTGGGTATTAACGTTAATCACTCCGCATATGATGCCACTTCCGGAGGCTCTTAATCGTCCAACGTTGAATGCGGCCGGCTCGGCGACTCCCGTGCTTTTGTATGCCTTTCTTTTGACTCTGGCCTGCATTAGATTACAGCCACGTGCTACAGGAGTCTGTACGATATTTCATTGTGTTTATCCATGGTCATATATCTAACTTTTAATGCGTGTTAAAATTACCGTATAGTTTATAAAATAACAATTCTATATGGGCCAAGATATTTTTAATTTAAACCAGTATCATAATCATAATTAACGTGACATGACAGGAAAATTTTCAAAACGATTTATAAAGATTATAATAGATATACTTTTTATTTATTTAAATAAATAAATAAAAAGTATGTGAGAAATGAGAATTTATACCATCCAAGGCTCTCACCTACCGTTTAATAAAACTATTAAATTGAGACGGGTGTACGCATCTTTATCAACAAATTGGTCCTTGTAATATCTTTCTTTCTCAATAGTATCATTAATCTATGGATCGAGACAATTCACGAATTTGCCAAGGATCTCAACCGACAAGCTACAGTGAGTGATTATTGATTAACGACCCCGGGGCAGAGTGAAGATACGTCCATAAAAGGGATGATTCTGCAATTTGATTTTTGGAAAAGAAAATCATGATATGGACTAAGTCTACCAAATTGGTAATTTAATGCAACCACCAAGTGATGAGGTAAAAGAGTCTAATATCGATAAAGCATATGCTCTTTTTCGAGTGTTACATTAATCAACCCACCTAAAATTGGCTGTCCTGTGATTGAAATTAAGGGATTCATCCATCCCGTATGGTGTTTTGCTAGGCCAATCCTACAGGTCATCACCCTTTTCTCCTGATAGTCCAAAATTCCAGATTCCTTTTTTCCTTTTGGGAAGCTGAGGCCATTCACGATACTAATGTGCCAAAGCTAGCCATGGTGACCTACCCTTTGAGTATGGTGGCCTGTGGAGCCTCCTTGCTCTATATCTCTTCTCGTGCCATTCAAATATTTAGTCCTCCATCTTTCTTTTTCTTTTTCTTTTCCTTTTTTTTAAGTTTTTTGACCAAGTAATTATCAATAATATAATAATCCTTTGACTCATAGACGAATATGGGATTAAATTATTTTACGAATTGTATTTTGCATCCAATTAATGCAATATTAGAGCCAAAGAAAGTGTGGAGAAATTTCAAATAGAAAGCGAAATCATAACCAACTGAATCACTATAATTTTATTATGTCAAAATAAATATATGTCTAGTTGCGTTGTTATGTCATATGATGTGATGCATGTCATCCCAACAAACTCATGATAATCTCGCGTGTTATGAGTGATGGCAAGAAGAATGAGAAATCATTTTTAAAAAATATCATTTAATTATTACAAAATGGAACCGATGTTAAATATAAAATATAAAATTAATTTATTTAATAATAGATTATAATTGTTTTGATAACTTATTAATTTTAAATTGGATGTCAATTTCAAAAGAATGACTCTAAATGTATATGCGTTATTCTACTTATGCAGTAAAACCTTATGATTACAGTTCTATTTATTTTAAAGTTATGTCAATTTACTTTTAAGGGTGAGCTTTAATATCACAGTTGGAAAATGGAAACAAGGGTCCACATCTAGTTTAAAGTACAAAGCTATGAACTGCTTACATCCCTATAGCCCTGCAAGAGCATTAATTGGGCAGTCATTACTCCTTACCATTTGATTTTCAGCCCTGCCAAAGAAACCCCATCAACAATTGAGAGTATAGGTTATGTCTTACGATGTTGTCGTAAGACCAATTGCCCGAGCCAAAGCCTAGACTCGCTAAAGGACACCTCTACCTCTAAGAGCAATGGATCTTTAATGAGGGGGCACAAATTAAGTAAAATGTCTTGCCAAAGATTGTGACATGAACCTCCGAGTTGAAACTGTTTTATACTTTTATGTGACTATCGCCAAAAAAGGGAGTAAACGATTCTTAAAACCCCATCAACAATCTTTCTCATATGCTTTCAGATCTCCAATAGCTTTAGGCTCTTCTTTTTGTTTCTCAGCGAAACACTTTTTCATATAATTCTTAATTTCCTCCAATAGATTGAAAAGTTTGCCACTGATTTTGCTTTGAGCTTTCGTGATTTCTACGTAAAGTAACATGTTATTTAGTCCTTTAAAATACCACAATAATCTTAATTCCTGTCCCTTTCCAATACATAAGTATACTATAGCATATAGGTACCGTGATTTATGCTGTCTGAGCATTAGTCAAAGCATACACCTAATTATGCTTATGCCTTTCTGTTTCAAATTGTCATATAATAGCACATCGAGTGAAGTGTGAAACGATAGACGGAGCTGTGCTCTTAAGGAAATAATAAAGATTCCAATTCTGGTAAAAATGGTTCTTACAAGGAATTTGAAACTGTTGGACAACACAAACCCCGAAGTAGATAGCGGGTGATAAAATTTTATCTTGAACCGAACTGGTAAAGTTCTAACAAGGAATCATTAGCGAGTTAGTAGCAAAGATGGGCATCGAGAATGCAGACACTCGTGCCCAAGGTCATACCCACATCAGACAACATATTGTAAGGGGGTCAAGTAAAGCCAAAAAACTTTAATGAAAAGGCACAGATGGGCAGGCACCCTTAATTAAAACCCACAGTAAACCTGTATAGAGCAGAAGATTTCCAGGTATACTGTCGTGTTTAATGGAGGGACTAAAAGACCATGGAAGGCTGGATATCGTATCAGTCTATCAGACATAGAATTCCCACCACTTTGACACTTGACACCGAGGTTGGCCCCCTTTTATGGACGTTTTCGGCTGCTTGCTCCCCTGCTTCTACAGCAGGATCTTTCTTTGTTGGAAATGCCTTTGTGGTGTCGGCGCCCTGCTGGATAGATTAATTCCTAATTAATTAGAGACAGCACAATTTATCTTGGTCACCCAAGTCAAGCAGCCTAATCGATTACATTGATAGAAAGAAATGTTCTTCCGTGCTTGAAAATGTGCAAAACGACGTACAAAGTATGTATGGGTTCATATTCGGAAAGGGTCTTTCAGTACGCAAACTCCAGCAACAATTTAGACTTTGGTGCAGGTTTTAATTCTCCCTTCAGTCAAGCTTTCTTGCTATCCTCCTCTCCTTCCGGTGGAGATTTAATCATTCTTTCCTGGAAAAAAACAGCAAGCGGATCCCACCACTTATTTTGAATCCAAACCACAGAATGAACATCCCAATAAACTCCAGAACAAGAGGTAAACAACATGCTTTCAATATGGAGGCCTGCTTTCTGATAAAAGAAATGATGTTGATTACAATATAGCAGCCCACGTTCAATTGAAGCCCGTCCATCATAATTGAAAGAGGTAAACTAGTGTTGGATGGAAGCTGTCTACCTGATGGTTTCAGCCCAACCCCTACGTCGTTCCTTCTTGAACGCAAGTATTTGCCCATGTTCCATAAATGTCTTTGGTCAGACAAGGGACCCTGACTTCAGTGCTTTGCAAGGCTAACTGCCTCTATATTAGATCCGACTGACCATATTGAGAAAGGAATGCATTTACCAGTAATTATACAAGAGAAAAACAATGTTTCCAATAAAGAGTTTATTGCTAATATTATTAAATAGTTTTCTTCTCTTTTTATTTTTTTAAAAAAGAAATTATTTTGAAAAGCTTAGACAGTATTAGTTGTCCAGTGATGCTAGTTGGTTTGTTTGTCAGAGAAAAACAAAAACTTACATAAAATACTAAAGCCAATAAAGATTCTGTAACAGGATAGCCTGTGATAGAATAGCCATATCCGTTAGGGCTAAATAGTCGAATTAAAAAAGAAGTTGCTTTTTCTCGGACAAAATTATAATCAAGCATTATGACCTCATTTTCGTGCTTGAAGTAAGAAATATGCGAACAACAGAAAAACCAGGAGAGCCTTCTAGGTGATAGGTCTCAGTCCACTTCATCCAAGTGTCCAAATGTCTGTTTCCAGTAAGTTGACGCTTCTTCTGGTGTACGAAGAGTCCATATGTGATGCTTAGCTTTCTCACGAGCATTGATAATTTCCTGCTCAAAGAAAACAGAAGATGATCCCTAGTCTGTTCCAAACTGCCACTAGCTAAATGAAACCCAGTTGTAGATGCATGTTAATATTAATTAAGGGTTCTAACACTTTCACACTGCGTCGCAGATGATTTAATGTATCAAGAAAATACAATTTAACTGCCACAAACAGATGCTTCAGAACAAAAACTCTACTTTGGAACTTCCAACATCGCCACGGTTTATTGTCTATGATTGTTCCCAGATAGTTAAAAATACTAATAGTTCAGTATGGGCCGCAAACTTGGCGTAACAATAACCCTTTCAGTTTCTGAAGAATTCGTAAACTGGGAGTTGATGCAAACTGAGGCTTCACTCTTCTATCTCCTTTTGCTTATATTTCTTTGTGGGTGTGTGAGTCTATGTCCGCAGTGGTATTAAAAAAACAGTGCCAAGTCTAGTAGCAAAGGACCCAAAAAAAAGGGAAGAAAAATACTCCTTAGAATGATAAAAGGAAGAAGAAAGAGAGATAGACGTAAGAGCTCTGCAATCTCGCTAGACTCCAGCAAAAGAGACTTCACAACATATTTTCTTAACTAGCCCCAAAAGAGGAAAAAATAGAGAGGAGCGGCAAGTCCCAGGTCATGTTAAACCAAACCAAGCTAATTGATGCTAAAATCACAGAGTTCCAGAGCCTTTTCCGCTCATCAGAGATTCCAAACCTCACAAACCGTGTGAAAAGAAAATATGTTCATTTGGTAACATCAGTGGGAAAACAATTTGAGAAATCAAATTTCCCATCACATGGAACAAGTGCCAGGAGAACAGAGTATTGTCCTTCATATCAGCCAAAAATTCTTATTTATTTACAATCCATGAAGCAGGAAAATTAATAACTTTTTGTTTTAACCTAAGGAGGCACCTGCCGACTTAATCTTCCAAATACGTTCAGGGGAAAGCAAAGTCTCTGGGGCTTCGAAGAAAACCGAGGTGGTTAAAGAAGAATTGGCAATAGAAACACTAGCAATGTTATCCTTAACTGGAGGTACGGCCCACTTAATCAAGTAAAAGGTTAAAGAGTTTAATCTCAGAACTATTAACTCACTGAGGATTCTAAATACTAGGAACCGAAGGTTGTAATCTTAGCTTTAGATCATCAAGTCAATTTCACCGCTAATCCTCTCAAAGTTGAGGACTTAATAAATGAAGCACCACCAAATTTCAGACAACCAACTTAGATATAAAGGCACCATAGCTGTTCGAACATAAATGTCTGGCCATTAATTATACTATACAGACATAATCAAAAGGTTTAAACAAAAAAACAACAAAACGCAAATCTTATTGCAGATAAAAAGACAGCTACACCTCGTGTGAAATTGATGCTGCAAACTTATATTTGTGAGAAAACGTGAACTACAGTACCGAGGCAGCCACTCGTTTCCCTAGACTAGATGCTAAGATAACAGATTAATGCAATAGGATTGATGAGATCAATACCAAGAAATGTACAAAATTAAAGAGATACCTGAACTTGAGCTGCTCTTCTGGTCTTAAGAGACAGGCATTCGATGAGATCGCTCCATTTCTGGGAGCAGTTATCTAAAACTCCAACCCTATAATACTGCTGCACCTGATGCACCGGAGCTGCCAGAACAAAATTCCCAAATAAAATAAACCTCAATATCAAAAGACCATAACTCTCAAATAGAGAAAGAAAACTAAGAACGTTGTGTACAAGGAGGCTATGCTAAGGATGCTTTGTGAACACACGCACAGTAGCAGAACCAGAGAGCGTCGAAGCAGGTAGTGCAGGATAATCGCCGATGGGGCGGTGAAGCTGATGAATCCTTCGCCGTACTCATCGCTTGCTGATGTTGGATTATGGAAACGAGAAAGTGTAAAATGTAAATATCGGCCCGCTCTGCTTGAAGAAAACAAAGATGAGTAAGTTGGGCTGGGCTAGCCTTTGACTTTGTTTTTCAATTGGTTAGATTGTAAAGTAAGCTTGCTCGCTATTTGTTATTTTATTTAGATATTCTTTTAATAATCAAACTATAGCGGAATAATATTTGATGGTTACTGTTTGCAGGAAGGTCTACCCCGTCTCAAAAACGCAAGGCCACGTGTTTGTAGGAAGGTCTCTACCTAGAGGAGAATGCCCACTCGATAGGTGAATGCCAAGGTGACTATCAATGGGATGGTAATGATACAAATATCGCAATTTTTTGGGCATGCGTCTTGAGAAGTGCGGTGAAGTTAAGGTATCCGTTCGATTTATGTATAGTGAAGATGAATTTAGTTTCGAAATAATTAGATATAGGTGAGGACATAAAATAAAAAATTCGACTTCAGAAATTTTATTTATATATATGATATATATATGATATGATAGCTAATAAGGCCATAGCAACTGTGCACATCCTTGCATGATCAATGGAATGAAGTATATTATAGCTAATAAAAAAAAGACAAGAAAGACAACTGTTGCTTGCATAACACACGGGAGCGATCACTGCCGTTCGTTTTATGAATCTGTTCAGCTATGTCTCAATAAAAAGGGACGGAAACGAAATGAATCACACAACAATACACAAACTCATAAGTTTTGCCACCTCTAATCTTACTGAAATTAACTATTCATCGACCATCAAATACAACCTATTTAATCTCATACTATTTCCCATCATATCTAACAAACCTATCGAACTTTGTGCCACATAAGACAATCCAGAAAAGAAAACTGAAATAAGGAAATAAAAAATAGATTAAATTAAATGAAAATAAGAAGAGAAAATATGCTCTCACCCTCGAAGATAATTGCAGAAAGCCCTCACTAAGCACGTTATAGTCGTGCAAAGAATCTCAAAATCTCGACCAACCCAATGGAAAATTCAGCTTACTAGCTCAAGCCGACCAGTTCATCCTTGATTCCAGCAGTAATCGCATAATGAATTTCCTTTATCCACATCTTAGCTTGAGGAACGGCTGGTGGGTCAGCTGTGTAAATCAAGTTTGCAAGTGTATATTGAACAAACCTCAAATATCAGTCACCTAATCAATCTCACAGCAACCCGGCCAGCATAGCCCCTGGATCTGTCAAATCTGTTGGTGGAGTAGTTTGTGTGGTCACCGAAGCAGCCGGAGGCACAGGTGCTGCTGGTAGACGTGATGCTATAGGAATGCTAACCAATTGTTCCTTGATAAATTCTTTCAGCCTGCAGAAATTCAAAGGTTAGTGAAATATGCATGAAAAGGTTTCAGGGTGTGAGGGATCGAATAGATTGCTTGAAATTGGAAGTACATACTCAAATGTCAATGTTGGGTCGCCTGAGGCAACTGTCATCCGCAATTGCGTTCTATCTGCAGGATCCGTTTCAATTCTTACCTGGAATATTGACAAAGAAATGCTGTCAAACAGAAGTGCTAGGAATTTATCAGGCTAAGTTAAAACAATAACGAAAATTTTGCAAACAAACATAACAATGAGATGACAAAAATGCAAATTAACACAACTAGAAGAACAGACATGCTTAAGAAACAAAGTAAAAGATTAAATGCGATGTGCCTACAACTAGCATATGTGCCCAAAGAGTCCATATATTTCGAACGGCATGAATAAAAGTATCTAAACATTTATTTTGAGTAATATAAACGAAGCTAAGAGAAATACTCCATACCAGGCAAAGCATGGCCTGCGTACTTTCTGAGTAGAATGTTGTACTAGCAACCAGGTTATTGGGATTTGGATCCTAAAACAGAAATGAAACTGTGAGAAACTAATATATAAGTTTACCACATTTTTGGTCGAAAAGGAACAGACGACTTACAAGCCCTGGACAAACTATCAACCGGAAACCGTTTAACAGGTTTGCCATTTCAATAAGAGCCAACGGTCTTACGCCTCTAACCTGCACAATTAAGACAAAAAATGTGGCGGTATTGATCGTGATAGAGAGATGGACAATGGCAGTAGACCAGGTAATAATTAAAAATGATAACGCAAGCAAACCACTTTTTTGTAAACTGGCAAAGTCAAAATACATACAACTTCCTGAAGCTTCAAAGGTGGCCCAGAAAGCGATCTCCACTGGGGGAAAAACTCTTCTGCAGAAACTGAAATAGGCTGAAGAAATTTGTTCAGGACAGCTGCAAGGCGAAGCTTGACGTTGACCTATAAGAAGGGAAAAAAATATTGAACACTGCACTTGTAAACAGAGACCCTTTTAGAAGCACAAAATACAGAAATCTATGCATACCGCATTTGTACCAAACTTGTAGGAAAAGTCAAGAACAGCAACATCCCTACTGGGTCGAAGATTCACCACTTCGAGTGGACATTGGACCTGTCCAACAATTGATGAATGAAAAAGGAAACAATAAAGCCCCTGCATTTATCAAACATCAACAGGTATACCTGTGCCCGGGGTGGAATAGTTTCAGGTACTAACGACAGCTCCACCTTTAAATGAGCAGGAGGCAATATTAAAGCCTGAACAGAAACAAGGGGAGAAGTGTTCTTGTTTCCCAAGAACAGAACAAGCCGCCCATGTTGCATTCTCCACTCTGCTTTGGTACCAATCTGCAAAACATTAATGAAAAATCAAGGCATTCCCCCTAATGTTCTGAAAAAGAGGTGGCTCAAACATGCAAGTTAGAGATCGAATCACAAAAGGACCCAGTAACAAACAGGAAGAAAGTACCTGAATGTACGGATCTTCATACAAAACACCGCTATCCTTTAAGCATAAAGCATGGAATCTTTCATTGATATCTCCAATTGGCTGCATGCATAATAAATAAACTTCAAATTAGAAGCAAGGATGAATATGCCTCGGTAATGATATAAATCTTCCAATAATAACTAACACATGAAATGCATATAGTATTACATATCAGAATGAGTCTATAAAACCTAATAGAAAGATTTTCCAAGTTTATTCAAACCTTAATTTCTGGTTTGTTAGGAATAATCTAGCATAGAACTGTACAAATCAGATTTCAAGTAAGAACTGATTTTACAATGAATGAAATGGTTTAGGAAAAATTTGAAGAGCAGAAATTGAATTGAATTGATTAATTTACATGTCCCCGGTCATTTTTCATTGTTCCTCAAGAATGGGATAGAGGTGATAATGGGCATGCGATGCACCAACCATTCCAAGCGGTCCACAATCAATCCACTTTTGTAACTCTCAACTATTTGACAAAAGGCCTTGCTTTAGAGAAAAAGAGAAGTGGGTCTCTAAGTTACCCATCAAAATCAAAAGACAACCGGACATCATAGATCTGATTCATTGTTTAGCAGATTTCTCTGAATTTTATACTGGTTTCATTAGGAAATAATTCACATAAAATATCAGGAATTCAGTAAAATCTAAAGAGTAGGATTGAGCGTCTAATAAGTTCTAGCAGTTCCAAAACATCGTAAATGAAATAATTACTTTCTGTGAGGCAAGCAAAATAGTATCAAACCAAGTACCTGTACAGAGTTTGTCTGTTCTCCAACAGGTACTAGAGCCGCAGCATCTGTTGCACTTGGGACACCTTCCAGTTCTGACATTGCTTTTTGCTCAGATTGAACGGCAACTGCTGGAGGGCCTTCAATAGCCAATGGACCCAAAATATCACCTAAGAGATCCACAGAATGAGCTTCAGATTCTACTTTGTTTGTGCTCCCATTTGCTTGAGTTGATCCTTGAAGTGCCAAAGAAAGCTCCTGACAGGATACATGATACAAGAAGAACGAATGCAATTATTTTATGCATTCTGGCACAATAAACAAATAACAACTAGCCGAGTGCCATTCAAGTAGGTAACTTTACCGGCGTCAATGGTCCAACAGATGGAGGAGTTCCATTAGCAGGATGTTGATTGGTCACAACCAAAGCATTTGACATCTGCTGCTGGGCCCGCAACTTAATAGCACTTTGCTCTGCAGTATCAACTTCAACATCTTCAGCTTTCTTGACTAAAGCAGACTGATTCACCGAGAAATTGATCAGAGTTAGTGTTTACAATCAGCAACATAATTTTTCATTCAAAATTTAACAGATAGTAACAATAAATTCTTTCTCAGACCTAATAAAATAATCTTCAGTCAGAATAAGTACCTGACGCTCAGGAAATTTGGGCATTTCAGCCAATATGTCCATCAAAGCTGCACCCTTTTTACTCAGTGCAAAATACTCGACAGCTCGCTGTTGTATCTCAGCATCAATGCTACTCTCATATCTTTACAAAATTTCAAAGATGAGCTAAAGAATTTGAGAAAGAAACCAACAAACAACATAGGAAAACATAAAGTGAAGGTAAAACTCACTTCTTAAAAATTGCCCATATTTGATTTTGGAGTTCCAGGTCTGGTGGCTGACGGTGCATTAAGATCTTTGCATAGGTTGAAAGAAGAATGGGAATGGTAGAAGTTCTGCACACAAATCCATTTTTCTAAGACAAGGGACACGGTAAAACAAAATATGATATGACACACATAATGCACAGACAACTGCGCTTACGAAACAGTAGGAAATTTCTCGTGTATGATGCTAAATATTTCCTTTGGGCTGCATCCAGGACGTGAGGCCAAAAGGTGGCTGTATTCTCCAAGAATGTAAGCACTGACCTGTTGCATGGGAATGATAGCCCAAAATTCATTTCCTAGTAGCAATCCTTGGTATTTTGTTTGTACGGCATAAATATCACTATCGTGCCAGTTATAATGTCTAAAGATTGTATACTAACACACCTTGACCATTGTCTCATGTATAGCAGGCTTATCAAGATACTCTTTGGCTTTTGCTGCTGCATAGGGCTGATCAAATATCATGTGGATTAATAACTCCACTGCAAGCAAGGTTAGGCATTTTTGTAACTAATGTTTTAAATACCTGCAGGTCTTCATTGTTTGTAACAAACTGCACAACACGGAACCATATGTCATCGCTAACAAAATCTCCTGCCTTGTCAATCAATTGAAGTATCACATCCACAAACCTGTATTTCAATAAATACTATAACCATATGGCTGATTGTGTGCATGCTTTCTTTCTAATATAAAAATGAGCAAAGGAAAAATTTGGCAAGCAACCAAGAGCAGTCCAAAAGAATAGCCAGAAAGATCCAGACTAATCACGTTATCATGAGACTTGGAAATTTTGAAATTTGTTTTTAAATACCTGGAAATATTATTAAACTGAAAACCTAAACCATTACATGACTTATGCCACAGTGAGAAATTTCTTAGGCATATAGCATAACAGAAGTGGAGACAAGTCAGACATTGTACAAGAAAATACAAGAACTAGAAAAAAACATTGTTATTATTACCAAACCATGGGATGCACTTTCTTGTCCATCAATTGAATGATTGGGTCTCTAATAAAAGCATTGAGATTTTTTATTTACCACACACTGCATAAGGGGTTTCGACAACACTAGAATCCATCCCATCAGAAAATGGCTGCAAAACATAAATGCGAACTAACAACTGATTGCAATGATCTGGAATCCTCCAACAAATGCAGTTTGATACAGACAATAAGTATTTTTTTAACAGCATCAATCATACTTGAAGTGCAACGTACTTTTTTACAATAAGAAGATAAATATTTTGATATAATTATTTTTAAGCACAGACAAAATTCATCACATGGTCTGGCATCTGATAGATCTTCACAAGCATACTTCCATTAAGCTCTGATCAAAGTGATGCAAACGTTCTTTCACAAGTGCTACGTCCTACATCTCCACAAACACAGAGATATACAAACACATATACATACTGGAACTGTCCTTACCAAGACAAATCGGGGGCAAACTTTTCTGCAAGAATAGCAGCTTTAAGAGACAATTCTTCACGCATTGCAAAATCTGCCGTGCTGAGATACTGAACATGGTACAGAATCAGCGCATAAATTTCTAAGTAGAATATTTAACAAAACGGAAATGTCAGTCACATTGAAATAGCATCACTAGTCCACAGCAAGGTTACCTGCAACAGTTCTTCCACTATGTCCTTTGCATTTGAAACATCACACATACCATAGAGCAAATCAAGAGCACGGCGACGAATACTGGAGGGATACATTAGTGTTAGAAGAAGTTCTAATATGCTCTTGACATCAATACCAAAAATTAGTGGACAGTAAGAGTCGCATTCATAGTTTCGAAATTCCAGATATGAATAAACAACAAACTCTGCCTGTATGGACCCTTTCATCTGCATGTTGCTCTAATAATGATGATCGTTGACAAAAAGACAAAAACAAAACCTATACTTTTACATCAAATTCAACATCAATTAATTTGAAACTTCAGAAAATGCAATAGTCCAATTAACCTGATGTCAGGATCTCTTAACGAGGTAATGATCTGAGCCTGATGCCTTTTAATGATATCTTGCACATCTGTAACCATCAACATCCGAGTCATATTCTCCTGCAGCAAGTTAAAAAGAAAATGAAATGTTCGATCATATGTGTATACTGGCAGCAATTAAACTATCTCCATCAGAGTTGAGACATAGTTCCAGTTTGGCAAGCTTGTTTAGCTGCTTAAAAATACGGATCCAAGCAAGAAATAAAATGCTTTCAGATTGCCACAGCTTACCAAGCCAAGATACCGGATATTTGGTTCACGCACAGCAATAAATTTTCCAAGGAGTGCAACACATTGAGACATCATCTCTTTTTCAGCATCAAGATGCATTACCTAGGACAGGAAAACAACAACAAAAGAGAGTCCCAGGCCCCTCGATGGTGAAACAACTTTATTTCTAATGCATAAGTATCTAAGAGAGTCAAGCAGGAAAATGTAAAAGCCTAGTCCCAAAATGTCACTCCACTTTAAACATGAAAGAATGATTATCTGCACAGCCCTACAGTCAACTTTAGATAGGATATCAGGAGCCATCAAAATCTTTTCTCCTTTTAGTTACATTCAAGAGAAAAAGGACTAGAGGAGGGACGAAAGGAGGAAGCTGAAATTTGAAAACAGTATAACAGAACAACATACCAATAAGTAATAGGTGCTCTGCAGTTAAGTATATGATACATTTCAGATATTGAAAGGCTTAAATTGGTGGGGAACTTACGAGAGCAAGGGCTTCAAATAGAACAGCATGCGATGCATTATTTTTATTGACATTCTTGACAACATCGGTGCCCATTAATACACGTTGTAATACCTGAAATCACATATTTCTGATCTTATTAGAAGTTAGAAATCTTACAGTAATTGCCAAAATAGATTTCCCAAGAAAATATAACCTCAAACAACGATCTTCTAGTATTTGGATCCTCAATGGTTGGAAAATATTGAAGAGCCCTCATTGTTTTAACCTGTGCATCCAAGAAATGGTATTACCATGAGCTTGCAATTGAAAATCAATAAGATGATATTTTCTACATTCAATCAACTATAAAGGAATTGGCACTTGACTATAGAAATGTATTAACCATCCATAATTCATGAGCTTCTCAACTGATCTTGTAGTTTAATACATGAAAAAGTTGCATTTAGTTAAAAACATACAGACCTGAAGCCAAGGAGATGGAATACCATAATAAGTGTATTCTTGTGGAATATCCTGGTTTCTAGCAAGTCTTTCCAATATCTTAACACATTTTGGAAGACAAGTCCAATATGCCTCGTAATTATTTGACACTAGTGCGACAAGGAGACTCATAGAAGAAGTCAGTACACCAAGATCACGTTCATCTAACAGTTGTGCCATTCGGTCCGCCCTGAAATATTTGAAAAAATAGATTATTCAGATTGCTATATGTAAAATGAACTGTTTGTACTATATTTTATCATTCCATTCAGACGTACCAGCCATCTACATTGACAACATCCGGATTTTTCCTATACAATCGTAAGAGACATAGTGCAGCTTTCTTTCTCACGAGTGGTCTACAGCTACTAGAAATCTAGGACGACAAAAAAATGAAGCAATTACTACTGATATATGCCAAATAAGCTTACAACAACTTGTTGGATCTCTTACTAGTAACTTTTGCACATCAGGTGCCAATGACTCAGCAAATTCTCTCCCACCAATATTCCCAACCTAAAAGATTGAGTCAATATATCAGAACATAAAAAACTCAAAATATTGAATTCAGAATAGATGGTATAGAATAAGCTACAATAAAAGGAAAAAATTCTATCATATAACAGAAAGAGGTAATGGCAAGAAATCCACAAAGCAACGATAAAAATTGGCAAACAAAGGCCTAGCAATCAAATAACTCAAAACAATGACCTTCACAAATCCCTTAAAGTCATCTAAACATTTGGGGCCTAGAAATATTACAGCAAATGATAGATTTTGTGATTGAAAAAAAATATTCTGTAAAAGGAAAATATCTTCTGTTGACGTACCAAAGTCAATGCAAGGCACTGAAATGTTTCATTTCGGCCAATAATGTCATTCCTCATGGTGTTAATAGATAATCTCAAAAAATCATGGTTCTCATTGAGTAAACATGATGTGACAATGTAGCCAACCTGCATCCGTTTGCAAAAAGGTAAAAAGTCAAATAAGGATGATAGACAATGTAAATCAGGTTACAAATGACACAAGGAGCAAATATTACAATCTCTACGATAAATAATTTTTGAAGGCCGCACAACTTTTTCCATATGAAATGATTCAAATGTCATCTTTAAATATGTTTTAACTCTTTAATCCATATAATGATCTCTTTACAATGTAGATAAGTTTACAAGCAAATTTGGAAATTACGGTGCATTAAGACCAACCAATTTACACAAGCCATTACAGGCCAGCATTATAAAATCAGAAAAGAGATGCAGAGATGAAAGTTGCCTGCTTTTCCGGGTATTTTGGAGCAGATATCAAAGAGACAGCTTCCATGTGACCAAAATCTACATCATAACCGAGCATATGAATATAAAGCATCTTCCAAACATATTTTTTCTTTTCATAATGAGTCAGACCCTGCCAAAAAGCACAAAAGAGTTCAATAAATAGCAAATGAGAAATTGGAAATTCACGAGCAATTTCAAAAGACTAAATCTAACTAACTGTTAATTTAACCATCACATGCCATGGTGGCTTGCAATTATTTCAAGTTTTGTATATGAGTAACATAAAAAAATTAATGATAAATATTATTAGAAGAGTTCATACTATTGTCACTCTTGACATAGTTATAGTTCAATCTGAGAGGTATATAATGGTCCACCATCAGTTACCATGAATTTTCTTGTTCCTCTCACATAGAAACTAACAGAGTTGTAACAAAATTGAATGAAGCTGGATGACAGATGCTGGCAAATATGTGTGTTGAATAGACTAAGGCTTCAATGCAGTAATAAACCAGGAATAACAGCAAGAACTCATGAATGATAAAATCAAGAGAAACATGACAGATTTTCCAAACCAGGCCCTTGAATTTCTGAAACTCAAATGACAGATATATATAGAATCACACACAAGTATACTAATGTAAGGTTGAGATGCAGATAAAAGGGGTGCCAAACTCAGAGTTGGATAGGTCGAGAAAGCCAAAAGTTTCTGAGCGATGGAATCCGGACAAGATCCTTCATAAGCTAATCCACTAGATTACATACTCCAACTTCAGAATAAGGAGTTTGTTGCACTAATGTACATTTTAAGATGAGAATAATCTTTGTTAAACGTTTACCCTGTCTTATAAATGGACCTAAATTCCTCATAAAGACGAAAATTCTATTTGCCACAAAGTTCTTCCTTCAACGCAATCATTAGTTCCCTGCTTACTGGAAGCCTACTTAGTCTGCAGTCTCCAATAAAACCCCAACGGATTCTAATAGGTATTCTCGGATCAGGAGAAACAATTTGTTCATTTTCAAAGTATTAGATCAACAAACTATCTCATTCGAGATTATAAAAGAAAATTCTTATACCGCCATCATAAATCAGCTTTTCATCATTAATGCGCTACCAATGTACAGAATTACCCAAAACCAATTCGATCAACTATGAAACATGAATTCTAATTCAAAATCTGGCTTGAATTATAATTGAATGAACACCAACAACCAAGGTCGACACCAATTACAAACAAAGCGCAGAAAATAATTGAAATCGTGAACTAGGAACCTGTATCTGCCCAGCTCGAGTAGAAACTCACAGTATGTGGAGGCTAAAACAAAACCCTACAAGTTGATGCCTACTACTAATTATCATCCATAGAAACAAAGGAAGCCAAAATAAAAAATAACGAGAACAAAAGGCGAGGAACAACTGCAACGTCCAAACCGGGAAAAGAAAGCTGAGCTTAGCTGGCGCGAATAGCTAACACTTAATAAAACGTAACTAGAGAGCAGTTTCAACTCTCAAGAGTGTACAAATGATCTACAAAACAGGAGCAATTCGAGACAGTCCATTAGCAGATCCTCAGTTTCGTTCCGACGGAAAACATGTTGCCATATCATGAAGAATAAAACCTCTAACCTTCTCGTTTTTGAAGCGAGTTCGGACGTTGCCAAGCTCTTTATCGACCCGCAGGCGCTCCTGCTCTTTGTTCTGGCAATTGCGAATGTCGCTGATGAACACCGAGAGACCTCTCATTCCCGAGAGCGCCATTTCCGTTTGAGATCCACCGCCGGTGACGACACGTCGCTTATAAGTGAATTCAACTGCCTGGCTCTTTTGCCTTCCCGACAGAAACAGCTACCAATCCACACTTAAAGAAGAGACAGAAATCACACCAATATCATTCCAATTATGACGAGATCTAAGGTAGCAAGAGGAACAGCGAGATCAGAATTGGTATGATCCAGAGAGAAGGTAGAGGAAACGGAAGGTGTACTGAGATGGAATTTGGAATAGCCGTCGGGGTTGTGAGGGAGACGACTTTTATTTTACCGTTTACCCCCTCCAATCCCTCTTTATTCATTTCCCACCTAATTTGGTTTTTATAATAATAATAATAATATTTACTAATGTAACATCCTTCTTTAAATTCAACTTAAAAGAGAGTTATGTGTATTGTGCATCCCAGCTGTCGGAATACGAGCGTCTTAAATTATGGTCATTATTCATTTATTTTAAGGAAACTTTAAAAACACGAGACCCTTAGCCATAGTTTAGTCCTCGAATTATTCTGATCGCACTGCATGTAATGAGTGAGTGAGATAGCCCGGCATGCCGATTTGGCTTTCTAGACCATCGGAGGAATTTTCTATTTCTGGCTGAAATTATGCTTTATAGTGAGAAGCCAATAGAAAATCAAAATACCAATGACTGGCGGATTCGATTGTGGGGAGACAACATTTCTGCTTACGTATTTGACTATGGAAACCCACTCCATTTTGTCCCCAGTCCACAAACTGACCACCATAAATATTGTTTTGCATGTCGGATCAATAACAAAATGCATTCGTCGCCTGAGAGATTCGAACTCTCGCGGGGAAACCCCATGTACTTAGCAGGCACACGCCTTAACCACTCGGCCAAAGCGACACTTGATGATATATAAAGCAAGAAAAAATTTATATATAAATAAAATTTCTTGGGTTCCCTATTACCTGTACTAACGTTAAAAGAAAGAGTGTGTAGATAACAATAGTCGCCCACAAAATGGAGAACAGTAAATTATGATAAATAAATACAAGAACTTGCGTACAGTTTGGTTGCTCCATTCTAAATCTGGTGTTTCTTGCCTACTTGCCCAGATTTGGATTGGAGCATATGTGCTCTTTCTTTCTTATAATACTACTACCATTCCAGAAGTTCAGAACCCAAGCTCTAGAAGGAGAATACTTCAATCAGCCTTTTCATACAACTCGAAACCAATTACATTTTAAGACAGGACTTCATCCCTTCCTGGCCATTTTGAGGTACACATCAAAACAACGAGAGGCTTTTCCGATGTTTAGAATGCCGGGAAGCACGAGCTTCATCAATTGATACTCTTGGAGTAGCTTGGGTGCTTGGAATATTATGCGGTTGGGCTACTGAGGATTGAGGAAGAAGCTTACACCCAATTTTCCTAGCAACCAAGCGAGGGGAATTTAGGGAGCTGTGTGATTTGCTCACCCTCTTCATCTCTTGTTTAATTTTACAAAATTCTTCCTCAAGTTCCACGACTCTATACCTCATGTTTTCCATATCTACCTTCAATCCCTGGTTCTCTCGCACAACAGATACCCAGCCATCTCTCTGTACAATTTGTCCCACTAGCTCTCCAGGCACGGTCGTGGGGCCTACAGGGGCACTTTCAGCATCCAACTCATGAAGAAAACCAGCAAGAGCTGTTCTCAGCTGCATTTGCTCAAAGAACAATACTTGGAGAACGACTCTGAGCGGTAATCTTTCATTCTGGGAAGCATGCGCGCAGGCATCGATTGAAAGTTTCTGAAAGTCAATGACGTTGCAAAGTTCTTCCTTCTCTCTATCTGAAAGCCAAGGGTGTGCCTGCACAATTGGTATTAGTAGTAATCACACACTTAAAAGCTGATAAGATACCTGTACATCAGTGCTAGTTTCATTAAATTCAAACCTTAAAATATATATCCAGTGCTCTGTATAGCCCATCATGTAAGGCTCTGGAACTGTCAGGAAGGGCACCTGCAAGAGAACGAACCTTTCTAGGTTTCAAATTCACATCAGAAGCAACCTCTGCTACGTAGTCATCCACCAATTTTGCAACTTTTCTCAATGGTTCAGATGATGGTGATGTTCCAAGGTCCAAAGATGGAGAAAATGGAGGCATCCTCGACCCAGAGGACGACATAAAGTGATGTATTATCCTCTCCATGCAGTCAGTATCATACAGCGTGTCAGAATCTGAGTACGTTGGAATAAGAAGACCATCTAGGGTGGCTTCCTCCAGCTGCATCCCTACTCTCTTTTCTAGAGATTCCTGACACGTTTGGCTGACACCTAATATCACGGCAACACGAAGAAGCCCAACTAAAAAACGGCAAAAGGTTTTTCCCCTCTTCTCTGGGAGAAGCTTCTCAATAGTTTCAATTAGAACACGTTGATCCACAGCTGCAGGGCTCAAGCTAAAACTGGCAACTGTCCTTGTTTTGCCAATTTGTCCACTCTGCCACCTGCCCAAACCTGGCAAGTACTTACTGGAGTAGTACATAATTACCCTTGCGAGATTTTCAGGTCTAATACCTCTTGCTTTCATAGTATTCATCAGTCTTTCAAACAAGCCAACACTCAAGTATGAGATATCCTCAAACCACCAGTCAGAATCCATGCTTTGGATTCTTGCCCCGGTGTTTATTCCATTCCAAAGGATGCTACCCCCAGGGCTCTGTGAACTACCATACATCATCATGGGCCATCCAAACAAACTAGGATCTGTACAGACCATTATAGATAAAGCATTCAAACACTTGCTTAATATCTGCAGCTTTTCTGCTCTGGCTATGACCGTATCAGAGTTTTGAAGAGCCAAGATACACTCTTTCCAATTACGAAGAATGTTTAGGTTGAAAAAATTCCGTGATTTGGATAGCAAGTTATCTTCTCCATGCTCATCTGTCATTCGTAGGTAGTCTGCCGCACAGTAAACCAATATTATGTTTCTTGGAGTCAGTTCCACTCGCATGCCATAACAAAATTTTGCTGCAATCAGAAAGATGTCAGGGCCACCAGGGAATTCTTGAATTTCAGTGGTCAAAGCCTTTTCAGGTGATTCCTCGCATATCTGTGCCATCTTCCCACATTTTGACACTAGAGGAAACTGAATAGTCATAAGCAATGAATGCTTTCAATATCCAATTCAAGATCAATGTATGAATTCCAACAATAAGAGAAGCCTGCACTAGTAAATAACAGTGCCATATCACACCAAAAACAAAGCCGGAAAAGCCATCAGATGCAGCAAGTTGTCAGGCTTAAGAATGTTGATCACTTTATCTATGAAACGCCAGCTGTAGACTATATACCGAAGATTCACTTAAAACTCTTGAATAAGAAAGGGCATTCGATACTGAAGATAATAAATATTTTTCTTAAACTCTGCTGGTGTGTAAATCATCGTATATGCAAGCAAGTAGTAGACATTAACCTCAAGCCTTTATTTCTCGTCATTCGACAAAATTCTATAACGTGGTTGTGAAACAATAATCAAAATCAGCATTTTAAACATAAGTAGATCAAAATTGCAAGGCATGCCCAATGTCAAAGGGAAGAATATCTTACAGAGAAACAGATTTAAGTTCGAACAGGAAAAGCAAAAAATTAAAAAGTAAATAGGGGACAAATGAAAGCGGATCCGTTTACCTTATGAAGATAGAACTTGATGTCATCCACTACTACAGTTATATCACTCGGCAACCCATTATCGCAGAACCTGCCACATCGACGAAAAACCACACAGATATTACACGTTATTCTATAAAATCGATAAGTAAATCATCAAAATCACATATCAAAGTAAAAACCATTTCTTTTTCCATCAAAATCCCAAGAATTACACTAGAAAAGTAAATGAACAAGAATACTGAACACAAATTGCATATAGCTCACGCAATTCCGCTACAACTCAATGTCAACAACACAGCCAGCAGAAAAAAAAAAAACTCAAAATTGAATAAATCCTCCTACAGAACTACCAAACACGCCGCGTGATCACAAAATGGTTGGACAAGTAAACAGAGCGGCTACCATTCATTGCCCTCTCTTCGAAATTCCGTAACTTTGCCAGCAGGGGCCATAAACAAGCGAAGAGAATCAAGCAAGCTCCTTTTTCCTGTTTCCAGAACGAGCGAGTCCAAAACTCAATTGGGTATAAGGAGGAAGAAAAGCATGTAAAGAGATAGGCAACCCCACGAGTACGCCGGTATTACTTCACCATCAAGGTGCTGTTCAAAATGGAAATATAATTAAATTGAACGCAAAACCAGGTATAACAAAAAAATATAAAATGGAAAACAAAAGAAAAAACATTAGCATGGGTCTCGAGCGAGTCAAATGTAATCTGTGTAAGCAAAAAACAACTACGGTGGGCCTCTTTACAGCTAAGAAAAACACACACCCGACCCAAGTGCCAGTTTAAGTTCAATATTGTGCGTGCATCCATCAAAAGAGCCGAATCCGAACTGCACGCGGCAACCTACAGTAATACATAATCCAGTATGGACCATACAGTAAGCAAAAAACTAAAAGTAAAAAGATACTATTACTACCCAACAACAAAACAATTGAAAAAGAGGGAAAAAAGCAAAGCAATATACTGAATAAAGAAAAGGATTGCAGATCTCGACAGAGAGAAAGTGGCAATGTGAGAATGGAAAAGGCTTGGCTTTGTAAAGAAAAAACAAAGCACAAGATGTTGGGGTTGTAGCCGGCTGTTTCTTCATATTTCCTTTTCTTTTCATCTCTTTCTCCAGTAGAAGAAAAAAGGAAAGGAATAGAAAGGAAGCAAAGTGACAAAGGTAATGATAGGAGCAGGCAAACGAGAGTTTAATGATGGTTGTCTCTCACGCTTTTTGTCGAACAATTTACGTGCAATCATTGTCTAAACGCGCCTTTCGCTAGATGGTTCTTGGATTTTGGACCTGCGGTATTGATGCTCACCACGGAGACAACTATAGGCATAGTACTTTTTTTAACGATTTGTATATGAAAATTATGTATAAACTTATTAATATTATTATACATAACAAATGCTAAATAAATTAAATATCTTAATATAATAAAGATCAATCGATTATAAGAATTTTAAATAAAAAATAATAGTAATATAAATAAAATTAACAACCGTTATTATTTTAATTATATAAACTAAAAAAATACTATCCAAATCATATTTATAATTTTTTGATACAGCGGGAATATTATCTGATAAAAAATTAATTTTAATTTCAAAAGAAAAGTAATACACTATTTCCGATCTTATTTTCAATCAAATTTCATCATCAAAATAATAATTTATAAAATGAAAACATTGTTTGCGAGATAAATTCACGATTTTACGGCCAGTGTGCCTGAAACGGTGACTCACTAGTAACTCGCGTGACGAGACATTGTTTTTGGATAGGCCCAGATTGCACTGTGCGGACTGGACCCGCTGTAACGTGTGGTGGAGTCAAACCTATAGTGACATCGTTACATTAAAAACTTCCCTTTCAAGGATTGTCTGAATCCTGGTATTTTAGTTAGGTTATTAATAAATGGTACTATGTTGTGACATTCCATCCAATTTTTGTATGGTAGTTACTGAATTTTTCTATACATAGAAAAATACGTCAGTCCAAGCTGGACGAATATCTTTTGAATTCCGATTAATATTTATTTTAATATACATAGTACATACTCTACAAAGTAAAAGCAAAAGGGGTCGGAAATTATCGTTTTGAATCAACGGAAGCAAGGTCTCTGTAGAAAAGTCATTTGGGTCAGTTGGACTACTTATGTAAACCGGATATTTTTTTACCTTTGACCGCTAAAGTTTGAAATGGGCCTATGGTTAATCATTTCCGTTTGGGTTATGGTCTGTTTTTATTCTATTGCCCTTTTTGTTGGGTTTCAACGACAAGCGTCTGGCAGATCTTCTTGAACTTATTACGATGGAATAGGGATTTTTTCTACAGGGAATGACAAGGTTGCCGAAAAATGTTTCAAAAGGTTTTTTCTCTTAAAGATGTACCAAGTGATACCCAACTCAATTATAATTTGATCGAGTCTTTTGCATCTCCCCATTATCCCCATTTCAGTTGAGAGATATCATTAAGTCACTAACTGACAGATTAATTTTTTATTATTGATGTAGAGAGTAATTGTAAAAATAAATAAAGCACCCACATGTAGATTTTGCGTTGTGGAATATTATGTTAAATATTTTTGTATAGAAAAATAATCAATATAATAACCCATTATAATCATAACCAACAAAAACTATTATACACTATAAAATAATATTGAGAGAGCAACATCAATGTGGGTTTTGACACATCGAAGGCAAGTCAAAATAATATGGTGATAGCAATTTATACATGCATGTAGTGTGTATGAACAGTTGGTTAGGTATTGTTTTTGTACTATAAATTTAGAAAAAACCATGGAACCAAATTAACAGGTCATATGACCAAGATGGAAAAACGTCTTAGCACAAGTCATTACCGCTGGAACTTTGTGGGCTTTGATCTGGATGGGTTACAAGTTATATAGGCCCTTTTTGTTTTGTTTTGTATCGTTAGAGAGACTGACGAAGCATAGTAGCAGATCATTTGTAGGAATAATGGCTATGTGACAGCTCCAGACAGCAATTGTTTCAACTATCAAGACGATTACACCAGCCTGGTCAAGAGCATTTTTATGTTAAAAAACCCATCCATCCTTTATAGAGACAAACCGTTTTTCACCATTCTCTCTACCATTGCTATGATAAAAATATACGGTGCATCATACAACACTGGAGGGGAGAGAATAGGATAGGAGAAGAACTAATAAACCCACGAACTGATTCAAGTCAAATAATAGAAACGGAACCAGATTTCGTCAGCCAGTACGATATCTTAGAAGAATGAAATGCGTATCTACAAAATGAAAAAATAACAAGCTACGAAACAGGAGCCAGATTGGATAAAAGAGATAAGAAATAACAATTCCTTGGATAAAGAAAAAGGAATCGAGAGGAATGGCAAGCACGCAAACCTCTACAGAAAAAGAACCTTGTATGAGGACCCAACAAATCGTAGCCCAACTTCATGCGGCGAATTATAGCATCATATACTTATCTACCAGAACCTAACGTCTTATAGATTGACACCGAAAAGTCAAAACACATTTCTGAGCTACCGCGATCCATTGAATACTGAATCCAGGTAGACAAAAAAAATTTAAGTATATAAACCAACCCACTGAGATATACTTCAGATTTCTCCAAAAAGAACTATAGCAACTGTGAATAAAAGTTCCCACCGAAGATCATTTAACTATCACATTGCTCAGCTTGATGTAGGCTTCGCCAAAACCTTTTTAATGGCCTCAGCATATGTTCTGTGTTGATATGTCAGGGTTGATTCGAGCAAGTCCCACAGTGAAGTCTTGGGGTTCCAACCTGGTGATATGTGCAACACACAGTGTCAAAGTAACCTTGATTGCAAAAAAATATAGAGTAAAACATGTAAGACCAATCGAGTTAACAATGCCTACCAAGTTGCTTGTTGATTATGGTCATATCTGGAATTCTCTTGTCACTATCATCATAACCCTCGCCATAGAATTCCTTGGAGCTCACATCAATAGTTGGCGTCTCCAAGGCTGATTCTCCGCTTACCTTTGAGTACACCTGTTAAAACACACACCGCATCGATTTCAGTATTTGGCAAACAGAACGCTCCCCTCTGCTAACAAACGTGATACATGGATCAAGACACAATACTCACCTCTGTCATCATCTCGGCGAGCTGCTTCACAGTAACTTCATTGTGAGGGTTCCCCACATTGAAAATGTGACTGTTGGCCCTGACAGGATTTTCCTATTCAGAATTATCACTCTGGTTAGATACTCCATTCTATATAATGTGTCGAAACTAGAAAGAAACTAGAAAGAAATATCAGAATTAGGACTTACAATCATCAGTAGAACAGCTTCAATAGCATCCTTTATGTAAACAAATGTTCTTTGTGACTGACCTCCATCAACAAGCTTCAGTGGCTCACCACGCAAGAGAGCCTACGACAAAGTATAGAAAATAAAATAAAAATTTCAACAATAATTCATTCAAAAAGGAAAATGCAACCCAATTACCATTCCAAAGAGCAAGAGCTTACATTGCTAAAACAAGCCAAAACCCTGGGAACACCCTCACTGGGTCCATCAACGCCAGGTATGAAATCCATTCTGGGTCCAATCCAGTTGAAAGGTCTCACGATGGTAAACTGAAGGCCATTCTCTGCACCTTCAGCTGTAATTCATATGAAAGCAAGTTGGTAAACGTTTTTCAGGAATGTTAAAGTCTTTTGTCACAATGAGTAGATTGATTACCATAAATCAGCCTCTCAATCAATTGCTTTGCACATGCATAAGACCACCTCTGCTTCTCAATGGAGCCAAATATGCAGGGGGAGGAATCTTCTTTAAGAACATAGTAATCAGGATCCTGCAAACATATATAGCAAAAGAAATTATTCCTTTCCAGCAACATGCATATAAAGAGAGAGCAAAGCAAACAACAGAGCATTTTTAAATAATTGCTAATGAACAATAAAAGATAGAAACAAAATTATCAAAAGTAGAGAGACTATAATTAGATAAATAAAAGTAACAGTACAGCAAATAATTGAGCAAGTATCACAGATGGTAGTTACAGCAATTAAATTCTATCCAGCGGATATAAGTTGTTAATCAAGCAGTACCGTCATAGCCAGTCACAAATATGTCAGTATAAATCCCGATATGACCAAAAGAGTAAAGCTCCAATAACCTTGATATAGTTAGATCGTCCACCAACAGACAAATAAGCATATGTCGTTCAACATCCGCAAGGAAGAAAACCGATTAAGCAAATTACCCTAAGATCTCATTGTATACGGCAGTCTTGTGTCACATAAGAGACATGAATGCATGATATTCCTATATGCCTTCGCCATGCAACCTGATAGTACTGTACAGAAAAGTTTATCCATCTAGACCTGAATTTGATTCATGTTTATTAGCTCTGTTAATCTTAATGCTGGACCAGGAAGCATTACAGTTACAATGTCCGCAACCGAAAAACACTAATCTCAGAAAAGAAACTTACCTGACGAAGAGGACTGTCTTTGGGAAGAAAGCTCCCAATCGTTTTTCCATACACTTCACATGTAGAAAAGTGAATCAAACGCTTCCCGTTCTCGGAACAATATTTCACCTAATGAACAATCACATCAACATTAGAACAGGCGTAATCAAAGGAATTATGCATTCATCTCGCATAACTAATCAGAATGTCTATCGAATATACAGCCAAAAAAAAAAGCATAACTAACAAACACGCACAAAACAATGTTTTTCCCAACAGGAATGGAAGGCATTGCATCACTAACTATTTAAAAAATAAAACAAATGCAACCGCGCGTACCACAGGGAGAGCGTCGATGAAGTTGCTGTAAATCGTGTCCAACGGCCTAGTATTGTAGTCAGCAGGAGTGCAGATCGCCGCCAGGTTGATAGTCTATAGAAGAACGGAAAAAATGCAACAATTGAAAATCGACAAACACTAGATGGAAATAAATTTTTTTATAAAAAAAGCAGAGCGGTTCATCGAGCAAAAAATATGCGGCAGAATGAAGGGAATCGGAGGACCGACCAGATCTGACATCTTAATGAGGCCTTCCAGGCGGGAGTCATTCTTGATGTTGAGGCGGTGGAACTGGATCCGGTCGGGCCAAGGGATTTGGCCGGAGGGGGAGTCAGGTTCGAGCAAGTGCTTGATCTTGTCATTGTAGACATCGAGAGCAAGGATCTTGTGCGGGGTCTCTTGCAGGACCTTCTCACAGAGGTGGGAACCGATGAAGCCACCGGCACCAATCATGCAAATGGTAATGGGCTTGATAGGCTTCCCATCCAGATCAAACCTCTCCGTCGATGCCGTCATTGTTCGCTTTCGTATGCCTCGGGAACGAAGAAAAAGAAATGAGATACGTCTGCTTCTGTGTGTTTAAAAGAAAATTTATGGATGGATTTGGTTTTCGTTTCTCTTGTGCGTGTATTGTGTGGAGATGCGAAGAGGAAGTGATATGATGTGTGTATTTATCGGATGGAGGGAAATGAACCGATGATGGCAATGGTGCGACCATGGTAAATTCGTTTCAAGCGTAATGGGAATATGGTATTTGCAGTGCGAGTGGGTTGGTGTTTTGCACTCGCCATGGATTGTGCCACGCTGGACAAAAAAACGAAGTGAATGAATGTATACTGTACCGATGCTTAAATGATGGCCGAGAGAGGTTTCATTTCAGGATATTTGACGTTTTACAGCGACACGATAACGGCGTTATAGGGTCAATGTCGTTTGTTTGACTCGCGCTAGATGTGGACCAGACATACGACGTATGGTCGAATTACCTCATTTTACTAATATTTTAAAAATCTTTAACATACTAATTAATTATTACGTTTTAATTCATATAAATATTAGCTTGCTTGTAAAATGGGATTTTATAGCTCCTAAAGGCTTACACAAAATCAATTTGCAATTTACACTGACGCAAGCTGTGATATAAAACGGGACTTAGGGATGGTTTGTTCGTAATGAGCTGTTCCTCCATTATGATCACGTTCATAGCTTGTTCCTTTGGGTAAAGAAAACTGATGTGCCACCACAATACAATATTTGGCACGGGTTACAGCTATGCTACAGTCCCAAACAGAATCTTCTTTGTCTTCACTGTCGGGCACGGAAGGAACTCCGTTAACGACCGTTTAAGCTTTTTTTTCCATCTTTCATTTTTAGAGCTCTCAGCATCTTAAATACAAATGGAATTTTAAAATCTTTCAATTATAGGGTTAGAAATTTTAGCTATAATCTTATCCTAAAATTACTTTAATCAATATAATTAATTAATTTTTACTTGTCATGATTAACGTTTACTTTGGTTGTTACAATTAATTTCACATACGCTAGAGATAGTTCATCTAGAAATTTTTTTTTTTACCTTTTGAATTTAGTGTCATCAATTCAACAGACACAAAACTTGCTATTTCCCAAACCACAATCTTGCCATCAGTCTTAAAGCGAGATTGAAGTGAAGTACCTTACCCTGGTGCATGCAAAACAAGCTTAATTGAGAAATCAAATTCAAAACTGTCTCGATCTTAAGGTTGATGGTCCAATAGAACATCTTATACAATATTCTAATCTTTTATATTATTATTCTCAGAAAATATAATATAAATTCTTACACCTAAAACGGTATCCTTGTAGTCTTGTTGCCGAGAAACGTTAAATATAGTTTCAGTGCATTTAAGACCCGCTTTTTTTCGCTCATGTTTTTTGCGTGCGTTCATCCCGGCCATCCATGGAACCTTGGTAGGGCGTAAAAAAGATCACAACAGAACGCGCCAACATTTTAACGGCACCGACAAGGAGACATTGCGAACACGCAGACGCGCTAATAGAAAGCGTGTAAGTCAATTTGCCAGTAAGTCTACAAGTGGTTGCCAGAATAATATTAAAAAATTATTTACGGCTTCACGTTACGCATCATCCCGGTACTTCCACGAAAGGAAAATTTTATTTTAGTGAAATGCATGCAGTGAAAGCAATTTGGATTCTGCCTTACAAAAGATGCGGTGGAGTAGACACCTTAGATGATTTGACGTGTTAAAGTTTCTATAGTTTATATATTATTCTTGCGTGTCGTCTTATTGTGTTAATAATTTTTAACACGAAAAAGCATAATTAGTAATTAATAAAAATTGTTTGCAATATTTTATACTATGGATAGCATTACTCTGAATTTGTGTTATTGTTAGGTTTTTTAATATATTTATTTCTTTATCAACGAAAATTTTATTTAAATTTGAGAGATATAATTAAATGATAAAGTTATTTATTTTTAATAAAAAATAAAGAAATTAATTTTTATAATAAAACTTAAAAAAATTCGTCCAGAAATTGCAGACAGATATTAAAATCCGCTACTTGATAGACCGTATGGATTAAAGAAATTTTACCGTTAAAATGAATCCATGTGCACCTTAATACTAAGTAAGATGCATCATACCAATATAACAGCTGGATCAAGCTGAGACACGCTACGGGTGACCTGGCATGTCCCGGGCAACATTTTCTTCGATCAATTTTTTGATTACGTGGACGTTTTGGATGACACATGGTTTGAACCAAGCTTGGGCTTCTTGAGTTTGGAACGTTGTTTTATATACTTGCTATAGTAAGTGTCTTATCGAAGTTATTTTTAAAGCTTACTTCTTATATATTCTACAAAAATAATTATTAACATCAATATATTTTTACCAATATAAAAATATTTCATAATGAAAATATTTAAAAGTTTTATAAATATATTATTTTAATCTCATAAATATAATCGATTTGTAGATCTCATCAAGTTAGTAGTTGTTTGAAGGGATTTTAATCCAGACACCTAATATTAATATGATTGTGCTAAAGATACACTTCTACTGTATTTTATTTTATTTATTTCTTATTAAATATAATATGAGAAAATTCATAGGAATTTAATTCGGATATCAAAATTTTATAATCATAATAAAGCTTAGGACGGATTGTGGCATATAAAAATATCATTAATTTGTTGTCTATAGGAAGTAGTCTAATTAACTCAATAAATATTTGAATATAGATATCTCATTTTTTAGTTACGGATACTAAAATTTTTCATATTGAGTTTTTTTTATATATATTGTGTTCAAATATATGTCTAATTATTAAGAGTTTTTTTGCCTCTGTATTATGACATAATGAACAATAAACACAACGAGTCGTCCCAAGAATGGGTATAAAATATTTACGGAATATTTGGTGTCCCACAATGGCCAAGATTAAAATTAGAACTAAATAATTAAATTATATAATATTTTGATTAATTTAATATTTTATAAATTATAGTAAATAAATATGACAATGCTCCACTTTATTATGAAAAAAATCATGTTGAGAGGCCTAGAGAGATATAACTATGAAAATAAATTGAATAGATAAAACTCACGCGTGGATAGTATGCCATATACTCAGCATGTGATCACAATAATTCATCACATGTAAACGCGTGTATAGCGGCCTTTCGTCAGTTGCCAGACTATCTCGTGAGGTTTACGCTTGCTTTTCTTCTTATGGTATCCTCAAACCAGGGCCCAACGAGTATCAACGATTCGACATAACCTCGAAATCCAGACCCAAATGGCTCCTATCTTACTTCAAAAGATTTTTTCCTAAATATGGTACGTTGTCATCATTAATCAATCATACAAGGTATAGAAAAATATATCATTAACCATATGTTCATTCACATCACAAGCACATACATTTGTACACGAGCACATATATTATTTTTATAGTACTGTTGATTTTATTTACATCAGTATAAAATTTAATTTTTTTCAAATTTTGACAATTGATAAACTAAATAGTTCATAACGAAACATGCATTATTCTTAATGATGTAAAATTATCCCAACCCGTGTTTTGACCATCCTCACGAACACGTCCTGGATAATCGACAGGCAGGCCCGTTACCAGCTGCGGGCGGAAAATTAAGTCCAAGTAACTACAAGAAACGCCGCGTCAACCCTACTCTGTCCGACCTTCACATTTACGTGTCCCAATTCATTAATTAGCTACCTCGATATTCCCCTGTTTTTCTTCTTCCAAACCGACAATTTCCGGCATTTATCCTAGCCATTCTATCCCTCGTAACGAAGCTCAGTCCATCGATCGCGCTCCAAGCTAAGTCAGCCCAGTGCCTTGAACCAATCTGTCTTGGCCCTTTTTTTCTTTCTATCCCCCCTACTCTGTCCGATCCAACAAATGAGCATATATATGTACGAAGCCGACCGTTGTTGTTTTTTATTAGAGATGACGGTTTACCACGGGACAAATGAACGACACGATATCTTCGGTATTTTAGTTAATATTCACAAAGAGGAAACTATGACTATCAAAAAGTCAGACCGCAGAAAGGTTAGATACCAGACATTATGCAGTCTAGTCAATTTGTTAAAAGCTCCAATGGCATGGGTTTTTTCCTTTTTTCGTGCGGAAGGTTATCAGCCGAGTTATGGGCTCTCTAATGGTTGAAATGACAAGGGAGGATGAAGCAACTAGCGAGCAACTGGATAAACGGAATACGCCAAGTTTAGCTTTCTTCGTGCTCCTCAATCCAAAACTTACTAGATAAGGAGTCTCCGTCCATGGTTGGCTAGTACCACCATATCCTTTTATCTACTTCATTCTACTGCTTCATTCCCCTTTTCTTATCCATCGATCTCTAGCACGCAGGAAATGCCTGCGCAGTGTCCTTCACCTAAATTTATATTAATTTATAATAAAACTATATCCTTGCTTTAACAATACTAATCCTTGTCCGTTTGCGATAAACTATATCCTCAAAGCAGATTGGCCATATATACACGAAACAACCATTGAAATCCTGGTGGTCGAACATCGATGCATGCAGGTCTGCATATTCCAATATTAGTTGTCACATCCAATTGATTATTTGGATAGGGTTGTTACAGATTGGTTTTGATGAACTGAGGTAGTAGCCGACGTGAACGAGGGAAAACCCTCCTGTCTTAAATGCATACACAATGTCAGGTTAGGAAGCATTTAAATACATCCTTTATACCCACATCTTCTGCAACAAAAAATTCCTTATTCCCATTCTCCCATCTTCATTTACTTTTGGAAATGCTTTCATTATGAGATTGCATATATAGTAACATTAAAAGGATTCCCAAAGTGACATGGAGGTAATAGAGAGTTGGTAGATTGCATGTTAACATTATTCCTACTTACGAAACTTGCACAATTGTCTAGATGATAATAAGAATTATCATGACAGAAAAGGAGAGGCATCCTGGAAAATCATGAGTGCTCTCGATGATTCCAGATTTCTATTGTGGGGTCAGCGTATGTGAAGGATTTCTCTCTTTTTCTTAATGAACCTTTAGACAGTCCGTGGAAAGATGTCAACGTATTTGTAGTTGTCATTTAGAGACTAAACAATATATATATCAAGACAATATCACCAGATTGATCTTGTCATCATCCTTTGCTGTAGTTTTATATTGACATAACCATGAGGACCTCCTGCACTTCAACTTAACCAATTCTCTAGTGTTTCTGCGTCGAGTTGACCATCATTTGATTCATTACGACTTGGTAAACGAGAACCAATTCCTATTTTAAATCCTTCTTTTTAAAGAAAAATTGAACGAATCGCATTTCAAAACACAACCTGACGACAGGAGTTGGAGATTCATAGAAGAGTCTAGCTGATCATCAAATGAAATGAAACATCTGCAAGCAGGAAAAAAAACTATATACTAAGAGAAGATAATTAGCCAGATAAAGAAATGCTTGACGGCAGGCTGGTCTGCACATCTGATCGAACAGGGTGATGACAGGATGATAGTATTTTTGTCCTCCTGTAATATTTTTTAGTGAAACTATCCCAAGAGTAGATGATTTGGTCGTAGGATCCGTTTTAATAGCTAGCTAGGATAACGATACGATCTGAAAAGGGGCTGCACTAATGCAAACAAACGTGTGGGACGTGAAATGCATTGGGGAATTTTGGTCTTTCTTTCTAGTTTGTAAGACTAGACTTGATTTCAATCTTCACATAAGATATGCAGAACTGGACAGAACCATTATTTATATCATTTTTAATTAACTCGTGTTAGAATCAGAGACAATAAGGAAAAAGGAAGTGTGGTTTTTGGCGAGACAGAATGGCCAAAAGAAGCTAAATCATGGCAACTACTGGAATTTATTAGGCACCATAAGTTTTTTGTGCAGGGTAAAGTAATATATATAAAAAGCTCCCCTAAATCTGCAGGCCGCGAGGAGATCGATGACAGAGATGGATCTCAAAGCACAGAATAACAATATCTAATTAAGTGGAAAAGTTCAAGAACCAGGACCTGTAACCTGGGGGACTAACGAATAAAAAACGTTCGCTGCTTTCATGGTAAAGAAATCAGGGGAGCAAAAGCAATAGATGAAAATTAACAAGCCCCTTCTCTATGAACGTGAAAATAGAGTGCCTTCCAGGGCTCCACTGCTGCTGAACTCTGCGAAAAAGAGCAGACGAGAGAGTACAAAAGAATATCATGATGCCAAACCCATCAATCATACCTCATCACCTTAAACATCGTGCCTACAAGTGTGTATGTACATAATATTACATGTTTTATTCTATACAGCCAAAATGTCTCGTCTTTGCCATTTCTCTAGCTGCAATTTGTAAGTGTTATTGGTTAAAAAATGCAAGAATTATCAGGTCCACTGCTTCCAGCTTCTAAATGTGAAGTGAAAGTGACGATTTTGGAAACTGTGCTTTTCGTAGTGTGTGCTGCTTTCCCATGATTGGGTTTGCAATTTTTCTTCTTCGTATTCCCTCTCAGGCTAATAAACCAAACAAACATATATTACTCTTCTCTTCTCGGGTCTTGACTCACCAGACAGAAAGATTTCTATTTTTCCTGTCCTCCTCTCCAGTCGCTGACACCTCTTCAGAGGTAGACAGAGAGAGGAAGAGGTGTAATGGTGTAAATGACAAGGAGGAGAGGGACAACCACGTGAAACGCGAAGCTTAACCCAGGAAAGAGCGACACTACTATAAAAGAAACTGCTGGCCTGCATGTGTAAAACCCCAGGACAAGTGTCATAACAAGTAAACCATACGAATCTAGTATGTGCAACGCACGTAACGCTAACAAAAGACATGTACGCGAACATATATGCATTGCGCTGTACTCCCTCGGTATCATCTCAGAGCTTAGGTCCAAAACCACACTTCCTTTTCAACATCATGCCTGAAAAAGAATATTGAAAGAAAAAAAGTTAAAAACTTTCTCAATCTTTCTCTTGTTTTTATCACCAACTACATCGCTGGTGGTGCCTCCAGTATACACATACAATATCATACATCTTGAGCCTTCTTCCATCTTCACCACGTGCCTCTGCCTTTCCTGTAACGGCTACCTATGGCCCATAACCTTCTTTGCAATATAGTTCATGGCCATTGGTTTCTGTCTCTCTAACTATTTATATCTCTGTCTCATCTTCATTCTATTGTCTGTTTGGTCCTTCCATTTGTTTCTTCTTTAAGAGCTTTTGGATTCTCAATCTCTTACTCTTTTAAGATTTCTGTTCTTCAAGGCGAATTCTTGACAGAATTGTCTTGCTAGTTTGTAATAAACCAGTAAGGCTCCATGTATCTAACTATCTCTGGTATTCAGAAAACGGCTTGTTATCATGGTTGCTCCTTGAAGTGACTTTGTAGTTGTATGTCACTTGCCATGGCTTCAATTCTTCGTTTTCGCAAACTATGCTATGTGGAGCCTTTGAAGTTTCAATCTTTTGAGCCCAAAAGCTTTGACAAGAAAGAAGAATCTGTTGCCCCTGTTGCCAAGAATGACTTGGAAATCACCAAGAAGAGGCTTACCAACAGACAGTCAAAGGAATGGAGGTGCATAGATAGCTGTTGTTGGATGATTGGGTTTGTGTGCACCACCTGGTGGGTTCTCTTGTTCTTGTGTCACAATTTGCCAGCCACATTTATTGGCCTTCGCATCCCTGAATCGCCTGGGCTAAGGCTTAAGCGTGAAGGATTAACTGCTCTTCATCCAGTTGTTTTGGTGCCTGGCATTGTCACCGGAGGGCTAGAGCTTTGGGAGGGAAAACCTTGTGCGGAAGATCTTTTCAGAAGAAGGCTTTGGGGTGGTAGTTTCACTGAGGTCTTCAAGAGGTTAGCATAATTGTGGTCGATTTGAGATGTTTACTTTTTCTCTGCATTTGATTCTTAGGATCATACTGAATTGTGACAGAATTTGCTCAGCTAAGCTTAATAAGCAATTGTCTTTTTCTATGTATAATTGGCCGATCAATCTATCAATCAATTTAATTAATCGCATTTTTTAGAACCTGCCTCTGATAAAGAAGATTTAATGTTTTCCCTCACTCAAGTCTAACCGTGACATCTGGAACTTAAAGTTTGATAAGCGAGCTGTGACGGATTTTTCAGGCCATTATGTCTGTTAGAGCACCTGGCTTTGCACAATGAGACTGGACTCGACCCGCCAGGCATTCGAGTTCGCGCAGTTCCAGGGCTGGTTGCAGCTGATTATTTTGCTCCAGGGTATTTTGTTTGGGCTGTTCTCATTGAGAATTTGGCAAAGATTGGTTATGAAGGGAAAAATATGTATATGGCAGCCTATGACTGGAGGCTTTCTTTCCAGAATACAGAGGTATAATGGTTCTTCCTGTATTTCTCTTCTGTCTTGACCGTACCAGGTGCCTTCTATCCATGTCGAAATTGTGTTCATTATCTTCGGTAGACAGCAACTGTGAAGGATTTAGAAGCACTTAAGGTTACTTTGAAAAAAACAATGAGAGCTTCATGGAAAACTTGGCGTTTATTTGGCATCAATCAGTTGCATTTTGAATGCTATCTGTGTTTAGTTTAATTGAATCAGTTTTCCTCTAACATCTTCTAATTGGGAACAAGCAGATTCGGGATCAGACTCTTAGTAGATTGAAGAGTCAAATAGAGCTTTTGTACGTAACAAATGGCTACAAGAAAGTGGTTGTGGTCCCCCATTCCATGGGGGTTGTCTATTTCCTTCACTTCCTTAAATGGGTCGAAGCACCTCCTCCAATGGGTGGTGGTGGTGGTCCAGGTTGGTGTGACAAACACATTAAAGCAATTATGAACATTGGTCCTGCATTCCTCGGTGTTCCAAAAGCTGTTAGTAATCTATTCTCCGCCGAGGCCAAAGATGTGGCGTCATTCAGGTTATCAGAATTTCTTGTGTTTCTTCTTTCCAATGATGCTCTGTCCTGAAAGACACACTGTGCATAACCTCGCATTAAGTTCTTGATATTACAGTGATGATCTCAGGGGAATGAATTCATTATTGTTAGTTTGGATGGTGCAGAGCGATGGACCCGGGCATTCTAGATTCGGAGATTCTTAGGCTTCAAACACTGGAGCATGTCATGCGGGTGTGTCGCACATGGGATTCAATAGCATCATTGATGCCTAAAGGTGGAGAGACTATCTGGGGTAACTTGGATTGGTCTCCTGAAGAAGGGCATGTATCTGATATGTCAAGGCAGAGATACTTGCAGTCCTCTGTAGGTGATCACAGTACCAATGAAAGTGATGTGAAGAGACCTTTTTATCTGAAAGAGCAAGTTAACTACGGAAGGATAATTTCTTTTGGCAAAACCGCATCGCTATTACCATCATCACAGCTTCCCTCTGTTGATTCGAAGGTATGGTTTCTTCATCTTAGGACCAAAGTAAAGGTATCGAGAAAAAGGAAAAATTGCATGGTGATGAAAGAATGCATTCTTATTCTGATAGTGTTTTTATTATAGATATAGCTTCATCTTGTCTGGCCCGACTGCAGTTATGGTGTTTTCTCTCTGTAACACACTGGCTGATAGATGAATCCTTGGCAGGAATTTTCGCGTGCAATCACCAATAAGAATACCAACTCATCCTGTGGAGAGGTTTGGACTGAATATGATGAGATGAGCAGAGAAAGCATCAGAAAAGTTGCTGGAAATAAAGCATATACAGCAAGCAGTGTTCTCGATCTACTCCGCTTTGTTGCTCCAAAAACAATGCAACGTTTTGAGGCTCATTTCTCTCATGGGGTAGCTGACAATCTCGACGATCCAAAATATGAGCATTACAAGTACTGGTCTAACCCACTAGAGACCAAGTGAGTATGGATCGTTTAACCTGACAAATTAGAGTACGAGGAATACATTTGCTGGCAGTACTTCATCCTTGATTAAACACATAGTTTCTCTGATGACATTAAGAGGTGGATTTTTGTTCCAGGTTACCTGAAGCGCCAGAGATGGAGATTTACTGCTTATATGGTGTTGGGATTCCAACTGAAAGATCATATATATACAAGTCATCACCAACTAGTAAGTGTAAGAGCATTCCTTTCCGGATCGATAGCTCAGCTAACGGAGGCAGCAAAGACAGCAGCTTGAGCGGGGGAGTGTACACGGTGGACGGCGATGCAAGCGTGCCGGTAGTAAGTGCGGGCTTCATGTGTGCAAAAGGGTGGAGAGGGAGGACGCGGTTCAACCCATCAGGAATCGCCACTTATGTAAGGGAGTACAAGCACAAACCACCTTCTAGCCTGCTCGAGGGCAGGGGACTGGAGAGTGGAGCTCATGTTGACATCATGGGAAACTTTGCCTTAATTGAAGATGTAATGAGAGTTGCTGCTGGAGCCTCTGGTGCTGAGATTGGCGGCGATAGAGTTCATTCGGATATCTTCAGAATGTCGGAGAGAATAAACCTGCGGCTGTGATTACTCCCTATGATGGAGATCGTCGACAACTTTATCATGAATTAGCACAATAAGAAGAGAAAGAGAGGAAGGCCGCAAGGCCTTGGGCAGAGAGAACTAACAGTACAGAAATGAGTTGGTAGGGATTGAGGCTTGTTGATAAACAACTACGTGACACCAGGAAGAGTCTAAGGCAAGAAGGAATGGCATCCAAAGAGAAATGGTAAATTTTGGAAGTGATTTAGTGAAGAGTACATAAATTTTCATGATGCCATTTATTTCTTTCACTGTCGTAATCCTCTGAATTTCTGTAATCAAATAAACTATCAGATCTTATTGTCCTGATCAGGGTTAAGTTGTAATCTTGTTATTCACTCCCAAATAAACTGGAATAAAAGAGGAATTATGTACTTCCGAGTCGTTGTACTTCCACTTCCGACATGTCAAACGTGGCCCATATCTGCTTGTTGCAGGTTGGATCACTCAGCCGCCAAGAATGAAGTTTGATCCAGTTTCACAAAATGCTGTCTGGAAATGTGGAGAGATGGCCAAGCCCAATATGTGCTATGGTTAGGACACAAACAAAGAAGGTCAACAATGTCAATGTATATAGCTGGTGTCTATTAAGGCTTCGACAGTGATTGAAGAACTGCTAGGGAAGTAAATAAGGGCACACAGTACAAAGGTTGGCAGCAAACACTGTGGGTCGCAGGCTGCAAGTATCTAAATCCAAGTGCCAAATTCTTTTGTAATGGAAGATCTTCATCTGTTTAGTTAAAAAAGATAAGGAGGGTGTCGAAGAAGCTAGGACAGCTATAACCAAACTTCATTAAGACACGCCACTGGATTTTGGTTCTTCTGTAATCGTGCTAATTTGTTTCTTCACGGGTAAAAGATTGCTCCAAAACATGGTTGGTACATCATACATGATAACTTGGGTGAGAGGGGAAGAGCTCAGGTGAACAAAGACCAAAACAACAATTAACAAAGCAAAACTATCATCAGAATTGCACTTGTTTATTTGCCTATGAAGAATGTTACCCTTTTCAATAATTACTCGAGAGAGTACAAAAGGCTCTCTATAAAAGAGGTTTCCTTCCTCGCGCTACAAAAATCCTTGCAGAGCTTCCGAAGAATTTAAGAAAGTTTGGCTCGGAGTATAAGTTGAAAATGTCGGGGTTTTCAAGCTCTTTCTTTCTGGTTATTGCTATGGCGTTCTATGTGGGAGATGCTCAACCTTTGGTTCCTGGAATGTTTGTGTTTGGGGACTCTGTTGTTGATGTGGGAAACAACAACAAGCTTTACACCATAGTAAAGGCTAACTTTCCTCCTTATGGCAGAGACTTTGTTAGTCACAGACCAACTGGAAGATTCTGCAATGGCAAACTTGCATCAGACTTCACCGGTGATTTGTCTCAACTCCCTACATTATTATCTGTATCTTGTCACCAACTCTTACAATGCTTCCTCGTAAATGATCTATTTGCCGTTTGTTTCTTATGATCTACAGCTGAAAACATAGGATTCACAGCTTATCAACCAGCCTATCTAAGCAAAAAAGCCAGAGGCAAAAACCTCATAAATGGTGCAAACTTCGCCTCAGCTGCCTCTGGTTACTACGACACCACAGCTAAGCTTTATGTAATTTCATTGACGCCCTTAAAGCTACTTCTCCTTTTCTATTTCACTTGTGTATTGATGCATGCCTGTCCTTATATTTCCTTGCTCCAGCATGCAATCCCACTGCGCAAGCAGGTGGAGTTCTTCAAAGAGTACCAGAACAAGATAGTAGGAATTGCAGGACAATCCAATGCATCAACCATTATATCTGATTCACTATACCTTGTCAGTTCTGGCAGCAGCGACTTCCTTCAGAACTACTACATCAACCCTCTTCTCTACAAGGCATACACACCTGATCAATTCTCCGATCTTCTCATGCAATCCTACGCAATTTTCATTCAGGTCTCTGGTAAACAAAGAATGAATTCCTTATACTTTATACCGGGTTATGTTCAGCGCAGTCATAAACAAATATTTGAATGCATTCCTGAAAATATTTCCTTCCGCAGGATTTATATAAGCTTGGAGCAAGAAGAATCGGAGTAACAACTTTGCCACCACTGGGATGCTTGCCAGCAGCCATCACGATATTCGGCTCCGATAGCAATGAATGCGTGGACAATTTAAACAACGATGCCGTATCGTTCAATAACAAGCTTAATTCCACGTCCCAAAGCCTGCAAAACAAGTTTTCTGGCCTGAAATTGGTTGTTCTCGACATATATCAGCCTCTGTACGACCTAGTCACAAAACCTACTGACTACGGTACACGAACTCAACCTGAAGTCTGGTTTTAACACAAAAGAACAAATCTTCTTCACAGCTTGAACTTGATAGTTCTGAGATTAGACAACCAAGCTGACTCGACAAGTGGTTCTTGCAGGATTTGTGGAGGCAAGAAAAGCCTGCTGCGGAACAGGATTGTTGGAAACATCAATACTGTGCAATGCCAAGTCGATCGGAACGTGCTCAAATGCATCACAGTATGTGTTCTGGGATGGTTTTCATCCAACAGAGGACGCAAACAAAATCCTTTCAGATGATTTGCTTACCAGTGGAATCTCACTCATCTCTTAATCATGACAACATCAAATGATGATGAGCCCGCATTTCCTATATAAATATATAAAGTTTGGTCGTCTCAGGTTGCCTGAATGTGTCTATATACCATAAAAACACGTCAGCAATGTACAACAGTGATTGCCTCTAGAGACTCCCTTGTCAAGTGAATCTCCCCGGGCTAACTTATATGCTGTAATTGTCTTACGATATGAATAAGATACCGTCCACTTCGATGTTTTTTTCCCAATTTGGGAACTTCCGTTGAGATCTTAAACTAATCAAGTGCGGCGAGCAACTGAGCAACCTCCGTTCTACAAGGCGGCCCTTGTTGTTAAAAGGCCACTGTGGTTAGGATTGTAATTTATCCAATTCTTTTTGACGCTGAGAGCCCGCGCCTTCATAAGAGTCCAAACCCGATTTCTTGGTCGATGGATTGGGTTGTTTGGAAAGAGAGAGCGGGAAGAGACGTAGACGATTGGGGATGGATTACAGTCTAGCAGCTTTGAAGTTACTGTGCGTTCAACTAAAAGACGTCCGGGAGACCTCTTCTCAAAACGCCATGACTCTCGGGGGTATTCTGTTCCAACGTGCTTGGCTACAGGGCGTTCTGGTCTCAAACCTAACCGACGGCCGGTTGCTCCTAGATGACGGCACCGGCGTCATCGAGCTTTCCCTCTCCGGCGATTTCCACCTCCGTCAGTGGGACTTGGGTATCTCCTTCTCTCCCTCTCGCCTCTCTCTCTTTCGCATTTCCCCGGCGATGCCCATTTTAGAATCAACCAACGGTTCATTTTAGAATATTCCACCTCAACTTGAATAATTTTTTACTTATCGTCTCCTTTGGGAATTTCAGGGATGTATGTGATGGTGGTCGGTGGGTATTTTGCCCGCACCGGCGAGACCCCTATTATTAAGGTACCATTCTCATCATGCTCTGTATTGTTTTCCCTTTCAAAATATGTTCTTTATACTCACATTCTCTTGTAGATTTCTCATCAAAGTTATGTATATCATCGTAGGTCCATAAGATAGTTGATCTTTCTTCCTCTCCAGACCGAGAAGCCATGTGGTACCTTGAAGTTATGGAGGCATACAAGCTCTTCTACCAGTCCCTAATTGAAGAATTTATGTGACTTCGCCGAGTGAGTTTTGGCATCTCAACAAGTTCATCCCCTGAAGTAAAATTTATTCGCATAGCTCCGCCACTCACATCTTGTGATGCCACTCTCATGATACTGAACTCTATGCATCCTTTTTTACATCTTATGTTCCTTGGAAAAGTACAGCCTCAGGATTGTCAGCTGATTGCATTTGATAACCGGTCATCACATTTTAATGTGTTAGGTAGAGCAGGGACATTGAGTCTCCGGTGATTAGGCCGGTGTTTATCTATGCCTGGATCTCTGTACAATTCCCCTTACTACTGCTTGGTTTGAGCGGATGAAAAAAAAGTAGTGATACTCCATTTCTGTTATACTCTCCATTGACATCGGTTTCTATTTTATTGATTGAAATCGATTTTTATTAGGAAAGTAGTGTACAATGATTGAAAAGCAAGAGTATAGGAGACCCCAGACGGTCATAAGAAATATCAGTTTCTATTTCAGCACCAGTAAACTCGTAGTTCCCCAATTATGACACTGAATATGCATTTGGCGTTGCATACAGGCTAAGTCTGGCATGTTTTGTTCTCCACTAGACGAGAGCCATCACCTTCTTCGTTCTCAAAAAAGTTTACCTTTCTTTTTTATTACTAATGTAGATCAATCAAAACGCTTGGACACGAAATTTTCTGTGGACTTTCAAGGATAGCCAACAGCAGACCTAGGCAGTATAGGAAGATCCTTCCGCAAATAAATAAGTACTGATCAACAACAAGAATGGATATAGAAACGAAGAAATGGGTAAGTTTTAAAAGGATGCATACGGTTTCAACCTTATTTCAAGTCCAAAAATTTAGACGAACGAATGTTCAGACTTAAAATTTTATCACCATGCTGCATGCGCAGTAATGGGAGAACCAAAAATCTGATCCGGTGCAAGGATGTTACAGGGATCGCTTGGGTTTGGTTTCGATTGTCAGGGCCACGTTGAACAGTGAAAGAAGGAATATGCTTTTGCGTCTTGTTTATGGAGAGGGTTTGATTTTGTTATCAGGCCTCGCTTGGTGCCGGGCCTTTTTTTTTTTGTTTACTTTCCGGTTTTGTTCTGACGAATCGTTTGGGCTTGGGCTTTTGTTATGTACTCTCCTGAGCTTTTTTTTTTCAAAAAAATAAGTTCATTCTATAAAATTGTTTTTTTAGCGGAGCCAGGTTTCGATCCTGGGACCTGTGGGTTATGGGCCCACCACGCTTCCGCTGCGCCACTCCGCTTGTTATTTCAACTGGTATAAAATTAATAATTATTTTGTTTTTACAATCAAATTCTTCAATTGTCCCTAATAACGGATAACCTGTATTATTAGTAATAATACAGGTTATCCGTTATGTTTTGCGATGACCTATCGTCCTACGTCTAGATTGTTAACACCTTCTTATTATCCGTTATATATTACAAATAATTAATTCATCAGAAATTTTCTTTTCAAACGTACTTTATTAGTTAAAAAATCTTAGACATCGTAGGTACTTTATTGTATTATGAATATTAATTCTTATAATTGATTTTGTATTATAAGCTATTTTCATTCATATTGTATTTTTCAAGTGGATATAATTGATGTGGGTACTCTGTCAAGCCCAAATTCTCGTAGGTTAATAAGACCACTATCAATCATAAATATAAAGATGAATTTTTAGTCACAACACACAATAGACAGACCAGGAAAAAGCCAAATGACATATTTATATTAATTGTCATGTAGTTGCCAATTAACTGGAGTAAATAATTAGAGATATTAGCACAAAAGTGTTCAACTGCTGCAGCTTAGGCCAGGTGTCAGCTCTTAATTGCCTTCCCCGATCCCTACGAAACAACATCCATATGACTGAAAACTACTTTAGAACTCAAAGACAACACAACGAAACCAAATCCAGACCACATAAACAAAAGGCTTATATTTTAATTTCCCCTCAAATCTCTCTCCCTCCCGGACCTGCTACTAAATTTGAGCTAAACATAATCTGGAACTGGCCATCGATTGCTCTACCTGTCCATGAACAGAGCTCAATTTTCTGACGGAAATGGCACAATCGTTGCCTAATCTTATCCACCAGCACTCACAATCTTTGCAACCGCATCGCGTGCTCCTGTGCCACCACCAAGCGTCTTCTCCGCTCCTCTCCATCGCGCTCAAGACCAAAATCGTCCCTCTCATCCCAATCGCAGCCAAGGCCTCGCAAAAGCTACGATGCTTGACCAAATCTACAGAGGAGAGCGAATCCGAAGCGTTACTCTCCGACAGCGAAGACAATGAAGAATCCAGGGAAGATACCAAAGTCCTCCAGCCGCAGAGGACTGCCAGCACCACAACCCCTACATCTTCGTCTTCCAGCGATTCTCTCTCGCTTGGAATCCGGGAAGCGGTTTATGAGGTACGTGCCTTACGGACTTTACCTTTCCTTATTCTTACCGTTACTGTTTCCGTACTTCATATATGTATATATCTCTGTTTACCGCTAAAAAGGTTGTGGAAGTGAAATCGAACGGCATGGTATCTACAAGTAGAATCAACCGGCGGCAGTTGCTGAAGTCGAGCGGTGCGTATTGCGTGAACGCGCACACTTGTTGATTTTAGTTATTCAAATCTCTTTGGCTGAATGAATCGAAGAAAAACAACTTTTAAAGGTCAATCTTCCATCATCAGGTCTTCGACCGAGGGATATCAGGAGTGTTGATCCGTCATTGTTTCTGACAAACTCAATGCCTTCGTTACTGGTAGTAGCCTAATTTCTCTTCTTCTTCTTCTTCTTCTATGCCAATGCCAATGCCAATTACGAACTATGATTTTACATTCTGTGAATGAACGGATCATTTTCAGGTTCGTGAACATGCTATCCTGTTAAATCTTGGATCATTACGAGCTATAGCAATGCAAGAGTGTGTGCTTCTCTTCGATTATAACCGGTACTCCTTCAATGCGAATGCTCCTCTTCTTCTTTTTTAACTCACGAAGAATGAATTTATTTTACTCGTGTTAATTCTTTATTAGTAAAGGAGGAAAAGCTTTCATTGATATCCTGCTGCCTCGGTTAAATAATATGAATGGAGGGCCATCCATGCCTTTTGAGCTTGAGGTCAGTGTTACATTCCGAGTTTCCAATTTTTTTATGCTAGAAACTAGAAACTACCTATCTTGTCCCTCCAATAAAATAATACAATACTGTAATTCTAGTGGGGTTTACTTACTGTTTTTAATATTCAGTGATAGAACTGGCAAGTTCATACGAATAATCTAGACAAATTAGCTTCCGCAATCCAGAGAGAAACAGCTAATCATTTACTTGAAAAATCAAGATTAACTTTTATTTTTATATTAAATGGTATTCACCCTCGACACCTTTATTTATATTGAGTTAAAAATATAGATTTTATAACATACAGTATATATTTCCTGTCAATATATCAGGAAAATATTCATATGAATGTGATTAATTAAATTTATTTTTTATGACATTACTATAGGATATATTTATTTTAAATTATGCTCTATTTTTTACAGGACATGTATCATACTTCTCATTTGATTATTTTGCATATCATTTCAGAAAAAATATAGTATGGTCACTTACCCGGTATTAATGTTAGAATCAAGGAAAGAATATATAATCAAGAAAAAAATAAAAAGATGGATATAATCATGGATTACTCTTTCAAATCTCAAACTAACACGCATCCTTCACCTTTAAAAATAATTTAGTTTATAATCAATCGGGAAAATTGAATTTTTGGTATAGAGTGGTTTAAATAAACAACTAAATTAATGTAATCTGTCTCTCTAATTTTTTTTAGACAAAGAACCTAAGGTATGTACTACCTACCCTAAAGCATAGGTTAGGTCCAGATTCCTGACAATCATTTCCCAACTGATTTCTAAACTCATTCAGAATCAACAAAATTCATATACTTCAGCTCTTTTGTTTGGACAGACTCTAGAATCGGATTCATACTCTGGATGTAAGTTGACTGCACTTTTCGCATCTAGAGACCCGAGCCTCGAGTTTCTATTTTAAATGCTGCAATTTCTCCTAGCGTTGCGGGCATCATACGGCCGATTTTTTCTATCATATGATATGATTTTTTCTTTCAAATGATGTAGCGTTTTTTACCACCTCTGGCATCGGGTAGCCTTCGGTTTTGAAGAATTTGCATTATACAAGTTAAATTAAAAATATTGTTTGAAAGCCTCGGATTAAAGCGGCACTAATAATGAAGTATACTCGTATTGACAATATCATAATGCTAACAGGTAGATTCTAGGACTGGGTTTGGCATAAGGGTAGAATCAGCATATCCAAAAAAAAGTGTACTTATATTAGTTTCGCTGATCAGAACTTATCAGAAAGTTGCGTTCATGTTAATCGTCCAGCAGAAATTGTTTCTGTCTCTGTCTATAAAGGATGTTTTCTGGAGAATGAATTTTGAATAAATGACTAAAATCACTTGAGTCTGAGATTCTTATAGTGGCTTCTGGATGGACACAGGTTGTTGAAGCAGCTTTGCTTTCTCGGGTACAGCGTCTGGAACAGAGACTAATGCATATAGAACCTCGAGTGAGTATGGAAACACGGTGATTATATTTGTGTCTCTGCATCTTTTGACCATTCCCTATCTTTCTTAGTTTTCGGGTTCGGAAAATCCACTCGTATATTGGTATTGCTAGTCTGTTTTATTCGTTAGTGTCAGGTTCGACAAAAGTGTACCCAGGTGTTAACTCAATTGGCAAGTGAGCTTCCGATTCATATCTTATAAACTCGACAAAGAATTCAATGCACTTAAGAGATCTAGAATAGCAGGTTGACATGTCTATTCAGCCTCACATACTCATGTATACGTGTCCGGATATAACCAACATTGAAAGAACCAACTCAATCCAATCTCTAATCATTTGATCATAAAGCTTCCCCTGCAAATGTCCAACCTAACCTAACAACTTAAGCTCCAAAAACAGATATAGATTCCGTCGTATGTCTTTGCATTCATGTTCAGCTGTGATATAACCCTTCCTTGGTTGAGCTCCAAAATTATTTAAATGTTCCATCGCACGTCTTTTCTCTTAATTTGTGCAGTAATTCCTCCTTGTTTGCTTCAGGTTCAATCTCTACTTAAGGTTTTACCAAACCGGTTAACTGCTGACATACTGGAGGAACTTCGCATCAGCAAACAAAACCTGGTATTGTCGATTAACTTGAACAATATTACTGTTTCGAGTGTTTAATTGCCATCGGTTATATTACATTATATTTTTTATGGAAGGTTGAACTGGGTTCAAAGGCAGGAGCTTTAAGACAAATGCTACTTGATCTTTTGGAGGATCCACATGAAATACGCCGTATTTGTATAATGGGGAAAAACTGCACTCTTCGAAAGGAAAACGATAACATGGAATGCTCTCTTCCTTTAGACAAGCAAATTGCTGAGGGCAAGACTTTCAGAATTCATCTATCATTATCCATGTTATGCTTCACCTGAATAAACATTTTTTCAATGTTGCACACTGTCGATCATTACAAGTCTTTTTAATATTTGATTTTTATGTGCAGAAGAGGAAGAAGAAATTGAGATGCTTTTGGAAAATTATCTTCAGAGGTTATTTCTTCATCCCATTTTTAGTGCAGTAACGTATGTGATATCGTCAATGTTTATTATCTTTTCTTTTTTTTTATGTAATTTTTTCATTTTCTACCAATCCCTGTTCTTACTTCTTTTTTCTTCGGATAACGCGTAATCGAGTGGAATCACAATTCATGTTTTAGATTTTCTCTATTTTTCCTTAAAATATAGAGGAGGCAATGGTAAATATGAACTATTAATGCATGATTGTCTTTTCTAATATCAAGGGTATGTTGGAAATTCACTACATTATGCCTTTTTTCTTTTGCTAAAAACTCTTCAATAGTCATGCAAAATGACTCCTTTAGTTGACCTTGGTGTTTTCTGTCGTGGTTAAAGGTACGAGAGTGAGCTATGTCTATGAAGCAATATTTGAAGACATTACCCGAATGTTAGATTGTATTGACTTCAATTCCGCTAAGAAATAGCTGGGAGAGGAACAATGAACTAGTATATATTTACGACCTCATGAAATTTACCGCGATGATATGATTCTGCAACTTCGTTTCCTTGGTTGGTCTAAGGAGAAAAAAATTGTGTTCACATAATATCATTTATTTGCTATATACTAATTGCTCTATTATATTGGTCCAATCAAGAAGACAATCAGAAGCTTGTAAGGAATTTCTTTGCTAAAAAATGAGAAAAGGTTTCCTGGAAAATGATCTGATAAGCATATGTTAATACAAAACTAATCTACATAAAAATAGTGAAGCAGCTTCGCTTGTTTCTGAAGCTAATCTATACTTCATGCTGATACCTTATTGCATTTGCAGGTGTGAATCCTGTCATGGCCAAGCAGAAAGACTTCTTGATTCTGCAAAAGAAATGGAAGATTCCATTGCCGTTAACTTAAGGTCTAAATAAACTTTTATTTTTTCTTGCTTGCTTTCTTGTTTTTTAAGTCTAGTTGCTTCTGTTAATCTAAAATAACATGCCCATTCTCCTCATAATTTATGATGTCAAGTGTTTCAGTTTGTAAGTTGTGATCGATGGACTATTTACCTCTAGGAATGCAAGAAAAGATACAATTACCTCAATAAAGTGAGGAAAATTAGTAATTGATCGTAACTGTATGATAAGGGCCTTGGCTGAATATCTGCTACTAAAGCATCGCCAAACTTTCTGAATCTGTATACTTGAAGAGGGCCAAGCATTTGGTTTAACCTGTCAACAGTTTCCTTCAGAGTTGTTCGGAGAAATATTAATTTCCTGGCAAGAGAGGCTCGTAAGTCTTGAGTAGTACTGCATCCTAAAGCGGAGAACAAAATTACTCGGCGTGTCTCTGCTAAGACTTCCAGTCCTTTTACTTTCCAAACTTGACTATATGCCTTGTAACAAACATTTAATTATACTTGGAGGATTTTCTGGTACTCATTATCCTTAACTATTTTGTTTATCAGTTCCCGGAGGCTTGAAGTGAGCAGGGTGGAATTACTTCTTCAGGTGGGAGCGTTCTTTGTAGCTGTTGGTGCTCTAGTCTCGGGTACGTAGTTCACCAGCAGGGAAAGAAATTTTGATTGCTAGGCTTAATCCTGGAACTTGATTGGTGTTATGAATCTTGCTTCTTCGTACTTTAGACAAATTTACCGGTCATTAGATCTTAAAATAGAAGAATACTCTCGAGCTATGGGAAATTAAGTGGACTGAAACTAAGAAAAAGGAAGCTGTGCATTATGAATCCACGGCGCTGTGCATTTTACCATTTTTGCTTACTAGTTGAAGAATGAAGGAAGACATGATCATAATCGTTGCAAGGGTTGTTTGGTCCAATGATGTCATATTTTGGGTATCAGTATGCCCTTTGTATTTGTAAACCCAGAAGACTAAACTCGGATTGAGATATGATTCTCTGGTTGCAGGTATATTTGGCATGAACTTGAAATCCTATCTCGAAGAGCATGTGGTATGGTCCCTGTTATGGCCTATATAAATTATGCATTTTCATCTCAGCGTTTAGTTGAAGAGCATCTTATACAAATTTTTTTGTTTGAATTATGCAGTTTGCCTTTTGGCTAACAACTGGTGGAATAATCTTTGGTGCTGTCTTGGGATTTTTCCTCATGTATACATATCTCAGGGCTAGGAAAATTCTGTAAATTAGGCAGCTGATCAATATAGGTAAACCTTTATCTCCTCTAGTTCTTTTTTTATTTTGGTTGATTGCTGCTTTGAATTATGATTTTTCGCTGCTATCATTCTATCAATCTATTTATGATACAAATGTGATACTCCGTCGCAACAAATATCTGTTATGAGCTCCTCTAAAGTAAACTAAATTTCATGAAATTGATAAGTTTTGTTAAATGCTCGTAATTGCAACCTGATTCTGTCATTATTTGATTTATACTAATTCAGAATGGAGGACAAGGCATCATGAATGGTGATTTCCGTGTCCTTAATGCGGTCCATTTACGGTTGCCGAGCTGAATGCTACAGCTATGTAAAAGGATGTTTTCAACGGATTTCACCACCCTTTGGCCTTTACCTGACCAAAGAAGTGGAGCTAAAGGGATGCTTTCGTATCAAGCGTAAAATGCATGGTCCCCTATGGGGTGGAGCATAAGATTCCCACATTTATTGTTGCAACAGTACTGCAAATAAGTCCATGGCTGTCCTTACTGGTTGTCTTTGTCCGCAGAGTATACTTCAGTAAAATCCGATTCCATGTCCGTACGCCAATTTTTCTAGTTTCTGTGTTATTATTGTTTTGCCGGAATGGGTTTACATTCATGACAGGCAAATTGGTCGACTATGGATCTGAAATATTAGAAATAAGCTATCGCCACTTCAGCAGATATTACTTGTCCGTTGTTCTTTTTCACCGTGGTTTACATTTGGCCCCGAGGACGGCTGACGGCAGGAAGGACAACAGGAAACTGTTTTTTATTGAATTGTTCCGTTTAATCCGGATTTAAACATGTAATTGATGAAGATGTCCTATAACAGTATGTTTGGGTGTAACGGAATTGAAATTGATTTTAATGATAGGAGATTAAAAAATTAATTAATTTAATATTAAATTGATATTTTTAATAATAAAATAAAATATTTTGTTTTATAATTTCAAAACTAATTCCTATCTCCCAATCCACAGAAAGAGGCTGTTATACCACTTTGTTGAGCAAAAGTGGACCCCGCAGCGTTGTCATTGACCTAGATGGGCCACTTGATCATACCACTGCCACATGGACATACTAAACTTGTCATTGGCTTATGTCGTTTTTAGTATTGAAATTGTGAAGTAATGATTTTGGTTTTATAAATAAGTCCTGGTTTACGATATTGATGACTAATAAATATAAACAAAATTATAAATTATATTTACAATTCCTCTGCAAAAATAAAATAGCCGAAGGGTGTCAAGGTGACGCAGCAAGCCAGGCCGCCAGGGTGTGGGATAGTCAGGAACCTAATTTCTTCTGATAAATATTGATTGATGTTATTGGTCATGATTATAGCCGCCCGTCAGACGTCTTATTGCATTAAATTGATGATTAAGGCTCTATCGTCAAAATCATTTGTTTTTTCCTGTACTAGTCATACTTTTACTTTTCCCAAAATCACATTATTGCATAACCCTACCAGTTCAAATCCATCGTGGTAAGAGCCCATGAACTGGTTTATTAATTGGCTACATTTCCTAAAAGACGCTAAATTAGCTCCACAACCTTTGCATGCTTCCGCCGGAATGCCACTTTTTCTTTTGTTTTACTTTGACAATGACCTCCACATCTCCAGGCCCTGATGCTAGCTGGCTAATATTAAGAAAATACACTCACATTAAAATGGATAAGTCTGGATACCACGCCCCGAGCTAGACTAAATGAATGTTTTCCGTACTGTTTTCTCCGAATTCCGAGGCATAGGAAGCCAACGAGAAGCAGCGCTCAGACAGCAAAATCCCTGAACAGATCAAACAAAATGTACTGATTTCAGTTCCAAATTGACACCCGACACGTCAGATCTCAAAGAGTGGCTCTGACATGCGCTTGAGGAGAAACCACATACTTTTATGGCCATAAAAGCAGTTCTTTCGTCTACAATGAGAATTATTATTATTTTTTTAAATAAAACTTACGATAGGAGGTCAAGAATAAAGTGATATGCTTAAAAAAAGCACTCCATTCACGCTCACGCGGAATGGATGTTTGTATTACTAAAATAGAATTGCTTTTCTTTTTTACTTAGTTAGTAAGATTTTTTTTTTTCAATTTATTCAATATAAAAGGACGTAACAGATTCTTATTCCTACTTTACCTTACTGAAGAAAACGAATGCTATACTGCCACGTGTGAGAGCTGACCCCACACGCTATGGCAGTTTAGCGTCGCTATCGTAATACAGTGCAAGATTAAAGCGTCAACAGAAGGCATCGTTGGTGATGCCTTTTCCTTTTGTCGAATGTTAAGGATAAAAAGAGTACGGAAATCCGCCTCTTCCCGCTTTCTGCTAGTTGGTTGCGTATAGAGTAATTCTAGTCTCCATGACTGGGAAGCTTCCGAGGCCCCACCCTATAAATAAAATATACTTAATCAGTTTTATAAAAAAAGGAAAAAAAATTAAAAGTGGTCAAATTTTTGGAATATAAATCTTATACCAAACCCAAATCTCGCTGTCACATTTAACGAGAATGATACAAAAGCAACAAAATTAGAAGTAGCAGGTTGACAGAACTACCCATAGCCATCCCAATTCAGATCTGGCTAAATCCCCGAATGTGATTCCGATTCGAAAAATACCCACTCGGGTGGTCAGATCAGTAAACCACAGACGAATTTAAGGCGAGGTTATATAACCGCTTACGTTGCACCCGACCATCCTGCCCACTAATTTACCCTGCCCGCAGACGTGGCGGTAACAAAGTAAACCACGTCTGTTCATTTGAACTGTCATCGCTTTTGTCTCTTTGTTTAAAATCCTTGACCCTTTGGGCTTCTTGGTCGTCTCATTTTTGTCCTAAGGATTTTCACGTCCTGTGCTCTGTAAGACTTGCTCACACTGACAGTCTAAGTCTCTGAAAACTTACTTATGTCTCGACGTGGCGGAGACGGTGGTCGTAGCCAGCATCACGACCAGGATCGCGCCTCTCAATCCGCTCGACGAGGGGGCGATGGTGGAGGTGGAGGCAGGGGCAGGGGTAGAGGCGGAGGACGAGGTGGCGGACGCGAAGGCCGTGGTGGTGGAAGAGGTGCTCCTAGCCCTGGCCCTGCTACCATTTCTGTTCCTACTGAAACGCCTTATGCTCCTGCTCAGGCGGTTAGTCGTGCTCCAGTACAAGCACCGTCAAGCTCTGCCTCCCAACCTACTGCGATGACAACAAGCCGTCCAACTGCGGCTCCTCAACCCGCCACTAGCCCCCAGCAGGCTATGATTAAGGATATTGAAAAGAAACTGACCTTAGCCGAGGTTGGAGCTCCGTCGTCCAAGGCGCTGGTGCCACCGAGGAGGCCGGGATTTGGGACGGCGGGAAGGAAAACGATGGTTAAAGCTAATCATTTTGTTGTTAATATTTCCGATAAAGATCTACATCACTATGATGTAAGTGCCATTTACATTATTATTTATACAAATTTAAGTTTATCGTTATTCACGATTCGTTATATTTTTTTAGCAAATTTTTATATATTTTCTTTAAAAATCTTAAAAGTTTTTCTTTTATCTTTTTAATTCTGTCAACTTCATATTTTTATTTGTTATTTATTTTTGTTTTATTGCTCTTGTTTGTTTTCGTTATTCATATCTTGTTTTATTAGTTTTTTATTACTTGGGCATGTTTGCATTCTTATTTTAATTTATGTCAGCTGATGACAGCTCACGAGAATTTGATGACAAAAATAAAAGAATGTTATATTATTATCAGAGTATATTTTTTTTATAAAATATATTTGGATGTTTTTAATGCATGACTTGTTTTTTAATATTTAGGTAAGCATAACTCCCGAAATCACTTCAAAGAAAGTGAATAGAGATGTCATATCAGCACTAGTAAAACTATACAGAGAGACACATTTGGGAAGGCGGCTGCCAGCTTATGACGGAAGAAAGAGTCTATACACCGCAGGAGCTTTACCTTTTGACAATAAAGAGTTTATTGTTAAGTTGGTTGAGAATGATAATCCTGCTGAGTCATCTACATCTATCAAGTATAGTTGATTTTTATATATAATTTTTTTAATTTCATATTTTAGGATTGGATTCTCCATGACTTATGACTAATTTTTTCCGTTTTTACTTGAGAGTAGAAGGGAACGTGTGTTCAAGGTGGTGATCAAATTTGCTGCTAAAGTTGATGCATATCATTTGCGTCAATTTTTGAGTGGTCGCCAAAGGGATGCTCCACAAGATATCATTCAAATTCTTGATGTCGTTTTAAGAGCAATTCCATCGACTGAGTAATGCAACTTTTAAATGTCTTTATTCATGTTTTTTTTTTTTTCCTCGTTTGTATTTTCTCACTTGATGCAATTGTGGATTTGGTTTGAGTAGATATGTTGTTGTTGGGAGATCATTCTTTTCTCCCAAGTTGGGACAACCGGGTGAACTTGGTGATGGAATTGAATATTGGAGAGGGTACTATCAAAGTCTTCGGCCGACTCAAATGGGACTATCTTTCAATATTGGTACAATGGTTGAATGACATTATCTTTTTTTGTGTGATGATGATTATTCTCTTTATTTAATTGGTTAAAGATAAATGGTAGTACTTGTTGTTCTGATGATGATTATACTAACATTCTGTCCAGATGTATCGGCTAGAGGTTTTTATGAGCCAATTTTAGTAACTGAATTTGTTGTCAAGTACTTCAATATAAGGGATCTGTCAAGGCCTCTATCTGATCAAAATCGACTTAAGGTAATTTTGTTTTATTTGTTGATTTTGTTGTGCTACTGTGCTGGCAAACTTCTGTGGTCTTTTATGTGTAAATTGCTTGTTACTGAAGCAAAGTATTCTTTTGTCTTGTTGTGAAATAAAATTCTGTTTTGTTTAAGTTGTTAAAGCATAACCTATTATTGAATTTTTTTATGTTCCAATAAATGTTATTTGCGTTTGTTTCTCTCCTGAACTTCAGGTAAAAAAAGCTTTGAAAGGAATTAAAGTACGTGTGTCTTATCGTGAATATACTAAGACATTCAAGATTACAGGCATCTCTGCGGGACCAGTGAGCCAAACAATGTGAGCTTACAAATTATTACCAATATATACTTGCTTATATCACCCTACTTATGTATTGAATTTTTTAAATGTGTCAAGTTCATGTTTTTCAATTCTTTTTATAAGATCCAGTTCTACTCATGTGAGCTAATTTTAAATAAGAGTCTTAATGCGAAGATGAAATGCAAGTAAAGACAAACAAAAGTACCTGAATTGTAGTTATTTTTTAACACTAGTTGAACATTTCAACTATTCTTGCATTTCTCCTTCTAAAATCAGTACATGTTTGTTTTATCATATACATTTTGTTTCAGATTTAGACCATGAATCAGCAATCATATTTATAGTTTTATAGGTGGCACACTCGTGTAAAAATTATAAATAGAATTGAACATTTAACTGCATATTAGTTGTAATAGCATGATGTGCCACAGAGTGGCCAGATGCGTGGAAGAATATACACTTGTTTCTCCTCCTTCACCAAGTATAGTAGATTTTTTAATATTGTAGGAGATAAAGATCTTATACTTTGCCTTTGATCTTACATTTCATATTGATGTAATAATGTTGCATTCTAAATAAGAGTGTATTGTATTACTGTAAAAGAAAATAATTAATTTTTTATTATATTAGATTCAATAAATCGACGTACTAGGATAAATAAATTGTATTAGAAGAATGTTTAACTTTGCAGTATAATGTGCAAACCAAGATTGGAAATTTTGTGTAGGCACAAGAGCAGCTCAAAAATGGGAAAGGATAAATAACGTTGTAGTATGTATGGGACTTGATGTGATGTTCTGTTGCCAAAAAATCAAGATGCTTATTCTTTATCATTTTTTTCTCAGGTTTCTCCTTGACGATAAGAAAACTAAGTTGTCAGTCCTTCAATACTTTCGTGAGAAATACAACATTGCTCTTAGATATTCTTCACTACCCGCCCTTCAAGCAGGGAGTGATGCAAAATCTATTTATCTTCCAATGGAGGTTGCCTGTTTTATATGTAAATTTGTGGTTATAGGTAGTGAGAAATGGCTATTCAGCCCCTTTGCTAACAAAAATATCCCTTTATTTGCTTATACAGCTTTGTAGCATTGTTGAAGGACAAAGGTACTCAAAGAGACTGAATGAAAGGCAAGTCAATAACCTGTTGCTTGCAACTTGTGAACGCCCTGTTGATCGAGAGAGAAATATTCAGCAGGTGAAACATTCTTGAAAATTCTTGCTCACAGTTGATAATCATTTCCATCAAATTTCTAGTATGTTTTGTGTTTGTTTTTTGTCATTGCTTTACTGCCTCTTTTTTTTGTGGGTAGATGGTTTCTAAGTGCAATTTCAGTGGCCATGAACTCGTAAACTCTGAATTTGGTATTGAAGTTAGCAATGCATTTACATTAGTGGAAGCTCGTGTTCTGCCACCCCCTATGGTAATTCTACATGTAATATTGAGATTCATTCAAAGGATAATGTTATTTTAATTCAAAAATAAGTATAAGATTATTTTTGTGTTGGATTATGGCAGCTTAAGTATCATGATTCTGGGCGAGAAGTTCGGGTTGATCCCCAGTGGGGGCAGTGGAATATGATCAACAAGGTACAGTAATACTCTTGTTAGTAGTGGCTTATTAGGGCCCAGGGAAAGTCATTTTTCTCTTTCTTTTCAAATGATAGCCTATAATGTGTTTAGAATTGGTTACATAAATGATGACGAAGCAATTGCAATTTTTTGTTGTTTTTTCTGTACATTGTTCTGTTGATTATGTTTCTCGAGAAAACTAAAGATTCACTCTGGTCGGAATTCAAATTTTCTCATTTTGGACATCATTGATGTACTTATTCGTTATTGTTTGATCTTGAAGAAAATGGTGAATGGCGGAGTTGTGGATTGCTGGACTTGTGTGAACTTTTCTCAGCAGGTTCGCAGAGATTTGCCTGACGTATTCTGCAAGCAATTGATTGACATGTGCCAAAGTAAAGGGATGGTATGTCTTAAATACCTTCCTAATGCATCACTGTGCTCTCTTTTATGCCAGTATTCGAAGCTTAATATGTTTTGCTTTGTTAGATATTCTTTATGCTATAATATATTTTTCTGTTGTTAGGTTTTTAGCCCAAATCCAATTCTCCCAATACTCTCAGCTGATTCAAGACAAATTGAGAGAACTCTGAATGATATTCACAGCCAGTCCACTAAAATATTGTCAAATCAGGGAGGAAAACAACTTCAGTTATTGATAATTATTCTACCTGACATTAAGGGTTCTTATGGTTGGTGACAGAACTAGATGTAAATTTACTGTTTAATCCACACATTCGTGCCATTTATTTTCTTTTTCCTGTGTAGGGAAAATTAAACGCATTTGTGAAACAGAGTTAGGCATTGTTTCACAATGCTGTCAGCCAAAACAAGCTATGAAGCTTAGTAAACAATATCTTGAAAATGTTGCTCTCAAAATCAATGTGAAGGTTTGTTTTTTTCTGTAAAGTAAATTCATCATTTGCTATTTGCTCTTTATATTATACACTAACAGTTAAGGGTTGGAACTAGGCTGGTGGGAGGAACACAGTGTTGAATGATGCAATTTTGAGGAGGATTCCTCTTGTTACAGATGTCCCTACAATTATTTTTGGTGCTGATGTAACCCACCCACCCCCGGGAGAGGATTCTAATCCTTCAATAGCAGCGGTATTTCAAGCTTTTTCCTTGCATAATTCGATCCTATTAACTATTTCTAAGAAGTTCTTTGGTTTTGATACAGGTTGTTGCTTCCATGGATTGGCCTGAGGTAACAATGTACAGAGGAATAGTCTCTGCACAAGCCCATCGAGAAGAAATCATCCAGGATCTTTATAAATTGCGTGAGGATCCAAAACGTGGTTCAGTTCATGAGGGAATGATCAGGTTGGATTGATCTTTATACTCTCCCATTGACACTTACATGTTTAGCTAATCTAGTTTGCCATCGGCAGGGAATTGTTAATAGCATTCAGAAAAGCAACTCAATATAAACCTCACAGGATTATTTTCTATCGGTAAGTTAGTGTTTTGTCATTTTTTCTTATTATCATTTCATTTTGCTAGCTTTCTTTCAATGTCATTTTACTGTTATTATTATTATTATTATTATTATTATTATTATTATTAATATTATTATTATTATTATTTTGCAGGGATGGTGTCAGTGAAGGACAATTTAGCCAGGTTTTGCTACATGAGATAGATTCTATTCGAAAGGTACTTAGTTGCATATTTAGTTGGAGAAGTTCTTAGGTTCGTGATTTTGCCAGGAAATTTTGCTAAAAACTGTCTGTTATATGCTTTTTTGACTTGGTGTTTGTTGGAACTGGTGGTGTCTTCCATATTTTTGTAACTGTGATGAAGGTCTGATTGAGCAGTTTGATCATTGACTAGGTAGCTTTTGGTTAATGTGCTTGTGGGAGATATAACATAAACCTTTGAAAAGACTTGCCATATTTACCATTTCTATCAATCAATCTTGGTTGCCAAAATGCTTCATCCAGGCTTGCGAATCACTGGAGAGTGGTTATCAACCTCGAATTACTTTTGTTGTCGTGCAAAAAAGGCACCATACTCGGTTTTTTCCTGCTGACCATGGAAGGCGTGATCAGATGGATAGAAGTGGCAACATTCTACCAGGTTCAAACTTTGTCGTTTTCAGATGAATCATGCTATCTATTTGCATGAAACTGAATCACTCTCTTGGTCATGCATTATCAGGTACGGTCGTGGATAGACAAATTTGCCACCCCACTGAGTTCGACTTCTATCTCAATAGCCATGCTGGTATCAAGGTGAGGCTGTTTCAACCCGTTAAAGCATGCATAATCATTTTTTTATGGGATGCCTCTAATTGATGCTAAACTGTATGTAATTTGATTTCTTTTCTTTATATTCGTTCAGGGAACCAGCAGACCATCCCATTATCATGTTTTATTCGATGAAAATGGGTTCAATGCGGATGCCTTGCAAACATTGACAAATAGTTTGTGCTACACGTAATATTCAATTACACGACCTGGTCATACTTTATCGATTATGTTTCATATGTATCTTATACACACTTGAACTGTGTTTCCAGGTATGCGAGGTGCACTCGCTCAGTGTCCCTTGGTTAGACCTGATCGCCCTTTTGTTTGTTTTTTCAGTGTAATATTTTCACCTCAACATCAATACTCTAATAGTTCTTACCTTTTGCAGTGCCTCCTGCTTATTATGCCCATTTAGCTGCTTTTCGGGCTCGATATTATATTGAACGGGAGACATCAGATGCTGGATCCACAGGTGGCAGGAGTACAACAGGATCTAGTGTAGAAATTGTCTCTCTTCCCATTATCAAAGAAAATGTGAAAAACGTCATGTTTTACTGCTAGTTGTGCCCACCCTGCAGCTGTTTTTGGGACAACCTTTTGCCGTAGTTTAGTAGTTACCACCATCCGGGTGTTGATAGTCCGATAGACGATGAAGAAGATAAAAGCTACGTATACAAAGAAGCATTACCGCCACAGAATGCGTCAGATCATCATCTTCTGCGCAAGATTTCATTTCCGTAACAGCAATCAATGCTGTTTTTGTTGCTTCAAAACGAAGCATTGTTTTGTAATGATGTGTTTTGAACATTAGTTTGGCTCGTAAGTAAATTACTTCAGTATCGTTCTTGCTTAACAAAGAGAACCCTGGCAATTGCGGCCATGACTTTCCTGACAGCCAACCATTTACTGCCCACTTTACGATTCCCCTCTATTCCAAACATGGAGGGGATCCCATTTCCCCTCTAAAACAAATCAACCAATCATAAACGTGGGTCAGCTTCTACTTCCTGAAATGTAAATGATCTGAAGAATTGTCAAAGAAAACTGTGCTATATATATGTATATACACGTATCATTAAAAGAAAAATAAATTTGATTTTGTATAAATATTCTGCTGATAGTTCAATGATCCTGTATGAGAATAATTTACAAAGCTGCCAGCAGAGTCACTCATAATGTTCGTATGGGAAGTCTTTAGAATGCATGGATGATGAGATGTGACTAGAAGGAAGAACTCCGATGAATACCCCACACAAACCTATGGCTGACCTGCCAGCTGCTTACTTTCGACCAAAACATCAATATATGACCCGTCCAACTGCTAGAAATATAGATCGGCACGAGCATTATAGTGTAAGAAAGAATGGAAGACTTGGAGGTGTTGCGGGATATGCTACAAAAGTTGGTGGCGGCAAAACATAAACATATAGAGCAGGAAAGCTATCATGGTCGTCGCTATCACACTGCCCGGCTTCTCATCCCTCGGCGAACTGTTGTTATTTAGTGTCCCTGCATTGACGTATTCGCTTTTCCCTGTGTTCATGGTTGTAGAAACATTTACCGAAGTGGAGCCTGGTAAGATAGATTCACAGACAAGGGGTCAGAGAACTGGAGTTATAATGTTTGATCAAACATTACAAGTTAAAAGAGTTTGACATTCTGTCAAAGGATCAATGGCATTGATCAAACAGAATGGATAACGTTTAAATCCTTCAATTACTAGTAAACTTTGAAAATTATCCATCCACATGAGTTAAGGTATATATACTTCTCTAATCAACCACACTTACAGTCATAGTTGGCCCATCCGATCCTTTGATTAGCTATATCATAAACAACAATTTTGTTTTTCAGAACAAGATCTGCAAAAAGAAGACACCAGTATGTTGCCGAAAGATAAGTACAAGAGAAAAACGAGCAAAATCCAGGAAAGCTAAAACACTGTGATTATTAACAAAGCTCCGGCGAATTATATTTGTATTTGATAGTGCAAACCTTCTGGGTTGTCAGGTTCAATGTATGATTAAATTGATAGGGAACAACTGTTGCTAACCTTGTAAATTCTTTTCTTTAATTATTTGATTAAATTGCCGAGAAAAAAAAAAGTAAACAGATGGGAAGAAAAAAGCATTAAGTAAGCAGATTGAAACTGAAAAAAAAATAAAAAAATTGTTGCAATACCTCCAAGGATTGTTATAGATTGACCCTGAAGTTTCTGGAAGCCAATGCACCAGAGAGCAGCACCACCCTAGAACACCAAGGTTGTTAATTGCAATCTAAGAGACGGAAAATGCTAAACAAAATCTAAGATTTATACCAAAGAGTCAAAGTGGTGTGGATACTAACACCAAAAGGTCATGGTTGAAAAGAAACAATGGATTTACGGTACATGTTACTCATAACCAGACAAGATTCACAAGTTGAAAGAAGAGATTCTGTATGAAGGAGATGAAACCTTGAAAATTAGGATGCCAAAGAATAGTGTTAACACTGCTCCTGTCATCCAAACACATTACGTTTACCATGCCATATGGTCTGGCAAGACCGGGAGAGAATGAAGATTAAAATTGTTATGGCAGTGTTTGTCAAGGGCCAATGAACAGATAGTGAAGAAAACATGAGCGATAGTGGTAAGTTAGCTAACACGATTGCAGCAACACCAAAACACCGAAAGCCAAGAACTGGCCGATCAAAAAGAAGGGAAAACAGAAAGAGAGTAAGAGAGGAGCAGTGAATCATGAGTCTAGCTTTCAGTTCTGGAACAAATCAAGGAGATACTCCTTTCAAGGTGGGAAATCCCATGTTCTCCAATTATATTCAGTCGAGAGTATGGAGACATAAGCTTTAAGTAGATACACAGTAGAAGAAAATAAGCTAGAAAACTCACAATGGAATTTTGCTGTATTAAGTAGTCCTGAGGATTGAGAATCATCGATGCACCAGCCTCAAAGTTCAAACTAACTTGAGGAAATAAGTCATTGACGCTGAGGATGAAATATATATATATATATATATATATATATATGTAAAGCCGGGTTACAACCATCTCGCAGAAACTGTAAATATAGAAAATGAACTGAGACAAAGCATTTAGGTAGTGAACCTTGAGCTGATTAAATAGCATTGGTTTCCTTTGGCATTATATGGTTGGACTGACGGCGAAACAGCAGCTGTAATCTGTACAAGAAAGAAATTATGAGTTCCAATCATTAGTAATATTCAATATCAAATTATTAGCTGTAAACTCTGTATACATTTACCAATGAAACTAGATAATGTGTTATAAAAATGTAGTCTCTGACGATAGACACTAATTATCTCTATCTGTATAAGATCCCTGACAATGCTAGTCCATCAACCAGGCATATAAAATCTACACTTACCGCACTGACAAAAGGATTATATGCTGCTTCTGAAAGGTAAGCCAAAGTTGTTCCAGAATCAACTATAGTTCCTTGACTGGTTGATGTTGCAAAAACAGATGGATCAATGGCTAAGGTTTGGCCATTGACAGAAATACTCTGGAGGTTTAAATTATAATGAGGCCTGAAATTACAAACAACCAAGTATTCAGTCATGTTCCAAGGCTTTGAGCCTTTTTTAGATAACATGAGTTCTGAGCTATCTATCTATCTAAATCACGAAATGAGCTTGATTAAAAGTTATCAATGGAATGGACGGATCTTAATCCTAGAAACGAGCTCGATAGAATTGAACTGTTAGCTGATAATTGAAAGCTCTGCTGACTGACAAAATGATCACTAACACTCAAATCATCCAGGATTGCTTGCATGGGTAGAGATTTCAGATCACGGATGATATTGCTTTGACAGTAGGGTAGAAGAAGTACATCCATATGCACATGCATAAACAAGTTTGGAACTGATATCAATATTGAGTTTTGTTCTAGAGCATATCTTGTTAAAAACGTAGTGAACTGCAAAGAAAGACTCATTGTGCTAGCATTTTTGAACAACATTAACAACAGGAGATTGTTGCCTTTATTGCCCAGATTAAACATGAACGAAGAAGAAAATGCAAGCCATTTTGTTTTTATCATTTGAACTCTGGCTTATGACATGAATCGGTGAAAAAAAAAGGCATATCTCATTCCTTCAAACGTAAAACTGAGGTCCAATGATAAGTAACATCACCACAATGAACTAAACTTAATAACTAGTGATAGTTTAATTGTATCAAAAGCAGTAAAAATAGCTAAAAGAAAAATTCTTGAGTAAAAACTCGATGATTATGTTAGCGTTGTCAAAGGAAAATGGTATGAAACATGACTGCTTTAATTGATCACATCTTCCCACTAACCCCAAATGCGTAAGTGATGCCATATGAACCCAGAACGATAATTACCAGTCAGAAATTCTTGATAGAAATTATTCCAAGATATAAACTTATGATGGGATGGTTCTTTGAATAATCTCAACTCATTAAGCTGTAAGGAGAATTTATGAAAGATTATGTTCTGTAACACAACCTTATCTTTTCCTGCGTGATAAAAGATGCTATGGAGACAAAAGAGGAAGGAGAACATACATTGATGGTACAAGAGGGGTGTAAACGATATTAGGCTCCACAATTTCACCAAGAACCAGTATACCACCGCCAATATCGTCCCCCTTCAGGCAATGGGAGAATGCTCTGGGTGTAATCCCCTGTGAGGCCAGTTGTGAGATGACAGACATACCCTGTTGGCCAAATCCAAATATCCCATCCACTGCTCTGTCTGATTTTGTCAGGTCTCCAGTCTGTAATGTGCTACACCTATTTCATATTCACCGTCCAAATACATTACTCCAAGTGCATTAAAAAATGGACTTTCAGTACTTTAATGCTTTTGACATATCAGTGATATCTCACCCGAAAACAATCTGAGCCGAAGAATTATTAATCACAGACCCACCAAGAATTGTGTCAAAATGCAGCAAATCTGAAACATAATTGCCTCTTGTACCACTTCCATCTCCATATTGGAATGTGTAATCACACTGATCATTTCCTGAAGAACAGGAAGAATCTGAGGACTGAATTCCAAGACTACATCTTTGGTCCGAACAAGAGATCAACGAAGCAGTCGGTGAGCTCCCAGGATCAAAGAAATTGAGCGGAATCTGTAAGAGAACCAATACTGTCAATATTGCAGCACTAAATCGCTCTACATTCTTTCCCAAACTTTTAGAGACTAGACTCAAATGCGTACAAAAATATAAAATATGAAGCGAAAATGAACCTTACTTGGAGTCCACTAGATCCAGGGCAACCATTGCATGAAACGCAACTAACCCACAAAACATCACTTCCAGTATCTATTTGTACATAAAAATCTTTTGGAGGAGTACCTAATTGCAATTTCGTGAAGTATAGCCTGCAAAAGCCAGCCATGAATGATTAAGAACCAGTCAAACAAAACTGGCAACCAAGTTTAACCCAAAAGAATTTGATGCATAAACTGGAAATAGAGTTGACCTCCAAAATAATCAATCCAAAATGGAAAAGAACAAAAAAACTCAAAGAAATTCAAGCAGTCACAATAAAACAATCGACAGACTTTTCAGTAATCGGGTAACGAGTCCAATACAGCCTCGCCCATGACAAAACAAAAAAGGAAAAAGAAACAAACGGGAGCGTGCGACTAATACAAACCAAAAAAGAAAAAAAAAACATAACCCAGTATCGTACAGAATGCGTAAAAGCAATCATAAGAACTTAAATATTTTTACCCAACGAGGAAGGGATCAAAAGTGCCTTGAACAGGAAAATCCACGACCCCAGCGGCGGCCTGCAACATTCTCCCATGTCTGACTCCGTCTCTCTCCTTCAGCTTGCCAAGCTCCACCTTGTGGCTCGCCGGAATAACCCTCTCTAACGTGAAATGCGCAGGCAAGGAGCTAGCAGCCAACGCCACGTGGAACACTACGGCGGCGACCAGTATTCCCGCGCGAAAATACGGTGCCATCTCTGTCCCCCTCTATAATTATTATAATTATGACCCCTCGTCCTCCCTTTATGAGTTTTTCCAAAGATTTGTTCGGTCAAATCCAACAAGACCGAAAATGTCAGTTTTTAACGGTTAGGTTTTCCCTCAGGCCCGTCTTCGAAACTGAAAGCCAGGTAGGGAGGCCGACTAATAATGGAACTCTTCAAGGATAACGAACGAGAGAAAGAGAGACGGAACAGAAACAACAGAGCATGGAAAGGTAACAGAAGTTCAAAACAATATAAATAAGGTTAAAACGTTAAAAGCTGTCTCGTCACCCTTCTTTATTTATGGCATTACGTCATTTTTTTTTTTCTTAATCTTTTACTTCTGCTCTTCTTCTACATATATTAAGCTCAGCTTTATTTTCTTGTCTGTTGTATGGAGATGAGGATTTTCTTTACGTGCTTCCTGTTCGGTAAACTACCTGCCTGCTGCATCGTGCTCGCAGTTTCTACCCTTTATTTATTCTTTTATACGGTACACTCTTTACTTCTTTAATGGTAGTCCCTGGTGTTGTACGGGTACATGATCTACATTTCTTGGCCCTACAAATTGTCAGAACTTGTTTGTGTTTCCAGTATTAGAATGGCATGTTGGACTATGAACTAGTTAGAATATTTACGATGTTATCTTACCTTCGAGGAAAAAGCCAAAACTACAAAGATTTGGTCCATTTGGAATTTTACAGTATCATTCACCATATTATTAGGAAATCAAATAAATAAAGTTTTTTTGGTCTACCTAATAAAGTACACGTGGGGTTTTCGGATGGATTCCCGATTATACAACTTGTCAATTTTCTTGCAGTTCATGTTAGGCCTCTAACCACGTCTCCTCCTAGAGAGAGGACACATGCTTTCGCGTATTCGAGACATCCAAAGTCTTTGGTATTTGCTTGTACGGTGATGTGAACGATTCATGAACCCTAAAACTAGAGTGATTTCATTTGTTTTGTTGTGCTTCGAGTCCTTTTTTCACTTGTTTTTACTTTGGGTGTGAGTGGCCCGCCCCATCGCTTAGCGGGGAAGAGCTCAAACTGTGGCCACCAGTTGAAATAAGATCCAGACCCTCCTCTCAAACTAAGCTAGAACATTTTGTGTCTGCTTTAGGCACTTTAGCGCAATCCAATGCATAATTATTTGACATATTTGCTTTACCGATTCTGTTTCTCTTGAAGGGCTGCAAAAGATCATAACCCACATTCCAGTTTTTTCATCTAGTGCTCTATGCTTTGAAGCTTTTTTAAAAGGAAAAATTTGAGTTACCTTTTGGGTAATGACTTATCTATCCTTATACACTTTGAACGAAGGCCTATGGAAATTGCTAGAGATATTTATGTAATAAATCATTTGATAAAAAAGAAGCTCGGGGTTAGAATCTGAAGATATGTACTGTTTTTCTATAATTAATAAAAATATGCTAACACTTAAAACCACAAAATATAACCAAAAATTTTTTTTGTATAAATTTTCAAGACAAAATTGACCATTAATAATGCCGACCGTGTGCCGATTGCGGTATATTACATCTACTACGGAGGGATATATCCGTCATTGGACTGGCTCATCTCCCGAAAATAGTCAGGGGGTTTGAAGGTTTGACCGGTAGAGGCAGCAAAGCACTGCAAAGCGTAAACAGATGAGCCGGCGAAAGTACTGTCCCCGTTACGGATGTACGCCGGTGGGCACATCCCTTGCGGGTCCCACATAAGAGACACTATCATTTGCATCGTTGCACTTAATGGTAACATAATTGGTTATTCGGATTCGAATCTCAATTAATCAGAATGAATTTCTTTGGTTACTCTTTTGCCCTTTTTTATTTTCTCATGCTTCTGTGTAAGCTTGGATGTAACGATCGGCTTTTCTTCATTATTCACATATGACCATTGGCAAAGGACATGTTATAATTATCTTATTTAACAATATTTACCAATTACAAAATTCAATTTGGACATAATTAATTTTTTATGGGATTTTGACTGACAAGGGTGGATCCCTATTAGTAAGAGAAATTTGAATCCGGTTAAATGCTTAAAAAATTATATAGCCTTCCAATTGTTGATCGTGTCCAAGGACAGTTATTTGCAATGCTTAAGAATGTATTATTGACTTGAAATTTTCTTTCTATGTTCATGGTAACCAAGGAACGGAAAACATGGTCATAAATTGACAAAACCAAAGTCGTAATTCAAAAAAGCCAATAGCTATAAACTTACGTTTTCAGTAACGTTAAAGTTGGTATTTCATAACCTTATCACTATCTATGACGTAGATTCGAGCTAATCGAATCTGATATGTTAGTTTGGGTTGATTTTGTATTTTAATTGTATAGTTTATCTTGAATTCTCCGATCAATTGTCAATAAGATTTGATATCTACTTTTTTTTAATGAAGTGGACTTCGTCAAATTTATGAAAAAACTCGTTATGACAAGAGCATGAACCTAAACTGTTCTTTATAATTAATCTACTGGATCAACTCTTCTATAGAACTCTTTATCTATGGGTAAGTAATACTTTTAAAGCTCGTAATACCCACTTGGCCACGGCATGCATGACGCTCACGAAGTTGAAATGTTTGGTTAATTGAGTAAAGTGCATTAGACTTGTGCACCAGATATACCCTGCACTTCTCACCAATTGATGATGCTGAACTTTCCTTGCAAGAGACATGGCAACAACATCCGCGTAAAGACTCAGATAAAGCACATAAACCTTTTTCGTGGGTGGCTTACGGGTGATATCTGGCTTGACTTGTTCAATTCAAGTTTAGGTTATTAATTTGGTGTTCCATTCCTGTTTATTGACTTATAGTATAGGGCCTGATGCATGAACAAGAAATCAAACAATCACGTAGACCTGCTCTGGCTGAATATATAATTTCTTCAAGATAAATATTCACCATTTTCTCTGGAACATACTGGGACAACTAAGGCTTACAAATTAATTATACATGAATCGATCCTTTAGTGCTTTGGGGTTCGCTTAAAATAGGATTAAATGGGATAGATGCGGCTAAGTTATGGTTGATTCTCATGTGTAGATATCTTACTTCCTAAGCAACTGTTGTTTTAGTTATTGCACAAGCAGAGTTTCAATCTGAATAGCTTAATAGTTTTTCATCTTTGATTGTAGTGATTAATCTTTGTGTCATAAATATTAATTAAAAATATAGCAAATATTTTAAAATATTTTATATCAAAATCAAATATAACTGTTTCTTTATATTGTGGATTTATTTAATATTTTTATCCCTTTATAATAGATTAGAAGTGTAGATTTAATAGTCTTGTGATTTTTCACATGAGGACTACGTCAATCGAGGATACGGTCACATTCGTACTGGGGATAGCTGCTACCTTATCCTTGCTTTCATCAAAATCCTCTTTAATTTCGTCGGTGTCGCTAACTATTGCCTACCTTTTTTTCGTTTCTTTTTGTGATTGGTTTAGTTACATTATAGGTAGATAGTCTGGTTAGGTGCATCATTTAAAGTGTTTAGAACAAAAAGGCAACGTCCTACTGTCACATTCCCACCAAACATATGTATGATTTCAGCTAGTTATCCTCCAATCACTCTCATCGGGCCTGTCCTATTCTAGCTCTTGTTTTCCAGAAAGGATCGAGCCTATGTTATGTTTTTATCATTGCCATCTATCACCTTGGTCCTGCAAAACTTATTTCACGAGTAGAAAACAAAACGGGATTAAAACCCACGAGCTAAAGTATGGGGAAACACACACATATAGAGTTCATAAATTGTATGAAGTGATCGTGTGCTAAACTTTGACATCAGTGCCACAATCGAATTAAGACTGTCACAGTCAAACTGTGACATTTTCCAATTGGATTCACTGACTACTTTGGTTTAGAGACCCACTTTAAGAACAATGAGAAGAAAGAGTGTGGGGAGTTTTGACCTCTTTTATGGAAAAATTTGGACGCCATGCTTCAGGTTCAACTGCAAAGAGTTGAGAAGACCTCAGTGACTGTTATTTTTTCTTTTCCTATATTATCAAACAGTTGGTGTGCCTGCGTCAATATTTAGAAAAACTTGATATGTAAAATCTGGTTCCGTCCATATCTCCTTAAAAGGTCAGACTCTAAAAACTCTGTATTGTAATCTGTCTGTCTAATAAACATAGCGGACTGTGGAGCTAATAAAACTTCCTTCCATACCCTATAAAATCAGAGTTGAAATGTTTCGGCATCGAGGAGTGACAAGGATCCTTGGCGTGTTCTTGGGTAGTGAAAAAATGCAGATTAGCATATCCTAGACTATCCTGGCAAGAACTTCTACCGGATCATAGGTTATATCTAAGACAGTAAGGAATCAGATTCTAGCTTAACCTCCCCTTTTTTTCAAATTTCGTATTACCGTATTTGATAAAATCGTAAGTTCTTCTATTCAGAGTGTTTTTTTTTCTGGGTATAATTGAGATCAAAAGTCTGGCCCGTTCTGGCCCGTTCTGGCCCATGTGTCTAATATCTTTGGGCCTGCGGAGATTTTCATCTCCTTAATAGAAGAGAGTTGTCAAAAATAATTATTTTTTAAATTGCAACCAATTAGTCAACCAATTAGTCTTCTTAATATAATTAATAATTTCTCAAAGAAAAAAAAGAAGACGACTAGTGCAAGAGACATAATGCGCACGACATTATTATCCACTCGTTATATCTAGATTAAACTTTCCATCAAATCTGTCAGAAAATCCATGCCGGTATCGTGGTGGAATTTGGCTTTTTCAGATCATAGGAATTAAATCATTGTTCTTGTGCACCTGAGGGCCGATTGTGGGTAGGTGTGCATGTTCATCGTAGTGGACAAGCATAATGAGTTCACTTTTTTTTAATTGAGATAAGCTGCGTCCGGACAAGTATCTGAATATAATTGGTGGGTACATAACCCTCAAGTCCAAATAGGGTTGATTTTATCACCACTGATAATTGATTAATGTATCCGAAAGTATGATCATCTACTGGTTCAAAAACCCACATCGAGTTCAGTTCTTTGTTTTACTGGTAAAATTTGTTAGTAACAAAATAAACTCAGAGAGTAGGTGTTGTAATTTGAATGGCTCAAGGAGTACTACCAATGAGTTATTTCTGCTTTCTGTACAATATAATTATAGAATTATAAAGCCAAGTACATCAATTTTTAATCTAATTTATTTCCGACCAACGTAATTTATAATTCTTATAAGTTTACATATGAAACGCAAAATTATTTATATATAACATAAATTCTGAAACTCAAAAATAACATTAGTGGAACAATGATGCTATACCCTACATATAGAAATAGGCAATTAATCGTAGCTTTCAGGAACATTCCAAGAATGAAATAGAAAAGAAACCAATTATGAAGGTCCCCTCGGACATCAAATTATGATTCCCACGCTTGCACCAACAACCACTATGTGAATGGAGGATATATATATACTACAAAGTAGACCGGGTTCTGAGCTTTGAGCAACTTCAAAAGAGTGAAGTTACTTTCGGTTTTATGTGTTCTCGAGAATGGATTCCTTTTTTTTTTTTTGTTCATTGTGGAGTTTCTAATTAGATAGATGCCTTGGATTTCAAGGTGGATGAAAAAGAGGGGACAGCTTTAATTGACTGGGTTCTCCACTAGAGCTACAGTGGTTATGTGGCCCTCAATGGCCAACATCGAAGATATGATGAGTGGTCGTTAATGGGGGTGCCATGCCCTCCAATTACATTTGCTTTGGCCACCTTTACCTTTAGTGTCAATTAAGGAAATAATCATATTTTGCGGGACATGCTACCCAAATTGGTAACACACTGAGACAATTTTTCCAACCCAAACATTGAAAAAGAGAGTGCATGATAAACATACACTCTCATAGTTCAAGTCGGGATGTCTATTTTATTATCTGTTGACTGTTGATAGAAATCCGCAAAAAAATTAATTTGGCATTCAAAAGATATTTTTTATTCTGAAAGAAACAAATTACAATCTGGGCATTTTTTATTATACATTTTTAAAAGGCTTAAAAACACTTGATATCTTGACTAAGCACCATCCCCTAGTTAGTTTCATATTTGGAAGCATATAGCCTTTTCTTGCTTTTATTTGTAAATCACGCTAGAACATAAAATACTTGAACCCTTGTTCAATCCACTTAAGTGTCTTCGTGGGTTGTGTCGTCTAGTGGGCACCAGTTTTGTCTTTGTACTCGAGAAGATCAGTGTAATACATGGAAATCCACCCTTCAATTATCTGGACCTCAGTTTTCCTCTGCTGCACCAACCAATATGGATCAGTCGGGGTTGCTGCCAGTAAATCCAAGCAATGAGATCCTGCAAAAGTACTTCTTTTTCCCCAAATCAGATGGCACAGACAATTAAGTGGTAGTCACTTGGATTTTGTCTTAATAAATAGTTTAACAATATAATTATAATATTTATATTAAAGGATACCGTTGACTGTAGATAGTGCAATAATACTGTCCGATATATTTTCCAACACCCTGCAAACAAATATTAATGTTAGATTAATAAGTTCAAATTAATACATATCTTCCTACTAATTAAAGAAAAGAGCGATTCCTCTTTGTTTCATTACCCGCCACTACTGTAAGGATCTCTCAGGCCATTTGAGAAGATGATGTTGCTGGCAAACCTATGCAGGATCAATTTCAAATCCTGCCAGTTTCAAAATATCAGCTGCTAGCTATCTTTGAAAAGGCTAAAGAAATTGGTGTTGACGTGGGCAACTACTGTCAATCGATAACCTACATGGCCTCCATAGTAAGTTGTGATCCAGTGACGCTGTGGTTGGATGTTGAACGTCGTTTTGCAATACTTCACGAAATCAGTTAAATTGAAAGGCGCAGGTGGGAACATAGAGTCTCTCTCATGTCCGATGGGCATGCCCATCTCGCTACATGTCTGTATATGCATACATATATACCAGTGTCAATACGAATAAGAACTTCACATTAATTATGGTAAGGATCGATCGATGAAGAAAAATGTATCGTAAAGTTACCTGCCATCTCCACCCAAGATATGTTTCACCTGGATAAGAGAATTCTTTCATGTCATAACATGAGAGGTTTCCCTTGTATGCAACCACACCAGTAAATATCCTGCCAAGAATTTCAGTTCCGCTTGGTTCTCCATCAATGGCACCACAGACTACGCTAACTGGATATTCAGGAGGATGATTATACTGAGCTGCTTCAGAGTATATCGAATCCAAGAAATCACTGAGCTCAAAAGTTCCTTTTAAAGGTCTGAATCATCATGAAGAGACCGTCAATTATGAACATGTATAAGCGAAACGAGTAAACAGTAGATGGTGTTATGGCAGTGAGAAGTTCGACTAGTTGCTTACTTGCAGGTCTTGAACTTCTTGCTCAGGATTCGAAGACCATTCGGTTTGGAAGCCACTTTCTCAATTTCAGCCCATGATCTGCGAATGGTCTGGTAACACGTCTCGCTTGCCTCCTACGTACAGTGTCCCACGTACATAATCGCAAACAAAAAAGAAAAGAGGATATATAGCCAAAAACACCAAGTCGAATTAGTTAGTAAGTAAAAGTTTATCGTCTTACTTTAAAATCCTTAGTTACAATAGAATAGTAACCCCGTCGAGGTGCAATCTCGTCAAAGTAAAGAATTGGTGCCGATGAGGCTAGAGCACCAAGGGCCACATGTGGGTACTTTAGCCTGAACCATGAGGCAAGCACTGGAGCATGGAAATGTCAAGGGAATTTACAAGACAGTGATGAAAAGGTTTGTTTGTAATAAATCAGCTGTTTCTTACTAACTTACTTCCACCATATGAACCGCCGGTAACAATCACTGGAGAACTCGCTGCGGAATACTTTTTCTTGACATGCATAATCACGGCAGCGTAATCTGCTAAAGCTTGAGCCGAGTTGAAGTAACCAAGAGAAGTTGCATTCTTGTAGTCTTTTTTGCTAAATCCGTAGGGTTTTGACTTCCCATAGTAACGATGCTGCAAAATTCCATCATTTGTAATTAATCAAATACTTATTGGTGGATCAGTATCTTACTCTTTCAAATTAAAAGATATAGTCAACACCAATTAAGAATAATAATAGTATGTACTTATCGTTATGGCTACGAACCAAAATGGTATTATTGATATAGTTAATAATTGATTTGGCATTCTAGCAGGGTTTCATATTACTTTGCAGTCTTGCTTACCTCAATGTATAGTAACAGTGCTTTAAATTTTGGGCCGTGATCAGCAATGAACCCAACAACAGGTATGTCATAAACTAAATCCTCTTCTGCTCCAAAGTACACAAAAATCGGTGCACTAGTATTTGCTCCTCCCCAGTACTTGAAATTGATGACATATCTTTGCTGAAAAGTGGTATAGCTTTCAGGTTTGTAGTTGAAATGATCAAGTGTTTGAGTATAATAGAATGTGACAAAATCATTTGAAACAAAGTCGGAAGCAGATTGGAGCTGCGTCCTGACATTCTTTCCAAGTGTTCCAAGCTTTGGAATCTTAATTATCTCTGTCCCGCTGACACAAAATGAGAAAAGAGAGAAGAAAACTGAAAGCAGTTGAAGGGAGCATCTGGAAATATCCATGAATGCTTTAGAAGTAATACTAGCTAGTTTGCTAGCCTCTGTGTTGAGAATTGAAGTTCCTTCGTTCCATTCTGCGCTTATTTATACTACAAGATGGCCTCTATCCCTTTGCTTTGAAAGGCATAGGAGGTCAGTCTCACAGTGAAAAGCTTGTCTTGCTAGTGGTTGGTACCACAAGTTACACTACGTTTGTGAGGGTCAAAAGAATTGTGTAGTCTTAGTATGACTCATCCTCGATATTTTTGAATGACGTTCGAGAAGTGACAATGGCATGACAAGGTAGGGTTCCTTGGCCATGAATTTCAAAAGTGATTGGAGATTTTTAGATCAATTGGTGGAATATAGATCCCCTCTTCAAAATCACAGATGTGCGAATGGGACAAAAGGGGGCTGATGAGTGATCCTTGAACAAAATAGAGTTCAACCCACGGATAAAATCCAAAAAGAACTCTTTGCACAGCCGAATTTCTGTGGTATAGGCTAAGAATATTAATTAGAGAATCAAGAAATTAACAGATACTAGATAGTGAATAAGAAAATGAGAAAAAACATCAAACGTCAGTACTCATTTGATATCAAAAAATGCAATTAAGGGTAAGAAAAGACAACCAAACCATAAAAACCAATAATATAAGACTGCTCCATATCAAATAGTCAATTACTGAATTAGTAACAGTTAATAATTATGAATAATTTTTTTTATCATTCAGTGATACAGATTATAATTTAAGTAATTTTACAATAATAAAGTTTAATTTAATTAATTATTAACTAATATTTTTAATATTAAAAAACCATAAATCACATATTTTTATACCTACACACCAATTCTAAAACGTAAAGCAATAAGACAATTTTCTAGTCAAATTTGTAAAGTAATTGTGGGGACATACAATAGATTGCAACTCATGAACTAGACCACTGATTCGTGATCCAGCATAATCCAAAAACGCTAAATCCAGAAATGCTATGACTTGTTAGCTCCTCAAGTAATAATTTAGGCTTCATTGGATTTTTCTAGTTACATAATTAAGGCAATTCATGTAAGCAAAAATTGAGTTAATGAACTCACAAACTTAATCCAAAAACGTAAAACACAGGATTTGGCAACATGCACCTCCATTAAAAAAAAGACACAGATTCTTAGAGAGAACTTTCAATGGATTAGAGTTCTTAAGATGGTTTGTCTTAATGAATTGTTCAGTTATTAAAAAAAATATTTAATTTAATTTCTTCAAAACACCATAGTAAAAGTCATCTAAATATACTAGTAAATCTAGAAAATTAATAACATTCAACAGCATATTTTTTCAGTTAAAAAATAAAAAGCATATACGTTATTTACATGTCGTTCAACAATTATTTTAGAAATATAACACTAATACCACGAAAATTATTATACCAAAGGCCAACTAAAAAATTAAGTAAATAATTAAATGGGTCAAGCCGTCAATCAAATCTCGTGTCTCACGTGTGAACTAGTGTACTAAGTTTAATTCAATAATTAAAAAAATATAAATTTTTTTATCTGAAATCAAAGCAAAAATTCTTAATAGCTGAGTCATCATCCACCAATCAGTAATAAATTTGTTTCCACGTTTTAATCATGGTAATTTAGTATCAGTCAACCACTTTATCTACACTTTCTCAATTCATAATTACGCAGCGCATAACACGTGAAGCGTAGGTTACAGCTTGCGCACTCATCGTATTATATCGAAGAGCCCGTCTTAGTTGCTTATTCCGCATCAATACCATTTAAATATGGTGAATTGCGTTGTCAGCCAAAGCACGTAATCCCATTCCCTTTGTTAATCTCTCATTCCTTTTTTGACTCTTATACCTCCATAATTCCCCATGCTCCATCCTCATGCACCAATGCGTCATTTTCCTTATAATTGGTACATTGACGGATTTGTCATTTATATTTATTTTATTTATATTGTCAGGATTAGAACCCTCACCACCTTTCATAAGAAGGTCCTTGTTAGTTTTTTATATGCAAGTTATTTATGGAGATGGAGAATGGGGGAAATTCCTGGTTCAGAAAACTACTTTAACTCTCAGGTGGGGGTGAAGCACCAATGCTTTCTCACGACCCCATGAGCTACTTAATGGGAGTGACACTATTGCACGTCGTGATCCCCAAGTTGACTTTGTTAAACCTGAAGTGGGATTTGCCCATGAGCATGAAGTGGCAGTCGATTACTTGCTTTTAAAATTTAGGGTTAATTTAAGGCTTTTGATTTGTTTTTTCTAAACACGCATGACATTTCGACGGTGGTCATTTGCTACTCATCTAAGTAGCGGGACTTTCAAAAACATAGTGAAAATAAGGGCCCTACCGGGTTCGAACCGGTGACCTCTTGATCTGCAGTCAAATGCTCTACCACTGAGCTAAGGACCCAATTTGCTGTAATTTCCTTATACTAACTTAATATAGAAATAGCATGCTAGAAGGCCCACTTTTATTTTCGTTGTGTTACACAAGATATAATGGGCTTCATCCTGTTCCGGTGGGCTACCTTTTCTATTTTCTAAATCCATACAACAACAAATATGGATCCGCCTTATAGATCCAATTTGGTCATCTGGGCTTTTTTAATGCACCACACATGTCCGAAAAGAGCGGGCCAGGTAGAATTGGGTATAGAAGAAAGCATTGCAACGGGAACGACTACTCTTTCTCGGCCACCTTAATGGCCAGAGACAGCGTTGTTATTGCCATGGTATTCTCCTATCCAGGATTCAATAATTGTCGCCTCTTTCTCTCTAACAGCTACCAACCAGTCGGGATCATCCTGACTCTGAGGATACAGATCTACACAATGAGACCCTGATAATAATAAAAAGGTGGATTCGTAAAGCTTGTCAGATTTTGTTATTAACAATGAAACTCAAAAATTTTCTAACAGATGGTTTACCTTTATCTGCTATTATCGCTACTACATTGTCTGATATGTCCTCCAGGACCCTGCCGTTGTAGAAATTGAAAAAGAAATTAATGAAATAATTGTTTTTTTTTTCTAAAATAATTGTAAGTAATGTGATTCTTCATGGATTTACCCTCCAGCACTCCATGGGTCTCGTCCACCATTAGAGAAGATGACGTTGCTTGCAAAGTGTTGCAGTACGGCTTTTATGTCCTGAATTTGTAAGTGTAAGCAAAATAGCGGAAGGGAAACATTGCGAGATAGATGTAATTTTAGCAAAAGCTTACATGGCCACCAAATTCTGTTGTGATCCAATGAGGCCTTGGAGTGATGCCAAAGGCATCAGCACAATTCTTGGTGTACTCGTCCAGATCAAAAGGGTTTGCCTGGAACATCGTCTCGTTCTCACCATATCCAATCGGCATTACAATTTCGGTGCATGTCTGGCAACACACGAACAGAGACTTTGTCTAAGACCATTGAGATGACAACACGCACGCACCAGCTATTTTTCCAAGAATCAATTTGGGTGATCGATATATATTTACCTGCCATGCCCATGGTCTGAAGAGGGAGATGCCTCGTAGTTCATTGTTAATTATATTATGACATGAGTAATTGCCAAATACACTAGCATTGAAACCTGCCGCAATTCTGCCAAGAACATCGCTTCCTACTGGTGCTCCATCAATGGCATTGCATATATCACTGACGTGATGACTTGGAGGGTTGTCTCTTTGTGCCGCGATCACGTATGCTATTGCGATGGTGAACTTGAGTTCATCTGATGAGTTCAATGGCCTGGAAAAGCCATCAAATGAAATAACAATCATCTTTGGACAACCTCGCTATATAGAGTAGAGGAGAGGTTCTTCTCGACTGATTACCTGCAAGTACTGAAGATACTTCCAAGTGTGGCAAGCCCGTCTGCTTCTGCAGCAACTCTATCAATCTCTGACCATGACTGTTTTATGGAGTTGTAACAGCTCTCACTGCTTTCCTGCACCAAGTAGGGTAACTAACCAAACAATTCGAGCGAATATAGGATGTTAAAAGTGTTAGCATAGTTTGGCCAATTTCTTACTCTGAAATCCCTGGTAACAACAGCATGGTAAGCACTTTGCGGTGTGATGTCATCGAAGTAGAGTATTGGAGCTGATGATGCCAATGCACCGATGACAATATGAGGATATTTCAGACGAAACCATGATGCAAGCACTGGGACCATAGGTGAAGAGACCAAGTTAGTGTTCCTGTAATAAGTTGGTGGGGGATAAATTTTGTGGCCTGCCTCAACTTACTTCCACCATAAGATCCTCCAAATGAAACTACAGGGCAATTCTCTGCTGATGAGTTCTTTCTAAAGTCTGTTATCAACTGAGCAAAATCTGCCAAAGCTTGCTCTGAACTCAAATATCCCAGGGTACTAGAGTTTAGGTATGCTTGATCTTGCGATCCAAAAGGCGTCGAGACTCCATAGTAGCGATGCTGTAATAACCAATATATATCCGAATTGCTCATTATATTTCTTAACTTTAAATACCATAACCAGTTGTCAGATGAATAGAAATCGACATACCTCAATATACAGCAGCATGGCCTTAAAACGAGCAGCATGATCTATAATTGCTGAGAAAACCTGAAGCATTAAATCGCCTTCCCCACCTAAATAAACAAAAATGGGCGAGCTAGAATTCGCCCCACCCCAGAACCCGCTGTGAACTATATATCTCTGCTGGAAAGTTGCATAACTATCTGGTCTGTAATTGAAATGGTCAAGTGTCTGTGTGTAATTCCTTATTTCGAATTCCGGAGGGAGGTAACTTGCGGTCGGCTGCTTGCCAGCCAAGATTCTTCTCAAGGTACCCAAACTTGCCATCATAGGCTGTACTGCCGATGCACATATTGCTGTGTACAGTAGCAATATCAGCAACAACCGGAATGCTGCTGGTAATGCCATTTCGAGCAGAACACACTTGGGTCACAAAATCTGATAAGCTCCCTGCCATCAACTTAAATATACAGGTGGTGAGGACTCTTGTTTTTACAGCTTTGCAGTTTTGTAATACGACGTGATTTACAAAGCGCGCCAATTTCCACTCATTTTCATCTACAGATACTCGTATTATTCTATCTACAGATACTCTTACTATTCTGAAGTGAAAAGCTTCATGAGCTAATCGCATTAATGGTAGCCTTGGCTGCCTTACCCGTTTGTAGGATTATTATAAACAAAACAGGTCCCTGATAATTTGTTAACAAAGGAGAGGAGCCACGGGTTGGCTTCTTCTGTAACCTAGGATTCATCATTCGATAATTCCCAGAGACAAACTTTTCTTGTTAGCATTTGATTATAAACATATAACCTGGTTGCGGATTTTGCTTTGAAATATCATTTGTAGTATAAACAAAACATTAGAGTGCAATCAAATTGTTGAAATGAGCTCAACAATCCAAAAGCATAGAATTCATGCGGAAGCAGGACAGACTCGCTGTAACTTCCATCTATACATAACAAAGAAACAGTAGACCAATCTTTTACAAATGGCATGACTCTTGACCATAATTATCACAAATGTCAACAAGTAATCAAACTTCGTCTAGTAGTCGTACAAAATCCAGTACAACAATTGGAGCTCAACAAAATAGGAATAATTAATGAATCGCACAGGACGAGAAGATATACAACACGAAAAAACGGGCCCTAAAAACAAATTCTTAAGGGCCATAACAACATTCGATTCCTTCCCACCCCCAAAAAGAAACGGAATCTCAAGGCACCAAGCCACTATCTCAACCAGCTGCAGTAGTACATAAGATACATCGCAATCGAGGAACTTCTGAAGCACTATCATCATCGTCCTCGTCATCGTTATCATACTCATATTGCGACCTCTGCTCCCCAGAAGAAGCTACGGGCCCTTCATTGCCACTAATATTGTGCATCGAATCCATAAGACAATTCATATGATAGGCATGACAGCAAAAGAACGCAATAACTGATACATTTTGTATAGAGAAGGGATCAAAACACATGCAACATCTTCCATCTCCCCTGGTTTTTGACTTGACCTCCGTGCCTCTCATGCCTGTTGTTCTATCCACTGCTTGAGAATTCCGATTCCCGTCCCTTTCGGTGCGGGTGTGGTTTTCTTCATTAGTTAAGCAGATCGCTTTTCTTGCTTCTCTGAAGTATTTCACCAACAGGTTCACACAGTCAGCCTGCATGTTTCGAAACAACAACAAATGTTAATCATAGCTATAAGTGTTCCTTGTAATTAAAATAAAGGCAGTATCGCACAAAGTAGTACCTTAAGGATATCATTGCATCCATGTCTAAGAGACGTTTCAGTTCTGTAATCCGTTATAATCTTAACAAGACGATCCCTGAGCCTGAAAGGAATACGACGCATTACAAAAGTTACAGACTGCTAGCAGGAAATGGAGAAAAACACTATGCTGTATTACTGCTGTAACTGTTGGAAACATACTACCCGGCAGTATTCCAAAATTAAAGGCCTATAATATTAAATTTCTTTAAAATAGTAAAGAGAAAAAAAAATTCTTCAAATTACAGGAGTTTGCCAGCTCCTTGGTTTCTACACTTGGATAGGTATTATTACATCTAAACAATAAATTATAAGACATCCAGTTGCAATGTTAATCAATGATCAAGAGGCGGCATTAAAAAAATACTGTCTTCAGTGAGAATTTGGAGAGCATGTTGTTAAGCCCACATAGCTCCAAGCCCTTGACAACGTGCCAGCATGTTCATAAATTCCTAATACATGCTAAAAGTTGGACGATGTTTTCAAACTTAGATATGACGATGTTTTCAAACTTAGATATGACAATGGTTTCCACTTGAGTTACATAAGTTCATTAAGCAGGAAAGGGAAAACTAGGGAAATCTCACACGTACAGAGTCTGAGACATATTCTATACATTAAATGGAAGTTTGGACTCGAACATAAAAAATGTAATACCATTTCAATTGAATTTGATATTCGCCAAATCAAGATTTTTCTGAAAAAATAGGCACTGAATGAAATATGAAAACCTATGCATAATTTCCAGGAATACTCACCGCGGTATCTCCAATCCATTAGGTACCATATTTACAATATAAAGAGGATCAAGATTGCCAACAGTATGCTCCAACAACACTCCCACCTGTCAAGTGAGAAACATACTCGGGGTTGACAACATACTGAATAAAAACTCGGTATAGCAATAAACAACAGCAATGAGAGGGATAAGTTCTCTAACTACCATTTCAGGTTTGTCAATACACTGCTTAATCAATTCTTCCCAAAGTTCATCATCATGCTGCATACTCACAAATTCTACTGCCTGCACAGAAAATCATAATATTTTTCTTATTATAGTCAATATTTGCCACAGAATATTAAAAGCATATAGAAAAGATTCAAACGGAAAAGAACAAGTACCTCTTGTATATCTCCCAATTTGTTTATGATGATGGCTAAGGCCTTCTTAGAATTTCCCATTCTTCCAAGTATGAAGACTTGCTCCCTCAAAAGATCTCTTCTGACACAAATGTCATATGCCTAAAATTAAAATTCATGATCAGTTGTTGACAAAAAGTTCTTATACTAAACTACTGCCATTATTTAAAGATATCGCTATTAGCAATTCATTATATCTGTTCACACCTTCTCAAGTGTGTAATGTTGGCTACTCCGAAGAAAAGAAATTAACATTTTAGGATCATAATCTGCATAAAGCTCTACCTGCCACAGAAAAAGATTAGACATCAGAACAAAGCACAAAGACAGGCATACAGGTACACAAAATGATGCAAACTTCCAACCACTCATCCTTTCTCTAAACAATTCGAAGCAAACCTCTAAGAAGGAATAACTTGTCACAACAAATGCTAATAACAAAAGGCCAGATTAGTGGCTCTTTTCACTATTTTTAAAAGAGGCACCAGAAACTGACTTGCTTTACGTGGCATGGCTGGTTTATTCAAATCAGCAAAGGTGCCAATCAGTACATCGGAGCCTTGTTTAATTTAAAAACAGATATTCCCAACAAATCAATATCTTCTCAATAAGGAGTTCACATCAGAGAGAACAGAGGGATAACTTCTGACCTGCATATCATGAAAATCTTTTCCAGCATGCGGACTAGCTACAAACAACGAATGAAGATACAAATGCAAGAAGTATCTTGAATCACACTTTTTGCCAGCAGCCAACAGTTGTGAGACAACATCAGACGGAGGTATTAAGTCCTTGTTTTGTATCAATAAGGTAACTGCCCGCTTGCAATCAAGCATCATTAGTTGGGCAACCTACACATGAACAAGTATAAGCAACTAAAGGAAGACCAATGTGATTATGTAAGTGAGATAGGAAAATGGCAAGTAACCAAATATTGGAGTTGAAGTGTAAAAATAAAGGACAAAGAAACTCTTTGATTAAATACAAGTACTCATTCAAAATATGAAATCAAGGTTTTATACTCGGTTCAACTTAATATTCAAAAGATAGTCAAACAGACAAAATTCAGTAGCACTAAACTTCATAGCAATCTGAGTAACTCTTTTCTTAAAACCAGAGGTTAACCTTTTAAGACAGTTTGATGGTAGTGGGAAAAAGAATCATGCTATGGACCTCAATGGGGATGTTTGAAATAGGAGAGCTCCCAAGAATGATGGTCTAGAATAAAAGGAAAGCAAAATGTGTTAGGCTTTCCATCTCGAGAGAAGCTTCTCCAGATCAGCTCCAAGTAAAATATAAAAAATTCATCAACCCAGGAACCAGTAGAGCTGTCCCATCTCTTTGGATATTCACCAAAGAGATACCACTACGGACATCACTGATGTATCATAAACAAAGCTAAGAATAGTATCATATCAAAAAGAAGTCATAAAGCAATTCCCTATATCTCTAAAATTGATAAAAACACACGTTACAGATAAATCAAATAAGATTGCAACTCATTACAACCCTCCAAAGAATTCCCAAGACCAACAAATCTAGTTACCAATAGGTCAGGGCACACTCCCTCCTTTCCAACAACTGGGGAAAGGCTTCTCCGACAACCACAAAGCCAATGAATGCCGGTAGAAAATTGTCCTAACATAGACACGCTTTCACAACAAAAATGAAACCATAGGCTGCTGAGTGATGTTAGTAACATATTAACTCTTATCATAGTTAAATCATACCTTTTCACGAATTGTGTCATGCAAGTTGTGCTTTTCGATGAAATCGAATATGTAAGGCTTCATAAGCTGAAAGATAAAAAAACACAAGGTGAACAAAGAAGAAGAAAACTAACAACCAAAAATCCCTGATTTCCTGAGATATTAACCAGTGATAAATATGAAGGATTAAGCAAAGTAATTCCCATGACAATACACAAAACCACAATCAATTTCCTGATGGAAAATTGACAATATTATCTTGAAACTGCCATAGCTGGCTGATATGCCTTTAAATTCTCCCTCCGTAACCCAAATTGCCAGAGCCAAATATCAATCACATATGGTCACTGGCCCTTTAGAATGCCATCAAAATCATGAGGAAAAAGTATGCAACTGTAGTGGCCTTTATCCTGATTAAATTTATGTATCAGTTTTACTCAGGTATTTTGCAGAGACTGGGATCTACTAGGGTAAGTGACATGTGTGTGCTTTACATGCGACATTGCCATAAGCATCAGCTACTATTTTGGGAATGACAATGTTATCCAATTTCCAATGGTTTTAGAATAACATGCCCTAAACTTTTTGGTAAAGATCACAGAAATTCTATCAATACAGAACCATAAATCGTTATGCCAATAGATATCAAACTGGAAAGGGTGCTCTCTTTCTGCATAAATTGTCGGAGAAGTAAGGACAAATGAAATACTTACATCAGCATAAATGGAAAAAGCTTTCTCATATTGGCCATCAATTACATATAATTCCGCCAGGGTCTGAAAAAGAAGACAACGCCGATTAACAATACGCATGAAGTGAAATTTTGGGTCATCAAATGGCACCATAAGAACTCTCTGGCAAACCTCTTTCAACACATCAGTCATGGAAGAAGTGTTCAGTTGGGCTTCTATAGCAGATATAACAGGCAATGTAGAATAAATTACAGGTGGCCATGATTTGACAGTTGACAAAAGGTCCTTGTGAAATGATGGATTCGTTGCCAAAGCAACAAGAGCAACCTGCAGGATTGCAAACAATTAGTAGGCTATTTTGACATTATAGTAGAAGTAGCATAAAAGATTCAGTGTTACTATAACACAATGAACTAACCTCATAAGCAGTATCCCGCAGTCTGGGGTTCTCCGTTGGCATATAAGGAACCAACACCGGAAGCTGACGGAGATGAGCAAAATGGAAAACCCATCTGTTAGAGAGAAGCCGAGGGTTAATTACTAGCAAAGACTGGAGAAAATTACAAGTAGTTATGATTCTCACCTCTCCCAAGCTGAAGCGGATCCTCGTAATAATTTTGGACACAAAGATGCTGCATCAGCATATTTCCTTTCCACAATCAAATGATCCAGATATCTAGATCCCACCTGAGTACCAGACATAATCAAGGCATTACGCAGACTGAGTCAATATGCAGGCTGAAAAGAAGAGTATTCTACACCATTAAAAACTCTACTATTCCTCTACTAATAGAACTTTACTAATATACAAGCAAATTGTGCTTCATGAGTATTTCACACCACTATTGTCTTTAAAATAGTCTACTGACGACGCAACCATCAAAAGCTGTTTATGGAATTTTCACTATTCCAAGCTCCTTAGCAACTGAATAATGAAAATAATAAATGTTCAACATATATATATATGCATAGGAGCTTAAGGCATTCTCTTCAGGAGGAGGAAAAGTAAAAGCCAATATAGCCATGACAATAGAATGGTCAAGTCTCTCTGAATAACAACCAAAGTAAGTTTGGTAAATTCTCTGGCACAAGGATACTGCACACTGAAACTTTTGCAGTTTCCTAAATAGCCATCTCTTTAATAGAGCTACATTAAAATTATAAAATTTTGGTGCCAGAAAAAAGCCATACAAATCAAGCTTTTGTTCTGTCATGATTATGCATGAATAGTTTAAGGGGAGAAACAAAACATGCATGGTTGAGTTTTATGCACAAAGCAGAAAATGAAGCCAGCTCGTAATCAGTAAATGACGAGAAAATAGATGAAACTACCTCATCAAGGAGTTCACTACGTCCCTGGCCTGCTTCAACTGCTTCTAAAGCTTTTTCGTGCCAACCATGTTGAAGAAGCCATGCAATATGATCTTCTGCATCCCTAAAAATGAGGCAAACCGTGATAATCAATATGACATAGAACATGTCTATGTATAACTAGCTTTAGGACATAGAACAGATACGTAAAGCAACACATGCTGAAACTAGGAAGCATAGGAGAAAAGAGGAATACTCTTATCATGATAAGCTACAACCATCAAACGTGGTAACAGAGACACCATAGCTCAGGGTAACATCAATATAGTGTTTCTGAAGAATGAGCAAACAAAAAGGAAAATAAAAAGGGAAAACCTTGGTTTAGCAATGACCACATCTTTCGGTGACACAATGTAGTATGATGGTTCATCACCAGCAGCCCATTGACCACCAGCATAACTACTGCCTGAACTCACAGGAAAAAGTACGAATTCAGCACTATAATCAACCAAAGATATAATATTTAAAAATAAAATAAAAATTAACATTATTCACTATTTTATTAATTGAAAAAACCACACTACAAGGTAACCTGAAAAAGGAGCATGGGCAAGAGAATAATCTTTAGCTTTGTAATGCTCAAATCCATGAACAGGCAGGGCATCAGTTGCAAGCTCATCATTGTTCCAAGTAACCACACGTACCTCAGGTCTTTGTGCGTTACCCTGCAAAAATAAAATAAAATAAAATAAAATAAATCTGTTTAATTTATAGTTTACAAGCATTAATAGCTAGCATGCTACACCTTCAGAATACATAACATATATGAAAAGTGAGCTAATTCAGCCCACATTGAACCATAATCCGTGAGTACCTGTCTTGATGATGACATGGAGTTATTATAATCCTTCTCTCCATTTTCTTCCCCAGGAATATAAGCTAGAACAACCAAAGAATCACCAAATGGAGCAATTCCTGAAATATAATAGCTGGTTTGGAAAGAAGCCACAATATCCACCTGGTTCAATCTAGACATTGGAACATGCCTATATGCCCCATTGGCTCCTTTAGACTGATTATTTGTTTTTATTGATGCTATTTTCACATACGTTCCCCACCCAATAACCAACAGGGAATCGTCCTGAGAGCAACACAGAACTACCAAGATATAAGCATCGATTAAAAAACCACAGCCAAAAGCTAAAGCTAAGAATATAACAACGTTAACTAACCTGCCAAACCAAGTGAGGGACTAAAAGCTCTGTGCGGGGACTTCCTCGTGGTCTTTCAATAAATGTAATGCGCTGATCATTCGCAGCATCATAAACCTTCACACCGGTATCATTAGCCCAAGCAATGAGATTCGTCCTCCACTTCACTGCGTGTATTGGACCCTCACCAGAATGCAAAACCTAGAATCCTCACCAATTTGAGAACAAAAATCTACACCATATAATCTATTTACCACCAGAGACAATGCACAAACCTGGTCTCGGAAGCCGAGCCATTTCTTCGTATTAAAGTACAGATGGCCAGCCAAACCACCCGCGACAAATCTCCTAGATGCTTTTCTCGAATATTCAGGGTCTAAAGCAATAGCTTTCATCGGACGATGGTATTCAAACTTCATTTTCTCTTCGGTAAAAAGACCATTGATCACCACAGAACCGTCATCAGAACAGCTCGCGATATATTCCCCTTCTATATCAAAACTGAGGTCATTTACCGTAGCTGTGTGAGCCGTAAATTGCTTAACCTGAAAGATTGAAATTGCAGAAGAAATAAAAAAAGATACTTGATAGGGATCCATTCCAGATAGAAGAAACAAACTGATAGCTCGGCTAAAATATTCTCAGCATTGATCGCGTGAGAGATACTTGACTAACCTGATTACCGAGGAAATCAAGGATATAAATGGCACCGTCGAGAGTTCCGAGCGCGATCATGCGTTCAGCGACAGCAATACAAGAGGCGGCGTCGTTAGAGAGAAGCGAGGGTATGCTGCCGCCCATCCTTTGGTACTTAAGCCGCGGCTCCTCCTCCTCCTCTTCTTCTTCTTCTTCCTCCTCCTCCTCCCCTACTTCGTCCTCTTCTTCTTCACGCTCGTCGTCGCCGTCGATGCCATTCTCTGATGGGAGCGGAGCCATCTGGTGAATAATTGGAATTGTGTGACCGGCGAGGAACGCAATGATTAAGTCTTTCGCCTTTATTCTAGAGATCTGCTCTGTTTAGTTGTGCATATTCTGGAAAAGCTTTAACTTAAAAAACGGTTGTTTGTTTGGTTTAATTTTGAGGATAGAATCATTAATTTACAAGGCAACAAAGAGAGTGATGACAGGCGACGACCTAATATCGAACACCTGTTATCTATTTTCTTGGTTCAGTCTGTTTGGGGGGTTTGCTCTGATTTGATTGGATATCTCACTTGCTTTGGAGCTTACTGTCATGGCCATCGATAACGGCAGAACGCCAATGAAAGAAGTGTCTCGCTAATCAGATTTTAGTCGGTCGTTCCCTGCCCTTCTAAATTGCTAATTACCTTTTAGTATTATTTTCCATTTTCTCTTCTTCTTTTTTGAGAAAAACCATTTTCTCCTTTTTTTAGTAAATCCATTTTCCCCTTGAAAGAACAAATAAAGAGGGAAACAGAGTTAAGATTATAATTTTAATATTTGTTATGGGCTTCCAATGCAATTATTGCCATAATTGGGATCTTACTATCATCAGTACTCTGACGAGGCTTATGGCAGTCTTGGATTAACAATAAAAGCTACGGAAACAAATCTAGAAAATGATGAATAAATTCCTTTTGTGTCAAGACGAAACAGATCTTATTTCCCTAATGACTAGCTCAATCGATATAAGTGGATGAAGGGTTGTTCTTATTGCTTTTAATATAAAAAAATAGGTTTTCCTCTATTTATTTTATAAGAATTTCTTTATAGGTCTGGTTTATTAAAATCATACTCTCCACCTAAAATTCAGACCCGACTAAATTTTTTTCAGAATCAATCTCTTCTGTGCATTATTGAAGAGCAATGAGGAGACGGGCACGCAGGCCTTAATAATTGCGAGGCGACCTTTATATTTCACTTTTTATACTTTATATTTAACCTTTATACTTCTTTGGAGCAACGACCATCTCCTTTGCATCATCATGCGTGTAATTCCAAGTAGAGTAGGAGACTTTCGTGGGACAGACGAGCATGACGAAACACGTGACGGCTCTTCGGAGTTTTGGATTCTAGCGAGTTGGTAAAAAGAATAACTGGGAGTCGAAGAATTAGGACATTGTATTTAAAATTTTAATTAATTAAATAATTTAAAATACTAAATATATTTTAAAAGTCCGATTAATAAATAAATTTAATAAATATAGACTTCCGGCCCTTGAAATCTGACTGGATATAAGTTTTAGGCCCGATGAAATCTTGCGACAATTAACAAAATTAAATATTTTTTCTCATAATTAGAAAGACTTTCTTTATCCATTGTTTTGAAAAATATTTAATATTACTTTCTTTTATTTTTAACCAATTAGGATGTTAACTTAATTCATAATTCCATATTTTGATACATATCTCATGATAGACATACAAATATAAAAAATAAAAGAAATATGTATATTTTAAAAAATTAAAGGAATATCCATAAAGACAAATTATGGATGAATTAAATTAATTCAAAATAATTTAAAGTACTTCATACCAAAAACCAAAACCAAGATTTAAACTATTGATCTTTAATTAAGAAATCATAAATTTTACAACTCAACTATAATTCTTTGGATTTATTCACTTCTAACATTACTGGGTAATATACTGCAAAAGATAAAACATGATGCTAGCTTTAGTGCATAAAAATTATTTAGTTGCATACTTGTTTAATCTTTCCTCGAAGAATTAACTATGAAATTAATGTTCGAATTTTTAATTATTGATTTAGTATAAATAAGTCTAATCATTGAACACCACACCACTCAAGTTAACACATGCATAAAGGTTGATGATACTCAAATTATGTTCACTCAACATCTAATAATATTTAATTAATTTTTTATTATTTTTAGTGTCAAATTGAATTGAACAGATATAATTAATTTTAATTTTGCCTGTCTTCGTGTTTATAAGTTATTCAATCTCAAACTTATATTTTCCTTCCAAGTCAAGGAGACAAAAATTGAGGGTGTGGTTGATAATTTGAAACAATCAAATAAATTTTTATTATTTTAGAATAGGGAATTGAAAATCATATTACCGAAATTCGGGCCAGGTAGATGAAATAAATATCAATTTTAATATATAAAAAAAGCCAAAGGAGATTAACAAATACGTTCTCGTGTTTTCGTAATTACCATCATCAGATCAACCAAAAGTATGAACTAAAAAGCAGAGACGAAGAGCTGGTTGAAAGGTAAAACCTAGCTATTTTACAATTGAAGGCTTTTGAATCTGATGATCCAAACCAGTGCCTCTGCGATAAATACATGAAGAATAGTATGACTACAACATTAAGATCCCAAAACTCAGTCAGCCAGGGCCAGTGACAGCACCAGAAGTCCACCTATACAAAATTGTGACTGATATTAAACCACCAATTTTTTTAATTGTAACATCACTCACACAGGGGGACGGCAGATCTCAGAAGGAAAGGACCGCAGCAGCTTGTCTCGAATGGAGCTAGCTCCTGCCATTGTCAGGCCAGATCTCAGCTGAAATGCAGCCGAATCTGTTTCCTTTCGGCAACGTATTTGGGAATCCGTTTCTGTTCAATGACGATTTGAGCGAGGAGAGCAGCGTCGTCGGTGGACTCGAGAGCTCTAGGTTACTGTTCCTGGTCCCGTTTTTGTTGTTTCAAGGCGCCAGCGGCGGCGGCATGGATTTGTCCAAGGTTGGCGAGAAGATCTTGAGCTCCGTACGCTCCGCTCGATCCCTCGGTCTTCTGCCTCCTACCTCCGATCGCCCTGAGGTATTGTAAATGTAGTTTGATAATATGATTTTGACTAGAAAATTTTGCTTTCATTTATAGGTTTCGTGAGACGAATGTACGGGTAAAAATGTAGTGTTGTCATAGCTTTAGCCTCCAGGCGCTTGTGATGAATCATTATTGCAACATTCAGTCCGTTACTTCGCAAATAACTATTGCTGCGTCAAACTTGTATAGATTTTAGCATTTTTAGTGTCTTTTTTCTCTTATTACTTGACTGCTTCTGTTAGCTGTTAACTAAATCTAAGCTAGCTTCTTTGCAGGTCCCAGCGCGAGCTCAAGCAGCTGCTGCTGTTGCTCGAGTTCTTGCAGGACTGCCTCCACATCAGCGGTTTAGTCTTCCGTCTAGTTCTGAGGGATTACGCTCCATATATGGAGTTAGACCACAGGTGCAAGGTGTGCAGGAGCTAGAAGAAGAATTTTATGAAGAGGTTCGGTGGCTTTAAACATTTTTTGGGGTGCCATTTCGCGTTTGCACCTTCTTTCCAATTTTATGTTATGAAATTTGAGGTGTCTGTTATGCTATGGGCGTCGACCATTCCCTAGTAACGGCCTGAACATCTCGAACACCATTAGCTCTGTACAAGTGCTAGCTTAATATGACAGAATCTGTCAGTTTTGAATATATTTAGCTACATGAGGTTGCTGTTCTTTCCTATGAAAAATAATATTATGATATCTTACATCTAATACTCAAAGCTTTGGCTTGCTTCCACAACTATCCAAAAGCTCAGGAATTATGGGGATAAAAAAAAGATCTAGCCATATCCCTTACCTTGTAGATGTTGATCCGATGTGTGGAAAGTTAGTGGATCTCACTTTGACTAGCCATAAGGGATTGAACGCCTAGTTCATTATATCTATTCCAGTTGTTTGGATGCTGGAGCATTTTCTAAAGAAATTACATGCGTGGAGAAAACTGAACTGGTTCCTTCATTCCTGTTATGTTTTCTTTTTGCTAGCAAATTTAATATTAAACTGCTTGTGTGGCTTAAAACTCATTTGTTATTGACTGCTTGATGGAGACTGACATGCCGTTCACTTGGAGAACCGTTTCATTGAGAACGAATATAACCTATTGGCAGTCATTTTCTACGTGCCAATTCCATGGAATTTTGTCTGAGCTTCCATGAGGACCAAGCTATAATTGATCTGTACTTTGACATGACATAACACAAAATCTCCTCAATTTTCTCTCAAAATTTTTTCATTTTACGACTGTTGCTGCTGAAAAAAGAGATTGTGTGCGATGTAATTTTGTACTTTTCTGAAGCAAAGATCTGTTTAGGCTAAAATGTAACATATTTGTATCACCTTGATCTCACATAGGGAGTTTTAGTAGTTATCCCTGCACTTATTCTTTCCCCATTTCTGTGTTCTGCTTTACCTTTCCCTTTGAGGATTTTTATTTCTGCTGCTTCTGCTGTGAATACATGTAATGTGCCTTTTAGATTTTTTAATTTATTATTATTTATTTTTACATTCGTTAACTGTCTGTGTTAGAATGTTAGCGGTTGAGTTTTTTGACCATGATGCATAGATGTATGCAGGACTTTGATCCAATCAAGCATATTTTAGAGCATATTCCATCTGAAGAAAATGAGGTCGTGTACTTTGAAGAGCAGGTACTCCTTTATCAATGAATAAGAGTGACGCCAGTGACATTTTACCTTTTATGCATGCCTCACCTTTAATCTTGAAAAGCTTTTTTTTAAAGTTATTATGGCGTTCATTAGTTTGGTTCTGGTTTGCTGAACCAGCAGGCCGCCCTATATTAACATAGGGGAATGAGGCCTTGGATTTCAAATTCAAATCTTCACATTTGATTTACTTCCCATTTTAAATCAAGGTTCTTAAAGAGTAAAAAACGATAACTCCAAATTGAAGCCGAGAGGGAAGATGCCTCGTGGTTAAAAATTTTAGTTGGACATGAACTGTGATTTGAATTATGCATGATGCCCACGTCCCTTCAATCTATATTTGTGCAAGCACGCTTGAGGATTTAGTTATCCATTTGTTTTTCACTATTTTTAAATATACAAAAGTATAGTTTTTACATGCTAAAGAAGATAAGGTCTATGATATTAGAGTTAATTTTTCAACTTCTAAATAAGAACCACATTCAAACAGAAATAAGTTTGCTGACTGGTGACTTATTTTGCTTGTTGAAGTGGTGTGAGGAGTTCATCCTCTTTATGTATATTCCCTTGTCAAATTTATTAAGACCTACATGATAACATGTAAAACATGATTGTCAGTGCATTCCTAGCTTGACGTTACTGACTTAATGTATTCAATATGTTGCTGTGCTTTCTAATCACATAGTGTTGTTTCTCAAAGTTCCATAAAATGTGATTGTTTGGCTGGGTCATCATGAAATTTTCTCATTGCAGGCCACTCTTAGATTAGCACAACTGGATAGAGTAGCTGAGCGTTTATCCCATCAGGTTATGGAGCATCACGAAGTTATGGGTAAGTTCTTATTGCCTTTCAGCATACCCCTCCCTTATTTGGCTCCCATTGGTTTCAATCTATTCTTGTCTATGCATTCACCATCTTATTTATTGCTACACTTATTCTTGATACTCATATTGTTTATCCTTGGTAATAACTAGCACCTTGTGATTCATTTGTGGGATTGACATATCTTCTGCCATAAATATGCATATTTTTCTCATGTTTTCTTATTCAATCATATTGAAAAGTGGACATTTTGGATTTTATTCATACCATTTCATTGTAGGTCATTGCTTTGTGAAATGTTGTGTACATTTCAGTCCTTTGAACTACCTTTTTCCGCATCAAGAGTAATTGAATGGTGCAGTTTTTTATTTTTAAGATACTTGAATCTATAGGTTTCTTTTTCTATGCACCCTGTCATTACTGGCTGGACTTGGAGCGCTCTAAGTTGGAAGACCTCCACCCTTTCCTTACTCTAATATGAAAATTCTGTATAGTTTAAAACTCTGTTTAATTTTATTTATGAATGAGATGTTTATACTTGCTTTTGGCCAGTGAAGGGGATGAATTTGGTCCGGGAGTTGGAGAAAGACTTGAAGGTTGCAAATGTGATTTGCATGGTAACATTTCCTGCTTTATTTTCATTGAAATGATAGAAAGAACTTTATATGATGAGTTAGCATGTAGCTCGATGGTACTTTTGACATCTGAAGAAGGCCAGAAGGGGATCCTGTTTCAAGATCCAACATTGCCTTGAAAAGATATTTACATCAAAAGAAAATTCAAAAGTAGAAGAAGAAACTAGGATCTTCTCTTTTCTTAACTATTATGGGAATAAATTTTCTGATCAGCATCTATATCATTATCATTTTCTGCTATTGCTACCCATTCCAGATCTTGGCTCACATAATACTTGGTTTGCAGAATGGTAGGAGGCACATAACTTCATCTATGAATGAAGTTTCTAGGGATCTTGTAGTAAATTCTTATTCAAAAAAGAAACAAGCTCTCCTGGTATGTTTCTCCTTATGTAATCCTTCTAATTGTTAACCTAATTCTCGATCTCCCTCTTCCCTTTCTATGTGTTCTGTGGATAGGGGAAGATTGGTGATATTTTTGTCTTTTATGAAATATGGCTGACCTATTGTAAATTTCATATTTTTTGTCAGAACATGCTGATACAATCTCTAACTGAATGGTTGTTTTCTGTCCTTTTCATTTGCAGGACATGCTTCCAATTTTATCCGAGCTTCGTCATGCACAGGACATGCAAGCAATGCTTGAAGCCCTTGTTGAAGAAGGAAATTACTGCAAGGTAACCTACAGTATGTTTTTTATCTATCTATCTTGTAACATAGTCCATTCAATTTCTTTCTTCTACTCTGATCAGTTATGTTCTTGTTTAATTTGTTCCTGCTACAAAGATATGCCCTAAATGTTCTCCTTGTGATTCAGGCATTCCAAGTCCTATCTGAATATCTGCAGCTATTGGACAGTATATCAGAGCTTTCAGCGATACAGGAGATGAGTCGAGGAGTCGAGGTGTGATTAAATAATTTATTTCTAAAATGCGTTTGAAATTTGATTCTACATGTGTTCTCCAACAATAATATTACGCTGCATTCTCCATTGATTGAGGAACAGGAAGAATTTGATTAAGAGAAAGATTTATCTGAGACATTTTTTATATAACATGACTTCAACGCAATGCACTTTTTTTTAGCTTAGTCATGTTATGACGGCAGTTCCATGTGAGTCTTTTTCGGTTATCATTAACCATCTCCATTTTATTCCAGGTTTGGCTGGGAATAACGCTTCAAAAGCTGGATTCACTGTTATTAGGTGTTTGCCAGGAGTTCAAGGAGGAGAGTTACTTAACTGTGAGTATACCAGCCCTTACAGCTAAGGGTTACTTCTCAAATTTCTGCAGTTGCAGAAATGTGGAAAATATTATTTTTGGACGTCAATATTTTACTGGATCAAGTTGATTTTGATTTACTGGATTTCTTTTGGCGTGTTTTTCTTCAGCATATTTATTAATAACTTGGGTACTGGTAGCTTAGCTGCTACTTTGTCTTGGTTTACTTGGGATTGAATTTGATGCCCCCTGAGGATATAAGTTTTACTGGGAAGAGGACATAGCAACCCATTTGAAGCCTTGAATCATTGAACCATTACTGGAATTAGTTTTTCAGCTTTCTTTCTACCAGATTGCAACCATATCATGTTCCCTGCCACTTTCTGTGTAATTCAATGTAATATCCTCAGCTTTGCCACATTTCATATATGCACGACATAAAACTTTACTTGCATCAGTATTGTGTTCTGGAGGAACTTGCCTAAATTCTTGCTTTACTTTTTTTTTCATTTGTCAGGAGCTCCTGGTACTCCAACATTTAACATGATTCATAGTTATAGTATTCAACACACTATTTATCTCACATCTGTCTCAAGTTCAAGATATATTGGTTGATTTTTATGATATTTTACAGGTTGTTGATGCGTATGCATTAATTGGAGATGTTTCTGGGCTTGCTGAAAAGTTACAAAGTTTCTTCATGCAGGAAGTTCTGTCAGAAACCCATTCGGCATTGAAAGATATTGTGAATGAGGTATTTGTGAATTTTGACTATTCAGTAGAATGTTTCAAAATTCAGTTTTGTTTATTTCTCATTCTGAGCTAAAATTTCCTTTCCATTTGGGTTCTAACTCTATGTGCTACCATTTCATTACTGTCTTGTTAACAAACATCTTTATTTTAACTACCAATTAACCTTTGCAGAATTTTGGGGTACAGATGCAGAATAGCAGGTGCGTGTGTTCCTTTTAACAGTTTCTACATTGTATCCATAGGAAGTCTTCCATTTTTGATATTTTTCTGTCATTTTCTGAATTGTTCAGGCTCACCTACAGTGATCTATGCCTTCAGATACCTGAGCCTAAGTTTAGGCAGTGTATGTTGAGAACATTGGCTGTGTTATTCAGGTTAATGTGCTCCTACCATCAAATCATGAACTTTGAGATGGATAATAAGGTATCTTAATTTCATAGGTCTTTTCTGTTTCTTGTTTTTTCTTGCCTTCTCTATTTCTCTGTGGTCAATTCAAGTGGCTTTCATCTGATTTAATACCTGTGGGATATTCTTCATCAGTGCTCTAGCCATTGTTTATTAAATTTTTATTGAAATATTGTTTCAGACTGTTAACACCATGTAGAGTGTTTCTTGCTAGCCTCAACTATTATCCCTTTGCGATATTGTAATCTCTGACATCTTGTGTGCAATTTTTATTTATATGTTCATACTGCCTGTTCTTTTTTTGCTTAGTGCTCACTGGTTCATTTGATTACAAATAATTTGTTAATGTAGCATGCTCATTTCTGATGATCTAAGACATTTGATGAGGACATGCAGTCTAAATGCGGGGCTATAATACCAGGATACTCTTGAAAAAAAATTCCAACTCCTTTACCCAACATAATTTTCAGTTTAAATTAGTATGGCTGGAGATACCATATATATGTTTTTATAGCCTAAAATATATCTACTCTATAGAAAGGATATGCCTGTATTGAAATACTTGGGGCATAAATTGGGCTTTATCCAATCTGTATCCGTGGCATATTGTTATTATCTCACGAATATTTCTCTTAGTATTTTCTTTTTTTTGTCTTTTCATTCCTTAATATTTTTTTTGTATTTTAGGACTTGGCATTCTTAACTTCAAATGTGATTCCGATGGGAAATGAGAATAGCCATTTTGGAGATATCCAGCAAATTGATTCCATCACGACAGTTTCTGTTGATTCCCATGATATTGATAGATCTCAACCCATAGACAGAACTACAGCTTCATCTTCTGCCGACAAATACCCTTCTGCTGTTTCTTTGGATGATCAAGTAGGATCTACAATTTCAGTGGTAGATGGAATCAGAACTGACAGTAGTGGAGCATCAGGCTATGGATCCCCTTGGTATCAGCTGCGAAAAGAAGCTACTGAATTTGTTTCACAAACCCTTCAGAGAGGACGGAAGAATCTTTGGCAACTTACTACTAGTCGACTATCTGTATTACTTTCTTCTTCTGCTGTTGGTTCAACAAGCATTCATCAATTCTTAAAAAATTACGAAGATCTTAATGTCTTCATCTTGGCTGGGGAAGCCTTTTGTGGAGTTGAGGCCACTGAATTCAGGCAGAAGTTAAAGAATGTGTGTGAGAATTATTTTTTAGCATTTCACCGGCAAAATATTTATGTAAGTTATCTCAACATTTTTTACTATTTTAGTTCAACGAGTAGTTATGCATTAATGGGAAGGCTATCTATTCAATCTTAACTGATTGAATGTTAGAATTTTTTTGTTTATTTTCAAAATGCCTTGAGCTGATTTATTCTCTTCTCCTTGTATTTTTATTTGGATTGAGATGGTTGTGGAGATGGTTGTAGTCTTTGCATACTGTACAACAACATTAGCTGGATCTGCTAGGTGACAATGATAGAATGTTCTCGGCATGAAATAAATGCTCTATTTTTGTAAAGGGTGAGGAGTTCAAACTCCCAAGCTCCTGTTTGGGAAGGCAAATCTATTAGTTACTATATTTATCAGTCGCAACTAAATGCTACTATACATGGGTAACTGCTGGCTTGTCAATGAACTAGAGATGTGAAGTAAACATACTGAACTTTGTTCTTTGTTTTAATGAACTTAATGTATTCTTCTGTTGTGTGCCTAGTTATATATCAAACATGATGAACATTTTTCTTTGTTTTTCAGGCACTTAAGATGGTCTTGGAAAAAGAAAGTTGGCTAAAATTGCCACCAGATACTGTAAAAGTAATTAATTTTGCTGGGCTTGTTGGTGATGGTGCACCTCTCATTGGTCCATCTGATGGAAAATCTACCAAAGCAAGGTTTCTTCACTCTGATAAACCATCGACCTCAGTTGATCCAACTGCTAAGAAGAGTGGATTCACAACTTGGTTTGAAAGTGGAAACCCATTTCTGCCAAAAAGCATGCACGCATTTGCTGAAGATCATAATATTTTGATGGTTAATGGTTCAATATCTGGTGAATATGGGCATATCAGTGACAACCTTAATGATGGTAAGACATCTCCTGCAAGTGGTGATGCAAGTCATGGGGATCGATCTCCCATTTCAGAGGATGAAAATGAAGATCTACTTGCAGACTTTATTGATGAGGACAGTCAACTACCAAGTCGAATTTCAAAGCCTCTTAAAAATAACACATCACATTGGAAAAATGATGAGATAACAGCCCAAACTGGATCTTCTCTTTGTCTTCTTAGGTGAAATGCTGTATTAACTGAAAGTATTTCTCTAATGAGAAAACTCAACTCTGCCTGCATTTATATTGCTAAGGTTTCTATATTTTATGCTTTTAGGTCGATGGATAAATATGCAAGGCTCATGCAGAAATTAGAAATAGTGAACGTTGAGTTTTTTAAGGTATCTCTTGGTGAATTTCTTGTTTTCTTCTATTGCTTTGTATTTCCTAATAATATTTTTCATTTTTTTATCTGAATTATTTTTCCTGATTCAGTATCCTGTTGCAGGGAATATGCCAGTTGTTTGAGGTTTTTTTCTATTTTGTATTTGAAACATTTGCTGAGCCCAACTCTAGTTCAAGTGGAAAAGGTTTACCTGATTCTCATAACTGTAAGTTCAACAAGTTCTTTTAGTGTTTTGTATTGGAGAGAAAGGGAGGATTATATGAAATTATGGAAAGGTGCTTCATTTCATTCACTTTTGTTACTCCCTGTTAGGAGGGGAGTCATTTGACGGGAAATGGGTTTGAATGATGTTAATCTTTTCTTTTATTCAAATTCACCTCTCCTGCCAATTACATTTTGTTCCCAAATGAGACTAACTGTTAGGTCCATAATGTTACTTTCTATTCACTCTCTGACCATAATATTCTATCTGTCTTACATTATTCAATTTGAGTTATTTATCCCCCTTTCATGAGCAAAGTTCTGTATGATATATGCAGCGTGCACTCATGTTTCCTTTCTGTTTTTGATATCCAGCACGACTGAAGACTGCCTTGTCTAGAATAACTCAAGACTGTGAACCGTGGATAAAACCCCAATTTACACAATTATCACCCTCTTATACGCATACTGATATAACTCCTGCAAGTCCTCCCAATCACTTGCCAGCTTCCTTTGGACTCAAGGTACTTCGCTAGTAAGTTGTTGTTAAATTAACTGTTTGTATTGTCATCAGCTATTTTGGTTAAAGCATTGAACTGTCCTGGCTGAAATAGATCTGTTATTCTTGATTTTCTTAGGATTTAGGTGTTCAGTCACATAAAATCAGACTGCTGAGTGAATTTAGATATTGCTTTACAAATTTGGCCTGATGCTGGAAGAGAAAATATCTGGAGATTTATGTTTGTGTGTTTGGATGGCTTGAAACTCTAATATTTCTTTCCCACGTCTCATGTTAACTGCTGAAATAGGAGCAGCTTTATGGCTTCCCCATTCAGAAATGTATTAAAATCTTTCAGTGGCATTTCCTTAGTTTATTATTGGTACACTTAGATTTCTAGGTTGCTTGTATATTATATTCTTTTTTAGTTAGTCTTTTCTTCCAGGGAGATGTGCTATGTTTTGCTCAGTCTTTCTGTATTCATAAATATTCTGTCAAAAAGGAAACAAAAAGAAATATTCAACAAGAACAAATATTGACCTGATGCCATCCTGAAGTGGTTTCCTCAGCATTGCATTGCTGGGTTTCAAGATTAGATAAACTGATTGAATTTTTGGAAACTTGTATATTCGTGTCTTTCAATGCAGCATGAGGTTTGGACATTGCAATCAATATCTATATATGGCCATTTTGTTGCAGGAGAGATGTGCTGGTGCAGATGCTGTATCTCTTGTTGCTCGGATATTATATAGGTCTAAAGCTCACCTGCAGTCTATGCTTCTTCAAAATAATCCAGCTGTGGTGGAAGATTTCTTTTCGCAGCTGGTATATTATTCTGCTATATTTTGGACATTTGGAATCAGCCATCATGGACATAGTATTGATCTAGAAATTAACTGTTGAATGTGAATTTTTGGATGCTGAGAAGAAAGTAATTGTGGATTTGATTTGCTGTCATTTCTTTTCCCGTCATTTTCATGAATGATAAGTGAATTCTGTTAAAACAGGTGGACTCCGTACCAGATCTTACCGAGCACATACACAGGACTACTGCAAGAGTACTTCTTCATATTAATGGGTAAGTCCCAAATATCCTGTTTAAAGTTATTTCGCAACCGGAGATGTGATTTGTAGTTGATTGAATTTGTATCATGTATATATGCATAATATTCTCTTTTCCCTAAGCTTCTTGAGTTTAGTGAGGATTCCAATTTTGTAAAGAGCAAAATTCCTGCTAGGAAACAAAAGATTGTTGCTGTTAATTCCCTCTAGGTCCTTAGTTTTAATTTTGGCTTGACATTAGTCCATCAAACTTCAGTATTTAAATATTGAGATCAACGAACTGTTTATACCTTTGTTACCGTTGTATTGTTCACTAATTAATATGATTGTTTCTTGGCTATTAGTGGCATACTTTTGATGTTAAGCATATTTTCCAGGTATATTGACAGGATTGCCAATGCTAAATGGGAAGTAAAAGAGCTTGGCATGGAGCACAATGGGTTTGTCTCATTTCTTTTTGTTTATTGTCATCCATCTAATATCTTTGCTTTTCTGTTGCATTTTTGGAGAATATTATATACTGATTGCACTGGAAACGAATGAAAACAATGCAAAAGAGTTCTGTATTCCCTTTGCATACTAGCCTAAGAGACCTCAGTGAGCACATCTGAAGCTAAACCCCATAAAGAAGAAATGGCTACTATTCTGTACTTGAAGAAATCTGAATCCTATAGCCTATTCTTAAGAAAACCTCTGATAATCTGTCTTTGAAGAAATCTGAATCCAATGTCATATTCTTAAGAAAACCTTGGGAGATCCTATTGAAGATTTACAGACTGATGTTTAATGTTGATCTCAATATAATAAACACCTGTTAATGTTCATTTGCGCTGCCTTGTCAGAAGAGCTTTTCATATTGAGAGATTCTTCCATTTGCAAGATCTTGTGCTCCTAATATTTGTCAAATTTCTTTTATTTATGCATTTCTCTGGTTTTATTGGACGTATTCATTCTGAACTCAACTCAGTGCTTCACGTTGTGGCCAGACACATTTTTCTAGTCTCATTTCTCTTTGGGCTTTATTTTCTTTTGCTATTAAATCATGATTCTCAAATTTTTCATGTGACAAACCTAGTCCTTGCTCCTTTTGTCTCCATTGCTATACATGCCGAGTGACCATTTTATTTGCTGACATCAGCAAACAATTTGAATACTTTCCAATTCTTTTAGCCAAGCTTGGATAGGATTGCGGGAACTTGCATGGTATTCTTGTTTACTTGATGTCGGCCATAGTATAAAAACTTTTCTGTCAAGTATCTTTTATTTTGTGAATTTATACCTTTTGTACTGCAAATTTTATAGCTGTTGCAACTTACCTCCCTGCATGCAATCAATCTTATTGATTCATAGAGATCTACCACTACCATTTGACAAGATTCTTTTGTGTTTGTTTATCTGGTAGGTATGTGGATTTGTTACTAGGAGAGTTCAAGCATTACAAAACAAGGATTGCGCATGGGGGGATTCACAAGGAGGTAAGGAACTAGCACCGTGTCTGGTCAGGCAATAACCTGTTAACCTTTGGGCATTGAAATCAAAGTTAAAAATTAGACCACTCATATCTGATTAATCCTTTTTTGACTTAGTAGACAGCATCATGTAGTTAAATGAATAAAAATATCCATCTGGAATAGAAATTAAATTTTAAGGAATACCAGCTAAAATATGTTCTACTTGGATTTCTGGAGTAATGTCCATGCATTGGAATATCTGCACTTCGCATGATTTATTGATTTGTCTGTAAACGTGTTTTTATTCATATAAGTTGACAATTTGATAACAATTTAATCTGGCTGGTTGAAATGCTCTGCATCAATCCAACAATCAGTTTATAACTGCACAGCTTGTTTTTCTTTCCCCTCTGTGCTGTTTTGTTATGTTTAGATCTAACTGTTACTTGGAAGCATGAACTCATAACATGTACTGCATTGATTATTAGGTAAATAGGCTGCATAATAAAAATATGAAAATAAAAGTATGTTGGAGCTCTCAAATATACTAGACATGTGGCCCGTTGTTCATCCCTTGGCTGAATGTACGTAAGGAAATTAGTTTCAGTTAACTTCCAGTTCTTTGAGCTACTGGTTTAGCGTTCTCTATCTTTCCCGTTATGAAATTAGTAACCAGTTAAGTGTGTGAACTGCATTTCTCTCTTCTTAGGTTCAGGACCTTCTTTTGGATTACGGCGTTGAAATTGTTACCGAAACTCTTATTGAAGGCCTATCTAGGGTGAAGAGATGTACTGATGAAGGACGAGCTCTGATGTCATTGGATCTTCAGGTTATCTTGTGATCTGAATTTCGTAATGGTTTTCCCCTTTGCCTTTTTTTATAGTTCTGACCAAAAGTTCTATATTTACTTACATTAGGTTTTAATAAACGGACTTCAACATTTTGCTTCCACAAATGTGAAGCCCAAATTGCAAATCGTCGAAACATTCATCAAGGTGAGAATTGGCGAAAGTTATCTATATAGTTTTTTTCCTGCGTGGCTTGCAGATGATAAAATTTTTGTGCATTGGGTAAACTTGGTGTCGCACTTGTTTATTTGGACGAGCTAACTTTACATTAATGTAAGTTTTCACTTAACACATGCAGGCATACTACCTTCCGGAAACCGAGTATGTGCATTGGGCACGGGCTCACCCAGTAAGAACATTCCGATTGCTATTTACCAATTTTCCTCAAAGCTTCTGATGTTTGCCTTACATTATTTATGTGCAAAAATGTTTCCTGTAGGAGTACACTAAAAGTCAAATTGTTGGGTTGGTCAATCTCGTTGCGACGATGAAAGGTTGGAAGAGAAAAACCAGGTTGGAAGTGTTGGAGAAGATCGAGTGAGCTGATGTGCAACTTTGAATTAACCATTTTAGGTTACTGGTATATGTTTTGGGATTCCCCTAATTATTTGTTTTTATAGGTGAGTGATGTATATCGGTGGCATTCATTGGAATCATTTAGGGTTGTATAGCTTGTAATATATAGCTTTTTTTTTGGTGGAAGGTCAAATGTAATTTTGGATCACATCTCGCGCCAATAATAAATTTTTGGTTTAAAGGCGAGCCATACGTTTTCATTGTCAAGTCTTAGACATGATGTATTATTTGTAAATTGTGACTCGTACTTCATTCCTTTGTTTTCTTTTAAAAACATTTCCCCTGCTGTATGATATATATATTCATAATATCACATATTTATATATGACAATTTGCGGTACATTTGCAAGAGTTTGCTTCCTTTAACATTTTTCAGACAATAATGTGGAAGGCAATTTTACGTTTCTGTTTGCCATCTGCTATACCATTGTATATCGAGGAAATCCACATTTGGAGCGGAAATTTCCTTGACGGGAAGGAGCAATGGGCAGCCCCTGCAAGGCTGCAAGAAGATTGCGTCCGTGGCAAAAGCGATTTAGGTTATCGAGGTCTGTGCGTTTTGGGCCTTGAGGGGCATTTTTGGTAAGTCTACGCAAAAGACCACAATGATGATGTGATGGTGGTTAGCAGGCTGAAATGGAGGCCCGTGAAATTCATAAACGATTTTATTAAAATATTTTATATTTTAAATAATAATCAAATCTATTAATTTTTAATTAAATTAAATGAATTTATCATCTAATTATATCTTTCTTTTTATTGACCATGAAATTATTATATAATATCAATATTCCCCATCTCAATTACGAGAGCCAATAATCCAACCAAGCTCGTGTACAAACCACCCAGAAAAAAACTATTCCGTCGGCTTCTGCCGTTAAAAAATATCTGTGAACAACTGATAAATCAGGGAATTTATTTCAATTGATAGAACCAATCACAATAAATAAACAGCAGAACAGTATGCTATCCTTTCTTCTGTATCTCTAGTGTTGCACGTTAATTGATCAGGATCTATACACTTTCTCAAACCCCTTCATTATTCCATGTCGTGTTCTTTATTTCTTTCAAGCATTCTCCCTTGCCATTTCTACGCAGAGGCAGCAGGTGACTGTGTGATATGTCCCACCATGTTTAATGCAATGCATGGCTGATCTACCGGTACCTGCATCCACAAATAAATAAACCAACCAAATGATATAGACATTCCCAAACAGGATCCTATGTTTTTGTGTTAAATCATGTTGTGTGTCAGAATCTTTCAGGTTCTGTCTATCACTCTATTTTGCTGACTAGCACGATTAATTTGAAAGTCCCTCCTGCTTCCCGTCCCTGACAACTGATGGAAACCTTCAGATTTTGCATACCGTGTAACGCAGCATCACGTACTACTCTTCAGTGTGCAGGATATGCGAAGCCGAGGATTTTTATTACAACAGGAAAGAATGGGTAGATATTGGCTTTTCAGTTGTCATTATTGTCTGCCTTTTCCTTCAAAAGGGTGATAATTAATATACCATCATATTTAATTATATAAATATTACTTTTTAACAAAACGAGCTCACTTATAATATATTGTTTCATGATGTTCCTGCGCAAGTAATCGGGCTTTTACTTACAAAGTGTCCTGCTCCAAGAATCCAATAAAAGTGTAGGTTTTTGTACGACTTGGTGAACCCTCTTGTCCTACTGTCTCCACAGTAAAGTGGAGTTCTGTTCAAGCTCAAGAAGTTATGAAGCCCCTCCCACCTGAAAAACAATAAATAAAAACTAATCGTGCTTAGCAAAAAAAAAATACGATGAAAATCTAACCATACCAAGAATTCTTACTTGAGCTTTTCAACCCACGCTTCGGTCCCTTTGGTTGCACAAATGAGATCAAACTACAAGTCGCACAAAGTAAACTTATACGGGTCATTTTTCACTTCATATCTGTTATGAAATGTAATAGTATTTATAATTACACGATTAACAATAGATTTTATAAGGTATAAATTATCACACATGGGCATGTCGCCAGAGTGGGTCTACATAACATGTCATGTACATTATAATAGATTGTAATAAACCAAAAGGGAATTTACAGATCATACTTGTCCGTTGTAGACGGTAACGTTGACCCCTCTGGCCAGGAGCTCATCAACCTGGAAAAAATTAGAAGAATGATTCCCTTGTTAAATTTTCATTATTTTATAATTAAGGAGTGTGATTAATTAACAATTAGGACATCGGAGCAGAGAAACCAGACCTCGTCAATCCTTGGTCTCATAAAGTCGCCGGCCATCGTGTCGAAAACACCTCCTGACTGCCCTCCCCATCTGCCATCAGGAAAACCATAGTTTTAATAGTGGAGAGTAAGATCGGCATTTCCTGGTGATTGGAGGGGAAAGAAGCATACGTGACGTTGGGAGGGATAATCTGGAGCTTTTCCTTGATGACACCGTTCATTAAGCTATCAATATCACCATCACCACCAGGAGATGATCTCATGGATGTATGATATCTAATGTAGCTCCTGATCGCAAGTTCTCTTGATAGCTCAGCAGCTGTGAGAGACACTGGGTCCATTCCAGAATCCAAGACGAAATTGTAAAAATCCTGATGCCAGAAACGAGTGTTGGGAAGAGTCAGAAGTTGTTTTCGATGTGAAAAGAAAAGGGTGCTAATTCTAGAAATTGAGAATATTGCTGATGAACTTCAACCGTTATACCACAGAATTGCTGTTATCACTGATCACTTGCTCAAGTTCAGCCCAAGTTTCTGTTGCATCCTCGTAATGATTGTCGGTGATTTGCTGCCTGATCTTCTCTGCTATACTGCTTTGTAAAATGGAGTTTCTTAGATAACTGATGGAAAGAAGAAGAAAAAGGTTCTGCTCCTAAGGTTATTAGTTCTGGCAGAAGAATGAAAAACACAAAACCTCTTTGCCTGTGCAGCACCATTGTTGTCAAGCCTGGAAAGGTCCTTGAGAAGGGGGCCCCATGAGAACTGAAACGGAGAAGTCAAAGCTTCAGAAGAACACTTCCAGACTTCCCAAGATAGATATATGCAAATTCATTTCCTTTTGAGTCACAAAGCTAAGAAATAGAAGACTACTCACTACAAAATCTTCCGGGGAAATCCAACTATCACCCAATGCCACTCCTGCAGATGAGTTCATTTTGTAAAAAAGAAACAAGTAGAAGAGAACTCTCCATGCACTTTAGCATTTGGGAACACACATACCTCCAAGTTTAAGTTTTAATTTGCCCGCCTCGATGGCTTTAAGAATTGATAAACCGAGAGTGACTGCAAATTTGCCCCCGTAGGACTCTGCTACTATATACAGAGGACTCTTTTGAAGGGTCTCATTCCGATTGAATATCTCTTCCAGCAAGGTGGTCAGATCAGCTGCAGCCTCTTCATCCGTTTTCACAAACAAGTCTGCATCCTCCACGAAGCTATATCCCGTGCCAACTGGGTTGTCCTACACAATGTCCCACAAAGAACAAATTAAAAATAAGAGAAAAAACTGATTTCATTACTCTGAAGTTCATTTCTGAACTTTCAAGTGAATGTCTGAATCACCACAAATAGTAGATCAGCCAGTCTCAGCCATGTCGAGTTTCGAGGTTTCAGATATGTATCCAATGGTCCAACTTCTTCAAAGTTTCCTAAACCAACACCGGATGCTCCCTTTTGTTTGGCCAAGAAAGAAGGAAATAAAATTAAACAGAGAAAACATATCCAATTCCAGATGCAATCGTTCTGCAGAGAAAATGTTTGGTACTCACAGGTCCACCTTGCAACCAAAGAATGACGGGCCATGGTTTGGAAGGATCTTCAACCCTGTTAGGACTTTTGTAATACCACCAAAACATGTGTGCTCCTGTGAAAAACAACCCAGACACACACGAGAATGAGTCATAGTAAACTGATTCCTGAAACTTTATTCAATCTATCTTTCTTTTGCAAAAATGGACGGATACAAAACAATAGTCAGAAAATTTGGGCTTACTCGGTCTCACTTCGACGTAGCCCCAAGCTTCTGATCCATCAAGGTTTCTAGCAGCAGTGACTAACTCACCTCCAAGCAGAAAAATCATTGACAGAGAGAACACGACAAGGCTAAAGTTCGCCATCCAAAAAGCAAGAAGAAAAGTTAGCCTCTTATTCACTGACTGAAGAGAATCAAATAATAAAGTGGAATTTCTGCTGATAATATATAAAACGAAAGATGGTTGATATCAATCTTTCTTTGTTTTTGTCAAAAAAGGAAATGGCATTAAAGTGGAACTTCTAAATATACTCGATGTTGAAAAGTAAGAAAAGACTGCTTCTTTGAAGGCCAGTTCTTTAAAGAATTGCAGATTACAGCAATGCTCCCTCAATGATGAGTCTTACGAAAGGACGATTTTCACACTGTGAATGATTACCATCAAAGAAATATCGCATTTTTAAACGAATGGATTACGGCTTTGTGGACAAAAAAGGTTATGCTGTATGAAGGAAGGAAACTATCGAACCCCAGTAAAAGGAAAGAAAAGAGAACCAATCAAAAGAAGGCTTACCATTTGCATACCATTGAAGAGAATGATGACCACTTAAACTTAACGTTGCTTAGATTAAACGCTTAGAAGTTAATGACTCAACCACTCCCTCAAGTTGCTTATGTGGTACTGCTACCTCTTCTTTAAAAAATGGTGTTGGGTGAGGTGGGGACTGGGGGTTTCGTGCAGGAAGGAATTATCTTTTCTCCTCTGCTGTAGAGAAAGGGACAAGAGATAGTTTTTACTTCAGTGAACGCCTATGATGTCATAAAATACGGTAGGGGTAGACAATATCTTTACAAAGAAACTTAATCCCAAATGCGCTTTCCAGTCCTGTGGGGCTATTGAGAACTTCTTTGCACCGACGAACTTCGCTACCTCGGTGGGTTTCACCCTGGGATATATGGTGAAAAAGAGGCAAGTATAACCACGTTGGAGTTTACTTCTTCTGAAGGAAACGGGTGGGATGTGGATATGCTGGCCATGTGATCATGTCTGTTAGGATTTTGCTTAAATTGTGTACCAGTCTGCTCTTTCAATGCTTCTATTTTGGCTCCTATTTATCAATTGTGGTTACCAAACATAAATAAATCCTAGTGTTCAACGATATCTCTTTTCTTGAATTGAAAAAAATGGGAAAGAGTCAAAGATCTTCGTGAGAACTGCGAGTGCCAGGAGGAGACTTCTCCAATTATTTCAGAGTTGCATGAAGTGCAATCATGCTCCACCATTGAAATGATTTGAGAAACAAATACACAGAAATGTTTAAAAGGTGAGGATAGTACTGATGTCATCTTGGTGAATTGGCCGAACAGTTATCATTATTGTTTCCTTGAACTGGATAATTGTCTTGTCTGCGCCAGCAAAAGATGGATGAAAAGTTCAATAATTGAATAGAGTTGAACTGATCTTGACCCTACAGCCACGATTAGACAGTTCTTGTGAATCACTTACAAGGTACAACGTGCTTCAGAATTGTTGTTCTTCATACCAAATACATGTTTGGATCATGCCTGCATTTTTTTTCCTCTCATTTATATCATTTTCAGCAAAGAATTCAAGGAACTGAAAAATAATAATAAAATGAAAATGATATATATATTTGAATATTATTTTAAAATTTTTTCTATTCTATAAGAAAACCCCAACCTATCCATTTACCCCAACAGATTGACCCGTGACTGTCGTAAATCATGGCCGGTGGGTCATCGAGGCTGGGCTGATTTGGACTCCAATGTCATTTCTGCGGGTTCGTCCCTTTTGAATAAACATTAAATCTGGGCTTTGAGTATGGACACGGGCTCTAAACCGGTGCACGGAAGAATCTGGGCTTTTAACCTAAGACCCGCTAGTCAATGGGCCAATATCATATTTGCACAAACGGATTACCCGAAATGAGCAAAAAGGTAAAAAGAAGGTTTTTGTTTAGATGATAGTTTGAGAGGATAGATATGCAAAAGCAATCAACGAGTAGATCTATTAACTTGGGTACGATTTGAGTTGAAGGATCAGTTGACTAATACAATTAACGTATAATAATTCTTATTACCTATTTCGTAATCCTGTGGATCGCGCAGTGCTGGACGAGTAGTGGTCGTCGTTGTGCACAAGACGTGCCACTGTTTGGTCAAATCAACCTTCAAAGGCGTGGACGTGGACGTGGACTACCACACTTCGATAGGTCTCTCCAACCACCACCCAGAATCACCCTTTTACGGCGTTATTAAAAAATTCTACGAGGGGAGGATTATTGTGGTGGCTGCGATCTCTGTATAAAACAGAAAAGCTCTGTTCTTAGCTTCCACCATTCGAGCGAGATGACCTTTTTCGTCTACTAATTAAGGTCGCTCGCGGTTGTCGATCGGAGTTGGCTCTGCAAGCTATTTATACAAGATTATGTTTATTCATGACTTTACAATGTCATACGTTATATCTTTGTCTTTATTCTTTTTTTTAAAAAAAAAGGAAATAACTTTATTAATTATCAAGCCATAATCTTGCCCAAATGATATATTATAAATGTATGTTAATAGAATCATACATAATTTTTGTCCATCTATATTAATTTTCCATATCTCTCATAAACCTATTGTTTATGTATTTAGAGATGGGTTCCAGACGAATTTTATAATAAAATATTTCTATATATATGAATTCTATTGAAAATATTTATAAAATATTTACAATTTATCTTTTATTCTTTTTTACGAATAACTATTCATTTAAAGCAAATATTTTGTTTAATTTAGACGTGAAGCTTAAAGGTTAACTAGAAACCAGGTTTTGCCTAGGTTCTCTTGATAATATTTTTCTAGAAAGAAAGCAATAAAGATTTACTTAAGCTATAAAGAAAAAACCACCCCTACCACTTCCATATATATTCGTTACTGAAATTTATCTTTCCTTGATCCTGCGATCCAATTCCCATTTAACCTGCCATCCTCAGATTCCAAGCGTTACAGTTTATACGTACCCTTGTGTGTTTTGTCATTCTTCTTATTACGCAGCTGTCCCATTGTTAATCCCTTTGTTTTGACGATAAATCTTATGTTCCTTTTTCTTTTAGTTTTACTCTAAACCCCCTTCGCAGACCACCCATCTGTTCTCTCTCGTTTTCCTTGTGTAGGAAATAGTTTTTCTCTGCGTACCGTCCGTCGCAGCGTTGGCCATTCTTGTTCTTCTTATTCATAATGGTAACAGGGCAGAATCCCAGCGGTTTCCATTCCCTCAAAGCTTGTATTTGTTTACTGTTGGTTTTCTCTCTTGAATCCAATCAGCTGACTCAATCTGGCTTTTTATGGCGCAACTGACAGGAGATGTTGGTGCCATCATGGCTCGAGACATTATTATCAACGCCATTCTTCTCCATTTGTCCTCGACACAGAGATGCCCCTCGCGGCGAATGCAACATGTTCTGCCTTGATTGCAATCAAGATGCCTTTTGCTTCTACTGCCGCTCATCAAGACACAAAGATCATTCTGTCATTCAAGTAAGTATATATATATATATCCTCATGACCCCTCTTTCTCTTTCCTTTTTCATCATTTTCCTGTAAGAGAAAGACGAGTCATTGTTATGTTACGGATGATGGACCATGGTTTTTTGAAAACTGGATGTGTTTCGCAGATCAGACGGTCCTCATATCATGATGTGGTCCGCGTTGCCGAGATTCAAAAGGTTTTGGACATTAGCGGAGTTCAAACTTACGTTATAAACAGTGCTAGGGTTCTCTTCTTAAACGAGAGACCACAGCCCAAGGGTGGCTCAAGTAAAGGCGTCTCTCATTTATGCGAGATATGCGGGAGAAGTCTCCTCGACCCCTTTCGTTTCTGCTCATTGGGATGTAAGGTCAGTACCTAATATCAATTTCTTCTCCCATTAGATTTGACAATTCTGTCAGAATCATTACTATAGAGTCAATGCCATTATATCAGAACAAAAAATGTACTCATGACACATGAAATCTTCACATACTTAGTATATAATCGCCAGATGAGATACAGATAAAAACCCACACCTAAAGTAGAAGGTGATAGCAGAATTTGTCAAGTCCTTCTTGTCGTGTCAAGATGCGAGATTGGTATAGTTTTCTGAGGAAGAAAACCCAAAACTTACTAATCTTTGAGCTCGCTTGCTTTGCTTGTACAATGGTTTAGCCATAAGTTACCTTGGAATTTAATTCAGCTTGTAGGAATAAAGAACAACGGAGATGCCAACTTTAACTTAAGCACCAAGAACGAGGAAATAGAGGAAAGAGAGGAAAGAGAAGGAATAATGGGAAGAAGATTGCCATCAAAGGAAAACGAAGAATTGCGTGAAGGAAACCGAAACGACATGTGCACAAACACGCCTCCTACTCCTGCTCCAGTTCATTCCAATTCAAGAAGAAGAAAAGGAGTTCCCCACAGAGCACCTTTTGGTTCCTAATAATTGATTTGTTAATTAATTATTCCTCTAAGCATATACTTATACTTTGTAAATCCAGCTCATTCCTCACAAGCCACCACATGGGGATGCTAACATAAGAAGTGCTAATTAAGCTGTGCATCTCATGGAGGCTTTTAATTTATCAATTTTTAAACAAAATGTAAACTGTAATTTACTTAAGAACTTAATGAGGTTCAAAATTACTTTAATTAAAGATGATTACATTAATGGGTTCCGATGTGCAAATCAATTTAAGTAATAGCCTATTGGCTGTTTATTCTTTTAATCGCTGGCCTGTGAAACGTACGAGAAAACAATTAATTACTAGAATTGGCCAGTGCATGGGAGAGTAACTTTACACCTCAAACCAACAATGATAGTGCCAACCCTCCATTCCAATATGTTAATCACAATTTGGTTGCTAAAGGTGATAATTGACTCATAAAAGGTAATTAAATAATAGATTAACAATCTTCCTGTGCAATATGATACGTTGGAAGTTATCTGGGTAGCTCGATATTTTGGCTTTATGGTTGTTTGATCCTTAGAATCTATGTCTATATTAAGAAAACAGGATGAATGATGCCTTCCGAACTTATATGGATACTGATTAAGATTATATCGACAGAATAAATTGACATCCTCAAATTTTTAATTTAAATATTTAAGTAGATTAGGTCATTCTCTATGTCCTCAAAAACATATTCTCTAAGTGCTCGCGTCAAACAAATTGAAGATTGTGATTTCCTTTCACCAAATGTTCTCCAGCAAAACACGTAATTATGATGTTTAAACTGTACTAGGTAAAGTAAAATTCAAGTTAGGGAAGAAAAGCCCATTGGAGCCCTATTCTTCTGCATATTTTGCAAGGCCTTTAACGCAGGCCCAACAATTGGAGGCGAATCTTAGTTCTTAATTCATTTTATTCAAGGCGACAACTGGTAAGTTAGTAATACAGAAGGTAACTCCTCAGTTTGGGGCCCTTTGGCCCACCCCATAGCTAAGCCCATCCTTTAACATTGCCTATGCTAAGCAGCTCTCCACAATGGCCCATAGTATGAAGTGGAAAGGAAAAGGGATAGCTTCCGATATATTCTCTTATTTTCTACAAAATCCTGAAACAACTGTATGTATATATTTATATATGTAAATGATCGCATGAATATAAGATTTTATAAAATATGAAAATTATATTTGAAATTTTTGTTTTCTCACAAACTCTCCTATTCTTTTCCTCTCTTTATCCACTTTCTAGACATTTATATATTAAAGATATTCGTTTGGAATTTCTTTTTTTATAAACTGTTTTGATAGCCTTTTCCTGCTTTACTTGGAGCGGGAATCCGGGAGCTAACGGGGCTGTTTCCGTTACTTTTATTAGCCAGGGGTGTGACGGAAAAATCAGGGAGCTGTTAAGACGATTGTTAGCAGCTGCCACCGGAGATAGAAGACACGTCATGTCTTGGAGGCATACGGGATTCTAGAACAGGAGACGGAGGTTTAATGTTGTAATGTTAAAACAGAAGTCAAGAACCCGTTTTTTTTTATTAAAAGAAGTCAAGAACCCTATGACTTCACTGGCGCTTATTCTTCAATGTTCGTTATATATTGAATTCTTTCCGAAAAAAAACATATTAACTGCTAGCCTATTATATAATTTATTTTTATTTTATAGATTTTGCCAGAATAACTTTTTTTATCATATAAATCATGGTACATTAAAAGTTAAATTTAAAAATATATTAAGAGTTAGATAACCGAAGCGGCGCATACGAATCACGTACAAAAAAAGGAACTCGAAAATGCTTTTAATTGAAGACACTGTGGGAAGTAGCTAAGAAAGGAGCTTGTCTTGGAATTCTAGTTGTGTGGGGAAAAAGAAAAGAACATGGAACGGGAATAATGTCATGGGAACAGGATCTATGCCAGGCAATTATATGTCCCCTTCAAGTGTCAAATAATGGTACACGTCGAAAAGGGTATCCTATGCCCGTAGAGAACAAACGGACAAATAAGGCAGAGGGCATAGACGTGACAGGTGAAGGGAATGAAGATGAGGACAGAACACTGTTACATGGGATGCTTGTGATTAAGAGGCAGATTCAAGGAGACCGATTTGCTTGAAGAAACTATTTTGATTCGCGTAAGGCTTTAGGGTTATCCCTTCATCCCTTGGGGGACATAATCACATGAATATTGTAAATTAATTGGAAGCACTTTCGATGATGTCTTCGTGAATGTAGGATAAAAACATCGTTTTCTTTTCATTATAGCCCAGGAGAAGAAAACCAATTCTCTGCTTGTCTTGTGTCTATCCAAGTGCAGATTAGTCTAAATATTTGTGGCCATAATTGTGTTCCAGCATCATCCATAAATCCGATTCTTCGTCTCCTTGAAGGAACCCTTTTACTGGCACCGTCAAGCCATTAAGACAAGAAGATAAAAAAATGTATAAATATAATTGGAAATCAATTCTATAAAAAAATATATTTTTGTTATTTTATTCAATACCAATAAAATAGATTTTAAATTTTTTATTCATTTTATTTTTCTTACGCTTAGTCTAATCTAAAGAGTCAAATGTAAAAATGGAAGTAAGGAAAAAAAAATAGTAGAAGATACGACATGTAATAGAAATAGTATAACAGTATTCATACAAGATAAGTAAGACTTTCTTGGCCAGAATACAAATTGTCAAAACACTCTCTCTCCTCGAGCTTCTTCGGTTGCAAGTTTCCATATCCCTATTCACTCCCATGTCTGAAGATCACAAACCCCAGAAAAGTCTAGAGAAGCTTCAAGTGTCCGTATCACAACAAGGGGAAGGAGATGCGGAGAAGACGGGAGCATCAAAGAGTCAAGAGGAATGCAAAACACCAACTTCAAGTGATACTAAGATACCAGTAATCCAAAGCTGCCCTCCAACACCGAGAAAGAAGGAACGAGTGTTCTTGCACAAAAGGAAACTGCCTGATGATCATCAGCTGCCATTCTTCGAGACTAACAATAGAGATGAGGTAGAGTCTTTCTTTCGATCAAGCTTTGACTTAACTACGAGTCTTGAATCTCGTCCCATGAAGAGAAGAAGTAAAAGCTACTGAGATCTTAACATACTTTGATGACCTCTTTTAACATCAGTTTATTAATTTGCTATGTTTCACTTTCCTGTAGTAATTAGGATAGGTGCATGTGTATCTATTCAATGCCACTTGTATGATGTTTACTGTTATGTAATTACTTTCCGAGATCGCTGTTAGGTTTACAATAACAAGTAATAACTAAATTAAAATTAATCTTTATTATTTTGTACTGGGACTTCCTTTTAAGATTTTTTTAAAAATATTTTTCTCTTTTTGTTGAAATACAAGATCATAGTTCCAGTTCTCGTGTATTGGATTGTAGCACAAACATGGTTGCCCCCTCTTACTAAACTACAAGAGCGTAAACTTGCAGTTTAACAGTTAACATGTTTTGTTCTTCTCACTACAATAGTTCAGATGAGAGCTCACAAAAGAGCAAAGAGGGAGTGAGACCCTTTAGTTACAATGGGTTCTCATGCTAAAGTCATGTATAGCTAGCCAGTAGTTGTGCCTCGTGGGTTCTTCAAGGATAATATTACATTAGCCATAGAGGAAAAGAAGAGGTCGATTTGCCTGAGACGCTACTAGTTAGTATGTTTGTATTTGTACCTAAGATTGGCTTGCTTGGGACGCCAGTATTTGATGTCTTTGTGTCTGTGTCCAAGGCTTGCTTGCTTGAGACGCCATTATTTGATGTCTTTTTGTCTGTCCCTAACTCAACATTCTTGATACAATCTGTCTCTTAACGTAGTTAAAATTCAAACGCTCGGTACTAGTTTGAAATGATAGTACTGACCCTTTTCCCCTCATCTTACAATCAAGACAAAAAAGAAGAACAATAGACAATGAATGGTAATGTGGATTTAAGTTAAATATTCAAAAGAATCATTCTTCTGGATGCTCAAAGCTATGCCTGATATTATGTGGATTTTTACTATGCATAATCTGTTTGTTTTTATTTTTATTTTCTACCAACTGTGCATGTGTATCTGCTTCTCCTTGTTCAGCATTTTATCTGATTGCAAATTAATTAACAGCAAAACACAGTTCCTGAAAATGAGCAAGAAATGCAATGGCTGGACTTTTGGTAATATGCCTTAGGTCTGATTGGGTTATAGCAAACAATTTGGATCTATGATACAGCAGGAAAGGGTTCAAAGTGGCATGCATATACAGGGAGGAAACTTTTAGGTTCAAATACCTTGTACGAGCTGATCCAAGAAAGATTCATTTCTATGCAAATTGTACGAGCTGATCCAAGAATAGATTGTCTGCCTCGAATAGTCTTGAATTTTCTTATTACTTTCACCCCTTAGCATAAGGATTTGTACTTCTGTTCACATATCCAAAAACCCACAACTCACATGTAGGAGGCGCACAATTTGGAAGCATTACCCATTTTCTTCGATCCCGACCCCCATTGTAGGTAAAAAGCCTCCGAAAGAACATAGTTTGTTTGATTTCGCTAGGTACCTGGCTACTGTCTACCCTAGTTTTACCCGCTATGCCAGCAAGATGGAACATTTTCTCGGGTATATCAAGGGAAATTAAGAATATTTGTCAGGTGCCCTCCCCTCCAAAGGCATTAACCGCAGAGGAGCTTTCCTTTTGGCATTTTCTTCTGCTTTTCCAATTTCGCCTCATTCCCAAAATTGTCGGTAGCCAATCAGTATTCAGTAACACGTTATTAAACATAAAAAAGAAAACCCAAAAAATAAACAAATGCACACAAACCTTAATTCAATTAGTACGAATTCCAAGGATTCTATTTTCGTATTTGAATATAGAATATTTTTAAAATTTAAAGTTAGTTAAATTTATCTATAATTAATACTTAAGATACAATGAGGAGGATTAGTTATTATTCGGACAATATACCTCTTTGATTGTTTTTTAAATTACTTGAAACTCATGTAATTTGGATAGGAAAATGGACATCAGCCAATTTAAGCAGGGTGCGAGTGTCACCAGCTAGAATGGAGAAAGTAATCTTGTACTATAATGTCAGGTTGCAGGAAAACGTGCTCTTGCACAGTTATGATGAATAAGAATTGAAATTTGATCCAATTCTGCTATATGATTGATGCCAGTGATGGGATGGATCACGGCAAAGATTTTTATTGTTGGTGCCTTGGAATCTCAACGCTGGGATTTTAGATTTTATGGGCCATGACTTTTTCCTGGTGAGACCCATCATTGGGTCGGTTCCGCACTCGTTGGGTTGGGACACCGTTTTCTGAGTCTTTTGGACAAGTTTACAAGTGTCTGGTTAAAAATTTCAACCTTTTCTTAATATTTTTTGAAGGGAGAAAATAATATTTTTTTATCAGATCCCACCCAACTATTTTTGTTTAATTATTATAATCAATAAAATCATAATAATATAACCCAAACTATATCTGTCAAAACCAAAAATAATATAATTTATTATTTTTTTTAAAAAAATAATATTCACGAAATAAAAAATATATGTATATCATTTTCATTATTCGTTTCAAATAAGTTAGATGACATGATATTTTTTATATAAAAAAATAACATTCAGGAAAATTAAACAAATGCATCCGCTAGTCTCGTTTCGCTTCGTTTGCTTGAAGTAAAAAATATAAAAATTGAGTAAGATAGCAACAGAAAGTACAGAAATTTAGATATGATTATTATAAAGCCATATAGATGATAAGACACATGTAATAGAGTTATATATATGCAAAGCCCGAATTTGAAACCTATAATTATTTAATGAATAGAAATTTATTTAGTTATATAAGATTTTTTACTAGAAAATTAGGAAATTCTATGAATAAAAATGAAAATAGAATCTTATCGTCAAAATGTATTTTAGGTTCGTTATTATTACTCACTTTTGGTGTTGACATGCGAATTCAAGATATGCGTCTATTTTCTGTCGATTACCTTGCATAAATATCATTCCTTAAATCTTTTATATAATTTAATTAAAAATTAACAATGCATTCCCTGAATCTCTAACAAATCCCTGATTACCAGAGATTTGCGTGGAAGTGATTGATAATATTATGATGCAGTATTATATCAATATATATGATCCCGAATTATATATAAATAAAAAAGAGTTTAAATGATTAAGCTATATAAGATATTTTGATGTTTCAAAAAAATTATGATATTTCAATTTAAACTAAATCGATATCTGCCATACTGGCTAGAATTTCCGAACCAAGTCTCGTATATCCATAGATAGACAGCCTTGCCAGTTACCTCACTATGTCGCACTTTTTACCCCACGTAGCTACTGAATTGTAAACTTGGCGGACACATGACCATCTTTCCTGTCGACGTATGGTATTCCACAGCAGTTGTCACCTCTCGGGGGTAGTATAGATGAGACGACTGCCACGTTTTGCCTCGTGGGGTCGACACTTCAAATTCCCCCGCGGTTAGGATTCCTTGTACTTGTAACCAGATAGTCGATGAATGTGGATGCGTCTGCGTAGATTAGTTTGTGTAGGGAGGTGAAAGGGAAGGCAAATTTAAGGAAGAAAAAATGGCTCCAAAAAGGAAGGGGAAGAAAGTACTTGAAACGGTGGTGTGGTCAACAAGGAAGGTTGTTAAGGAAACGGTTGAAGTTGCGGTCGTTACAGCAACAGACTCGCAACTGACGCAAGAATCCACACGGGAAGATCAAGATTTGGTAGAAACAGAAGACATTGGCGTTCCTGTAGAAGAGCCTGCGAAGATCATTCCTGTTGGAGGGAAGGTAGTTGGAGAAGGACGAGGAGGCCAAGCGATTGCAGTTCCTGTGGTCCGTGTCCGAGAGCAAAAGGAGCCGTCCAGGGAAGAAGAGAGACGACAGGACAAACGAAGAAAGGAAGTTCCAACTGAGGAAGGACAATCGGAGGAGGAGGAAGACAGGAGGGAAGATCAAGCTAGTGACCTGTCACAAGAAGACGGATTGCCAAAGGAAAAGTCGCGGAGAGATGCTTCTAAAGCCCGAGCAGAATATCAGGAAAAAATATCAAGGGAAGGGGCAGTAGAGGCTAGACCAGACAAAGAAGAAGCGACGAAGAGTAAGAAAAAGACTCCAGAAGGGAAAGACGGCGAGAGGAAAAGGAAAAGGAGAAGGAAGAGGGGAATGCTGGAGGCTGGCCATGGATACAGAAGGTATGTGTTTAGAGTTTTGAAGCAGGTACATCCAGAGATGAGGGTGTCATCGATGGCCATGAATGTGATAAACAGCTTGATGAATGACATGTTTGAGAGGATTGCCGATGAGGCAGCTAAACTGTCGCGATACGGAGCTCGCAGCACTCTCTCGTCTGGGGAGATTCAAGGAGCAGTGAAACTGGTGTTGCCTGGAGAACTTGGAAAGCATGCTATAGCTGAAGGATTAAAGGCTATTTCCAATTACCTGTCTTATGATGGAAAAAAGAGAACTTAACTAGTTAAAAGTAGTTTTGCCTGTTGCATCATTTGATGGGACGACTCTACTATGATGTTTATGTTCGTTTTTTAGTATTTTGCTGTCACTAAATTTGTTCTGTCCTATGTTTCTTCGATTTCACTCTCTTTTCGGGCCCTTGTAGTTTTGGACTGTATTATAGTTCCAAGAGGCCAGGGGTGATTGGAAGGACCTTACTGTGGTAGGCATGTACGTGTTTGCAGTGGCTTGCGTTTGCTCAGTGATTAGGTTGACGACTAATGAAGCTCAAAATCTTTGTAGTTGCTGTGTCGTATGCAGTAGGTGATTTCGTTTCAGAATTTATTATTTTGGATATATTTCCCACGAGGAATTTTGTTTTTCTTGATGACAAATTCGAGTGCCGAATAGATTGGCACAACGATTTCTGCTAAAAATAGTATATTGGCAGATTAAAAGGGTATGACAAATGTCCTGTTGAAAGGAACGCTGGTGGCAAGTTACCATTGGGTTATAGTATCAAAATTTGATCATATTTTCAGGCTTCAGGAGTTTATGATAATGAAATCAAGGATTACAGAGCACACAATCACACTGCATCGATGTCGGTGGTCATCCTTATCAGTTCGATGCCGCTGGTGCCCAAGATTATTTTGTAGCTTACCACTGCCAGGTTCTTCGCAGAGCAGGAGACACCTTTTTCAGGTTTTTGTCCTGGTGAACGACAAAGCTACAAAGTAATGAAGGCTCGCTCCCCCTGGAGCTAAACTCGAACCTGAGTATACAGACAAAGCTTTTGTTTCTTTTTCCTTTCTATGTTGTCAAATGGATAAGCTTTGGCATGAGATGACAACATAACTTATATATCATATGGGGCCAGGCAGTGACCGTCTCTTTTGTTGTTAAACTATCCTTTCTTAATCACCTCTCCACGGACGACTGCGCTCGTTTTGATCTTTCCTACAAGGAGTCGAGGACAACCTCCCAATCTGGAGATATTTATGTCATTTCATATATCTTCTGTCTGAATACCGTATCCAAATCCACGCTCAAAAGATTTAGAGTCTTTTTTTCTTTTTCTTGACCACCTATTATGCTATCCATATTCAGCTAGTCTTCCTTTTGTTACTCCTTGGGTTTCAATAAAACAGAGCCGCATACTACAAGCAACAAATAGAACCCGTTGTCTCGGCTGCCTTATCAACCCCGCATCCTGAAGTACCCTGCAACCCCGCGATGGAACCGCCACAAGGGTCACCTTCACAGCCACAGGAAAATTACTCGATCCAGCCCTTCCATGCTTCTTTGGCCCTAACAGTCCTCATCCTTATGGTAATTCTTTTTTTCATGGGATTCTTTTCCATTTACATCCGCAGATTCTCCACCGACCCAATTACGGAATATTCCTCGCACCGCCGACGCCGCCAGCAGGGACTATCACCGACCACGACGTCTGCTCGTGCAGCAAGAGTAACAACAGTATTCTCATCACGAAAAGGTCTCGACCCAGAAATCGTTAAGTCACTGCCTATATACTCGTACAGTCATCTGGATGTCAAGTCCCACATGGTGTGTGCCATCTGCTTGGGTGAGTTTGAGTGGAATGAGTTTGTTAAGATGATCCCAAAATGTAAGCATCTGTTCCACTCGGATTGTATCGACACTTGGCTTGAAAAGCACGAATCTTGTCCTGTATGCAGAGAGACCCAATTTTTTGAGGCGGAAGAACAGGGTAATGGAGGCGGCGAGCTTGGTTTCACTGTGAAAGAGGGAATAGCTGATCAGGATAACCGTGAGATATGTGGAGTATCATCAAGAATGGATAATTGTGTAACAATAGAGGTGAGAGAGGTGGGTCTGAGGAGAAGCCGGAGCTCGTCAAGTTTAGGAGACACCATAATTCTGCAAAGAACATCTAGTTTGTAATAATATGTAACAATGTGTAGATATTTAGAAGTTTCAGGTCCCTTTCAAAGGGAAATCAGAATTCGTACAGGTTCTTCCATCTTTCTGGATGGCGTATTGCTCTGTTAGTATAATACATCGCATGTATTCCTCTTCCGTATGTCCATAGACAGGATGCGAATGTATCATTGTACGTGGTCCGAGAATTTAAGACCAACGTAAAAAAACGGTGAATCTCTGCCATTTTTTTTTTTTAAATGTGAAACTCTGCCAATTCTCGAGTTATTGTGGGAAAATTAATAGTATATGATTGAAGAAAGAAAATCACCCACCTATTAATTCGAGCATATTATTTTATTTAGTCACAATCCAAGCCTCTGTATTACAAAAATCCAAGACAAAAACAATCACACAATTTCTGGATAATGAAGAAAAAGATGACATAGGAGTTACGGAGACCACAATTTTGTTTAAAAGAAAAACCAATGAACCAATAAAAGAAAATCCGAAAAGAATTGCATGTTAGGGATCAATAGATCCCAATAAATTGCAGAAACACACAGAAACTTAGTAGTCTAAATCGCAATCAGTTGCATCGTAGCTCTTCAAATAAGAGAAGTGCACCAGCACGGGGGAGCATAAGACCTTTAGTTTATGAGACCTCATCTTCCATATTCCTACCTTCAACCGAATTCTTGCCCGAATCCGGACATCAAGTTCTGCTTCTCCTGTGGCCTTGCTGTACCTTAGATCTTTACTCAAAGACCTCGACAATGCCAAATCCCGAGCCTCAAGGTGAGCCTCCAAGTGTGTCACATTTCGACGAGGTTGATGGAATGGCTCGAGGGTGTTGAAAGCAAAGGTTTGGCTATCATAGGCAACGGACACCTCAATTGAGTCGTAATATACTGATATCTTGTGATTAGGATTTTTGGCTCTTACGAGAAAATCGAAAGTGGCATTGAGATGATCATTGTTTAGGCTGAAATTGTGGACTGAACGGTTTTCGATGGTGAAAGCGAGCTGTTTCGGCTTGAGTACCAGCCATGTGATGAGCACAGCTAGACCCAATATAACAATAAGGGCTAGTATGACTATGGCTATGACTCGGAGAGGGCTCGAGTAAGCTGACGGGGCGGCGGGGGCCATTCCGGGAGATGGTTTATTGTGTTTGATCATGCAGGATGTTCTTTTATAGAGATCAAAAGGTAGGGAATGCTTTGTTTGTGAAGCAAGATTAGGAACCGAAGCACTTGTGCACTTCTTGAGTTAGAGTGTTATTCTCTTACCAGAAATAAACAAAAATTAAAGCTAGAGTGGTGTAGAATATCTTGAGGGTATAGCGCTTTCAATTTTTGACTTTTACGTTGTCATTGCTACACTTTTTCCTCTTTAACATTTCTTGCATGAAACTCAAGACATCTCAAGTATTCAGATTCCTTGTTGCATGAGATGTCATTGTTCTTTCCTTGAGGCAGAATATTTAGGTGCATTGCCTGGCTATTCATCAATTAATGGAGTTAAGCATCCCACAGAACAACTTATTAACTATTACTTAGACTGTCCAATCAGGATCAGGATCATCACTGAGAATCTGAGATTGATGTTGTGTCCAAATTTGAGCCTGCACGACAGGTCTCTACTTCATTGTCAGTCTTGCTCCGTCGTGCCGGAATTTGATACAAGTTGGAGAAGTTGAAATAAGTTGAGACTAGGAATTAATTTATTAAAATTAGTCTAATTATTTTAGATTAAGTACAAGCTTTTTATTCATTATCCGTCCAGCTAAGTAATTACAGTCATATTCATGTAGGCACCAAATGGAATACCGACTCCTTATAAACTTTATTAAGAATAAAATATAGTTAAAACACTTAATAGACACTTAAAACATTCTGGATTTCTTTTCAAAATATCATTATTAAATTATAACAGTATACATACAATGTTGATGTGTTAATTTTATCATTGAAACAATTGGTATTTGTTTACTCCTATTTATATTTGTTTCTTATTAAATATGATGTGACAAGTTTATGTATAGTTTATTTAGTTTAAAATTCATTTAATTGATAACCGAGCTAGTTTTACATTTGATTTTTATTGAATTTTTGGATTCAATTGATTTGTATAGAGCATTGAATATATATATATGCTTAATCTTTTGAGTATTCTAAGCAAAAATTTCCTATGCATTAAAATAATCTTATTTAGTGCGACCAGAATTGATAATGCGACCAGGGAAGGCAGGGAAGGCAGGGAAGGCAGGGAAGGCATGGGTTGGTAAGTATTTTTAGTATGATACGAGGAATTCAAGGTTTATTCTCTCTGCACTGCATCTTGCTTCAACGCCAAGATATTCCAATATCCCTTTCTGATAAAGAAACTATATACAATGCTCTTTTAATTCATAAAAAAATTAATTAGTATTTCTTTTCTTTCTAAACTGGAATCTCAAAGAGTGCATGTCTGCTCGTTACTTGAACTCTGGTTAGAGTTTTTAAAGCAGTACTATAATTTTTGACAAGAATAGTTATGGATTGGTACACTAAAAGAAAGGTGATCCAGAGATCCAGAGAAACAGAGGATGTAGTAAACAGGTCGAGGAACAAAGACTTCAGATCGGATCGAAACAATGGGTTTAGGACACTTGAAACTTAGTTCTGTTTTCCTGTCTAACAGAGATGATCATGATAAAAAGTTGTGGTTCCTGCATACTGATCTCACTGATCGATAGAAATGGGTAAGATATCTCCGGGTAGCTCCCAGTAGTGACCCTACAGAGCTTGTTTATGGCCATGGTTTCCATTCCTTGTCAGGTGACTTTCATATGTCATTGCAAAACTCTCTTTTTTTTTCCTGCCTGTTTTACGACATCTTTTGAAGAACCCTATTCTACAGTCTGCAATTTCCTTATTTTTTTTTTCTTGGGAAAAAGAGTGAAATGATATAATGCTCTGGTTAGCAGCTTGCATTAACACCGGGAACATTTAAATAGTGAAGAACACGCGCTGAACTTCGGTCACACGTGGATAAGCATTCCGACCAATGACATCTAATCGGAAGCCACGTTATTGGAGCGTGTGACGCGTGTATTTACAAAATCAATTATTTGCACGTAAAAGGAAGGGAAAATATTGTAAAGAATTGAGTAAAGGACGAAAGTTGTGGGGATCAGACGTGGTGCAATGGAGGTGGTCGCCGCATATACTCTAGAAGATGCGCCCATTGCTAACCCATTGGAGAAGGAACCCGCCATTAAATAATCGCTTGCATTTTCTCTTTAAAAGGATGCCTCTTTTCTCCTCTGCCCGTACACCAGTTAGTTCAAAGATTGCTAGTCTTGTTTTCTTAGTATATCCCCGCGCGCCCACACTCGCCATGACCAATCTATATTGGGCGTTCAATGGTTTTGGGTGGGTTGGTCCGGCGTGGTGGGAGGTGGCTTGACTTTCGAAGGTCTCCAAAGTATATATATGTACGAGGAGAGCCAAGAGTTCTCCCACAGGGCAACCTCAATCCTTTGGCAATGTTCTCGCTTCTTGAGAAGATCATTCTTCGGTTCAAGTGACCATCGATCTATGCAAGCTCATGTCTACATGCATTCTTCATCTTCTTATTTTTCTGCATGTTCTGCTTCTTAATGTACTCATGTTGTAATAGTACGATTTACCTTACCATTCTTTCTTCCATTTAATTTGTCTAATAAGAAATGTTCGAATATTGAATAAAATTTATTTAATTAAAGAAATTAATTAAACGATCTCAATAATTTGTTGTTTTAAAAAAGACATATTCGTCAGCTATGAGAAAAAAACTTCAGTCGCCTTCGTTTTAAAAGAAAAATACAAGAAAAGTATAATTATATATATAACAGAAGCCCCAAAACATATCCAATTCAGCAACTTTCCGAAGGGCGTTTGCTTCACTCTGGGCCTACGCGCGTTTCTTATACGGGCTTATATATTTGTTTCCGCGAAAATATCGAAATTGATGAAAAGTGGATTTTAATAGTTTGGGATGGATGATGCTTTAAAATACAATTTTGATATTTATTGTTCGCTTCTATTGTATTGATTTTTTATTTATTTTACAACGTGTTTTTTTTCTTTAAGAATTAATAAAGTGATAACAGAAAATCCCAAACCCTAGGGCATGCACCAAAGCAAATTGAATACAGGGGGACCCAGTGACAAAACCCTCCATTGTCGATAGAGAGAAAAAGGGATGAAATCCACGCTGAAGGAGGATTAAGGTTGTCATGAAATAAGAATTTATGATGGCTTTGTTCTATACTATCTCGACTTCCACCACCGTGCGTGTAACTATTATCTCGCATAATAACGAACCCTAATCTTTTTCCCATCGTTTCTGTTACTCCACAATCCACCAACCAGATTCTCCAATTTCGATTCGAACCCATCCAAATATCGAAACAAAACAAATACCCATCCTTGCTAATATAATCACTGAAAGCCATATTTTTTCTTTTTTTTGTATGTATCTTTCAAATCCACGTCTCGGAAATAGGTAATCTGGTACGGAACATGGCGAACGGTTCGGACGCCAAGGACACGGTGGTGGCGAAGGTCCGGCCGGGCTTGAAACGGGAGTTTGAGTTCGCGTTCCGGGCACTCTCGGAGATCTCTGGGTCTCTGGGTCGGACCCGTGCTTCTCGTGCGCAGAATGGCATGCAAGAGAATGGAATTGTTTCTCCGAGGAATGGTAGTGACGCTAAAAAGAGGCTGAAGGCGAAAAATAGTGCCGTGAAAAGTAGGGATTTGGAGGAGGAGAAGAGCGATGTGGTGGAGTTGGGCAGTGGGGATGAGGAGGCTAGGGTTGGTTGTGCTGATGTGGAGATTGTGGAAGTGAAGGGGAATGCCGAGGATTCGGATGCCACGGAGGGGGTCAGGGAGAAGAATCAACAGGAAAAGGCGGTGGAGGAAAGGGAAGAATGTGGAGAATATCAAGAAAGGGTTGGCAATTTGGGTTCAGGTTTGGTGGATAATGTGGTTTCGGAGAAGAGTAGGAGTGTCGATGAGAGTGGTCCGTTTGAGGAACGGATTAACGAGATAGTCCCTGCTTCTGATTGTGTGGATTTAAAGGAAAAGACTGAGAATGTAGGGGTTAATGGAGGTTTAGAAAGTAAGAGTGATTGTCAGATAAAGGCTGGTGATGTCGATACTGTTAATAGGAAGGTGGAGGAGAAGCCGTTAAGGAGGTTCACAAGGTCTGTATTGAGGTCGAAGACCAAGCTGAAAGAGGACATGGAAGGTCTCAGTCCTTCACCGGTTTCAATGGATGTGGATGAGAAGAGCAAGCTAAAGGTTTCAGATATGGATGAGAATAGCAAGCTAATGGTTTCGAATGTGGATGAGAAGAGCAGGCTAAACATTTCAGATGCGAATGAGAAGAGTAAGACGGAGAAGGTGATCGATGTCGATGAGAAGAGGGAGCCGGACAATGTGGCTGTGGATGGAGGCTTTGAAATGAAGGGTGATCATGAAACGAAGGAAAGTAATGGGGAGTGTGTATGTGAGGAAGGAATTGTTGGGTTGTCTAAAACTGTGGTTAAAGAAGAAAGAGGTGGCGCTGACGGTTCATCAGCAGGTTTCCTTGGCAATAGTAAGGCGGAGGGGAGGTCAGTGAGGAGGTTTACAAGATCATCACTGAGGCAAAATACGGAGAACGGGGCAATGACTCCCGATAAAGATGAGAAAAAGAATTGGAGTGTAATTGAGGGCAATGGTGTTGATGACGCTGGCAAGGAATCTACTCCTGCTTCCTCTACATGTAGTCTGTCCAAGAGTGATCATGAAACAAAGGAGAGTGATGAGAATTGCTTTCGTGAGGAAGGGACAGGTAGTTTCTCTGAAACTGTGGTTAACGAAGAAAAAAGTAGTGCTAATGGGTCATTAGCAGTTTTGGTTGGTGATGGTAATAGTAAGGCAGAGGAAAGGCTTGGGAGAAGGTTTAAGAGATCATCTCTGAAGCTAGATGCAGAGAATGGGTCAATGACTCCTGAGAAAGATGAGAAAAAGAATTCAAGCACAATTGAGGGAAATGGTGACGACGCTGCAATTAAGGATCCAGCTCCAGCTGCCACTATTGAATTGATTATGTCCAAGAATGATGTGTCAAATTCGCCGACTAACTTGTCAAAGAAGTTCCCGTCAAGATTAAAAGAACTCATGGATTCAGGTATACTGGAGGGAATGGAGGTCAAATATCAACGCGGCTCCAAGGTAATTGACATGGGAAATTTGTAGCATTTGATTTGAGTTTTTCTGTAGATAAGACAGTTTCTTCAATTCTCGAATTTTTTCTTTCCGTTTGTAGACAAGAATGACTGGACAGATACCAGGTCAGACGGTGTTGAGTGGAGTGGTGAAAGGATCAGGGATATTGTGCTTTTGTGATGGTTGCAAGGGGAATGAGGTGAGGATTACAACTGAAAATTTATGTGGCGTGGGATTCTTTTTTTCCTTTCCAGGGTTTTCAATGCATTTTATTATTTAACTATTGATGGTAGGTCATTACACCTGCTCTATTTGAGCTGCATGCAAAAAGTGGCAATAAGCACCCACCAGAGAATATTTACCTGGAGAATGGGTACTCACTCCGTGATGTGATGAATGCTTGCAAGAATGCTTCATTGGGCACAATGGATAAAGCCTTGCAACTTTGTATGGGTCAAACATCTCTGAAGAGATCCAACTTTTGTCTGAATTGCAGAGGTTGCTTTTACAGTGTTTTTTTATATGACATAATATTTCATTGCAATCATATTTTTCCACTCTTTAATTTTATTTTCATATTTGATGACTAACAGGACCAATGGTTGAGGTTGGCACTGAGGAATCAAGGGTATTGTGCAATTCATGTGTGGAATTTAAAGATTCTATAGCTGGTTGTTCAGGAACTACTGATACAGAAAAAAGGCATGTGTATATGATTTGGTTATGTGATTTCTCTTCTGCAACTTGAAAATCTTTCTGCATGTATAATACTAGCGGTCATTAATCAATGTCAAGCTCTCCTTTTCACATTACTATTTCTACCTGTAATTGTTACTTTATTGTTTTGTAGACAATGTTGTAGTTAGTTGGAATCTGTGAGAGTTGATGTTAACTCGTAGTTTTGTGTCTAAAAATTTCTGATGGTACAGAAAGTCTAATTTATGTTGCAGCTGATTTTTCCCGCTAGGCCTTATAGAGGCTACAAGGCATCATGTCCTTTTCTATTCATGAATGATGGCAAAGTTTTGAATCTCCCTCTGAATGTCTGAATCTTCCTTCACTTGCAAAATTGTGGCGACTGATCCTTGCAGATGCTATTTATTGCACAGACAGTCAATATTGAGTGAAAGTCTTGTTTACTACATTTGTTTCTCATTATTTTTTTCTTCTTATTTTCATTTTTTTCAGAACACCAAAACGTCCATTAGTTTTGAAGTCATCTGAACCTGACAGTGCATTGAAGCTCAGCACGACCGGGAAAAGAAGTCAAGGAAGACTAACAAGAAAGTTAATATCTTTTCATGTCCTCATATCCCATTTCTTTCTTATTTAATCTTGTATTCATTCTGGTCCAGCATTTAGAATTTTTTATATTTTCTGAATGATTGTTTTGTTCATCTCGGTTTTATTTTCCCCTTTTAACTTTTAATAGGGACCTTCGGTTACACAAGCTAGTATTTGAAGAAGATATCCTGCCAGATGGAACTGAAGTTGCATACTATTCCCGGGGAGAGGTTTTAACTTTGAAACATGGCTTCTTTAAATCTGGTATGGTCTAAACTTGCTTTCTGAGTTGTAAAATATTTGTTCTGCAGAAATTATTAGTTGGCTACAAGAAAGGGTTTGGCATTTTTTGTTCCTGCTGCAACTCTGAGGTATATTCTCTTATCTGCTATTCTTGTTTAGGGTTAAGCTAGGTTGATCAAAATGTGAAGGAGTCTGTAACTCTTTTTTCCTAGTTTCATTTGTTTGCTTACATCTTTATTCTGTGCTGTAGATAAATAGTATTTTAGTATGTGTCTGGTTCCTATAGCCGGTGGTCTTGTCAGAAATTTGATATTGTTGCATTTGGTGTGCAGATCAGTCCGTCTCAATTTGAAGCTCATGCTGGTTGGGCAACTCGTCGACAACCGTGAGTGTATAAATATGTGTTTGAATTTTTAGATGGTCTTGGATCTGGTATATCTTGCAGTTATCGGCAGGGAAATGTGAAAGCTCACGTTGATCCTCACTTAGGGAAATGTTACTGATTGCTCTTTAACTGATTTAATGTTAACATGATTTCTCTACTTTGCATCTGACTGATGTGAATTTAGTAATGTTAGGTTTCAGTTGATTTAAGCTCTTTTTTTTGCATTTGTAAAGTTTTAGTTTTTTTGGTATTATTTTTGCATGATGTAGATATAACTGGAATGGGTAGTTATTGGAGCACTGTCTTGAGTCAAAGTATCTTGGGGTCCTCTCTAGTATTAAACCATAGAAGAACCTGCAGTTTCCCAGACTTCTTGGTTTTGGGCGTGAATACTTTTTAAAATCTGGAGTAATGTGTTTGTCTATATTTTGCTTGTTATCTTAATTTTGTTTGTTTTTAAACCTGGGCATTTTTGGCAGTTATCTGCACATTTATACGTCAAATGGGGTGTCTCTCCATGAACTGTCTGTTTCTCTGTCTAAAGAACGGAGAGTCTCTACCTCTGAGAATGATGATCTCTGTCAGATATGTAAAGATGGCGGTGACCTTTTGTGTTGTGATGGATGCCCAAGAGCTTATCACCCAGGTTAACTTCTTTTCTATCTGAATATGCTGTTAGTTTAGACATATAGTTAATGAAGATGGGCTATACTAGTAGAATGATTCTCTGATGTTCTTTTTTGTGAACTGATGTAACAAGTATTGAAATGAAATATTAATGTCATAGGTTTGAAATAGACTTCATGTGGTGAATGCTTTAGAGCCAAGTTCAATGTTTTTAGGTTATTATATCTAGGCTATATCAAGGGTATTGGTTAATTACCATTCTGCTAACTAGCTAATTGATGCTTATTGTAAGTTGATTGCTAATCTAAAACTATATGGAAACTGCAGATTGTCTCTCTCTACCAAGTATTCCCAAGGGTAAATGGCATTGCAAGTTTTGCCTATATAACTATGAGAAAGAGAAAACAGTGGAGCGAAATCGTAATGCAATAGCAGCAGGAAGAGTTGCCGGAGTTGATCCTATAGAACAGATAACCATGCGATGCATTCGTATTGTCCAGACACCAGACACTGAATTTGGTGGATGTGTTTTATGCCGGTTAGATTCACTTCTTTCATTTGAATATGAATATAGTAGTTGGCCCATCTTTCTTTTGTGGTTTTTGCTTCTGTGTGCAAGCTCACAAAGTCAGATTTCGCATTTAGAAAATATTATGTTTTACATGCACTAAATTATATTCACTGTTAGTGGAATATGTCAAGAATGTGTGATTCATTTGAGATGCAAGGTGGTATTAGTTTAGATTAAAGGTCTGGTCAGGATTTTATTGCTTTTACCTATTTTGGTGGATCTGCATTTGTAATTCAACCAGGGCAAATAGCTTCTATCGTCTTGTGTATTGCTGTGGTTTTTTTATGTTAGAATCTATAACTGAACTTGAGCTTTTTTATTGGTATTATATTTTGCACATTTTTCCCGTTGTTATTCAAGTAGTCTTAACAAATTTTGTCCCTTTCCCTTTTTGGCAGAAAACATGATTTCCAGAAAGCATTTGGTCCTCGGACTGTCATACTTTGTGATCAGGTGCTTTATTTGATCAAATTGTTTTATACTTGTGAAGCTCAATTTCTGCATCCTCTATTTATTGAAGTTATTTGTATAATCTATACTGAACACCAAATTTTGTCAGTGTGAGAAGGAATACCATGTTGGGTGTTTAAAGGACAGCGATATGCAAGATTTGAAGGTGATTTTGCTATCCTGGATTTTCTTGCATCGTGTTTATTCCATGCGGTAGTTTTAACACAATTATTGCAGGAGTTGCCAAAAGGGAAGTGGTTCTGTTGTTCAGAATGCAACAAAATATACTCTGCTCTGAAGAAATTGGTTGTTCGTGGTGAAGAGAAGCTTCCCGATTCGTCTTTAACTGTTATAAAGAAGAAGCATGATGGAGATGGTTCTGAGAGTGGAGGCAGTGATGAAATAAGTTGGATGCTTCTGAATGAGGGTATAGATGATTCTGCTGCAAGTGTGTCATTGCTGAATGATGCTGTTGCTATTTTCCATGTAAATCCACTGCCTTCTTCTTTGTTGAGTTGGTTGTTCGAAGCTTTACCTGTATAGAAACTAAATCATATGGTGTTTCTTTTATTGCTATTGCTAAGCACATTTATTTATTTATTTTTCAGGAACGTTTTGGTTCAATTACTGTGGATAGGTCTAACTGTAAAGGTGACCGCGATCTTATTCCCGCTATTGTTCATGGGTAATCAATAATTCATACTCAATATTATTTATCAGTTGTTTTTATTATTTTGGTTGATTGAGTCTACTGTGTATGCAGAAGGGACTTTAAAGGTCAGGAACTCAGTGGCATGTACTCTGCTGTCATGCTGGTTAAGTAAGCATTACTAAAGCATTTATGTTTATATTGTTGAGAAACCAAGTGTTTTACCCTGATAGATTTTGCTTTATGCAGTCATGTTATCGTGTCCGCTGCAATAGTTAGGATTTTTGGGCAGGAACTGGCAGAAATTCCTCTTGTTGCAACTGTCAGCAAATTCCAGGGACAGGTGATATGATGCGCAGCTTTGGCTACAATAGTTGCTAGTTTTACCTTCCATGTGTACATGAACAACAGAGTTATGCGCCTGGTTCTAAAATATTTGCTTCTTTTCTGTGTTTCTGTAGGGTTACTTTCAGACATTATTTACTTGTATCGAAAAGCTCCTGGGATTTCTCAATGTGAAGAACATCATACTCCCTGCAGCTGAAGAAGCTGAATCCATTTGGACAACCAAATTTGGGTTTATCAGAATGAATATTGATGAGGTATTTTCTTGCTCTTGTTTTGGAGAAAAAAGTAAAAATAAAATAAAAATAAATGTACCTCAATGATCTCACGTTGTGCCCCCTTCTTTTCCCCTGCTTCAGATTATGGCATACAGAAAAGATTACCCAGTGATGGTGTTCCAAGGGACTTCAATGCTACGGAAAGCCGTCCCCAAGTGCCGAATTATCGGTAAATCTGAAGGAGGGTGACCATTGTTCCGGTGCAGTTGGGAAGCAGATATTTAGGGCAACCTTATTCTATTGTACAGAATTTTCGGGTATGGGGGTGTACAGAAAAAATAGATGTAATGGTTATATCGGAGTTGGAAGGGTTGTCACGATTCTTTTTGTATGTAGAATATAGAAAGGAAAGGGGAGGGTTTTGCTCAGTTGCTAGATATGAAAAAGTAGTGCAGTAGTCTGGTGGGTGTTGGTAGCATGCTGATAATTTTTGACTGTTCTCCTCGAAGAGAACCTGTTTAAATGATCTAAAGTTTTGTTTACCAATGGCGTACTAATTTTTATTATTATTATTATTTTTTATAATCAATTATCCTTAATTTGGGCTCGAATCTAAATAATTTTATTCCAGACAGAAAAATAAAATATTAAAACTGAAGAAATTATAATTCTAGTCCGATAAATATCTCTATTATAATATAAACGCCCTATATGTTCCCTCAAGCCACGACCACGGGCGCTCCGTTGCCACTCGCTCTAGTCACTGGCTTTTATTATTTTACTTCCCTTACGTCCCGCTTAATTTTTCTTTCATCCGAAACTCAGGGTTCAGTTTCTTCTTTCACTTTGCGTTTTCTTCTTTCACCTTATGATTCTCATCATTCTGTCTATTTCGCGTTTTCTAAACCGTTTGTTTTTTCGCCGCTCAGTCTACTTGGTGAAGTCGGGTTGTGAAAGAGATGGGGCAGATCCAATACTCCGAGAAGTACTTTGACGACACTTATGAATACAGGTTTTACTAACATCACTCTTCAATTTAATTTTTCTCCTGCTCAAAATTTTTTTATTCGTTGATTGTGTTGTTTTATTTTATTTTATTTTTTTCCTGTTTATGGTCATACAGACATGTGGTGCTCCCTCAAGATGTGGCCAAACTGCTCCCAAAAAATCGCCTACTATCCGAAGTGAGTGAGCAGATTAGGGTTTCCGTTTCATTTTTTTTTTCTTTAGTCGTGTTTTCTGTTTCGTGAGTATTGGTTTGGTGCTACCGGGCGATTGGCGTTTAATGATTTGTTTTGAGGAAATTAGTTAATAAGCGTGTGCTATATTTGGTGGCTGTAGAATGAATGGCGTGCGTTAGGGGTGCAGCAGAGTCGTGGTTGGGTGCACTATGCAATTCACCGTCCCGAGCCTCACATCATGCTCTTCAGGAGGTCATTGAACTACCAGCAGCAGCAGGAGAATCAGGCCCAGCAAAGTTTGCTTGCTAAGTGATTCCTGTTATTTTGCTCTTTCTGGTAATCGAAGGTGATAGGATGCGTAAAAGGCCATAGCCTGATGCCCGAATAATTTTATGTGTAATTATCTGGATTTTGCTAGTGTTTGTGGTCTAATTCTCTGTCTTAATGAGAATTTCGTGCCAGAGTCTGTTACTTTGGTTCTTAAAAATTCGCATTGGCTGGTCCGCTTGATGGTTGGATATGTCAAGATCTGAAGTCTAATGATCTTTGTCTGGGTAGATGATTGGATGTTAATGTGGAGCAGTTGCATCTCTTAATCTGTGTGGTTCTGGGTGTTCTTGTTGAACTCATCAGATTTCTGATTATTTGGGCTGCAGGATCTTTTCTATAAAGTGCATATGTTATTTTCTTCGTCCTTTTTATCTTGTTGTGATGTAAAGATGCTAAACTTCTGAGACCTGGTAGTGTTTATCCTGAAGTCTGGGAACTCTTTGTTCTTTAAGCTTTTAGGGCTAAAGATAATTCAGTGTTCCTTCTGGCTGTTTCATGAAGGTAGTAAACATCTGACTGTTTCACAATTTGTATTTGAATTTGTCAAAGTTGGATTGCTCTAGTCCGTTTGAATTTGTATGGTTGGTCTAAAGTTTGACATAACCTTGACGTTTTGTGAATTCACCAATCGAATCCATAGTTTCTTTAAGAACTATAATACTGATTTGCCACACATCTCTGGCCATCGCTTCAGAATTTCGGATTCTATTTTCTCTTGCCATCTCTCCTACAGGGTTTAGTTTGTTATATTAACTTTTAGCACTAATGTTTTGTAGTTGCATCATCTGAATGTGTGATTCGAGCCATAGTGCAGATTGAGCTCCTTTTTTGTCTCCTTGTTGAGGCAACTCAGCTCAATGTTCTCGCCGAACAATCGTGGTTTTCTCTGCATAACTGTTAAAGCAAGTTTGTTGAGGATTAGTTGTGTTCTGTTTCAGCTCCCGAGCCAGCAAAATAGCTCTTTAGTGTATCACCGTATCTCTTGGGAACGATTTCCCATTTTAAATGCTTATATAAGCAATGCATTCGTCGATGTCACTGAAGACGTTCCGGGTTGAAATGTCCGTTACTGATGTTTTCTTTGAGTGTGAGGTGCTGGTTACACTGCACTTGCATCAACCTATGCGGTCAGCAACGAGTAAAACCTAGCCATGGCGGTCGTGCAATGCTGCAAAGGAGCCATCAAGTTTTTCGTCTTGATTTCTGAAAGCACGAACGACGCGTATTGCCTAATCAAAATCAGAATAGGTTTTAGTAATTGTTAAACCACTAATCATTGTGCTAATTTTGATGTGCAGAACAAATTATCACGTAACGGGGTTGGTCTCTCTACTCGGAAAATAGAAACGTACCAGTTTCTCAAACGAAATGGGCCGAATTCAATAAGGTCCATCCTTTCATTTAGATAACACAGCGCCCAAAAGCCAGAATATAAGTCGCCTTGCATTTCTCTATCGCGAGATTGCCCCTCTTCTTCGTTCGCAGTACTCGGAATCGTCTGAAACCCAAGGCTAACGCAGCTCATTGAGTGGCCGCTATTGCTTCTCAATCGGAGATTCAATTCTTAATACTTTAGTTTAAGGTGATGCAATTCATCTTACTTGACTCTTTTGCCTCTTATTATCTTTTCCTTTTAATTGATGCTGTTTTGTTTGTTCGATGGTGATATAATCCTGTTCAAACACACAGCATGAAAATTTTATCTGGTGGATTGTTCCGTTTAGCAAATTAGAAAAAAAAAATCTTGAAACAATAGTAGATTCGCTTCCCTTTACTATTATCTCTCCTGTTAAATTTTGGGTCTAGAAAAGTTAAACTTTTGTTCTCTAGGTTTATAGTGAATCTGGGATTTGTGTGCAACTCTGTGGACATTTAGTGCTGAAAGTAGTGAATTCTCTTTGTTTTTCAGTTTATTTCTCAACCAACAATGTCACGCAAGCGCAATGTTGTTGTTGCCGGTGGCTTGCTGCTTTTTGCTTCGTCGGGGTTAGCGTTTACCTTTTATTTTGTGTAAGCGAAATCCCTTTCTTAGTGAATTATTCTCGGAAAATTCAGTTTATCTGTGTGTAGGGAAGACATAAAGAATGCACTGTCTCTTGTGCAGGACATCTAAGAGTAGGCCGGTGATTGATTCCTCAAAGCCGCTGCCACCACAGGCAACTTTCCGAGGGCCTTACGTTAACACTGGTTCACGTGACATTGGACCTGACCACCAGACCTATCAGAAGAAATGAGGTGCTTTGTGACATTGGACCTGACCACCAGGCCTATCAGCATAAATGAGGTGCTTTGTGACATTACTTTGATGAAGATAAGAAGATGGAATTTGCATTTCATGTGACCTACACTCTTGCTTGCAATCTCTTTCTGAGTTTTCAGCTGATGGACATGTTTGGGCAGTTGGCACTTTGGAATCACCTCAAGCTGATGAGGAATAGCTTGGGAATAGCTTTCCTGACATTGAATAAGCTTGCAGAATGGCATCCTCTAGGATTTCAAGATTAATATATGTGAGAACTCTTAAGCAAAGGGATTTATGAAATAAAATTGCAAGATACAAATGTTATTACCGAATTTTGAATATCAATGAGCCATTGAAATTTCTCCTGCATACACCCTGGCAATTATCTATAATTATGTGCTTATTCCTTTGTTCAAGGAACTCTAAATACTGGCTTAGGTATTTGATGTAATTGCTATTCTGTGCTTTGACTTCTGGGGAATTGAGGAGATTGAAATGGCTGTCAGTGAATACCATGACCTATCTGATGAAACCCACCATACCTACCTATCGCCGAAATACGATGGATTGAAAACATCCACATATTGATATTGATTCAAAAACATTGAATTGTACTTTGTACCAAGCACTTGTAAAATTATCCCTTTACCATACACAACTATCCGGTGAATCTCATCTTACTTACCTATCGCCTTGTTGCATTTGCTCTGGTAATTGACTCTCTGGTTTTGCAGGCTCTGTGAAAGAAATTATTGCTGGAGTGTGGCCAACGAACAAACCAGCATGCCCCATAAGCTTATCCTTTCTGGAAAAGGTCGTGCCACACGAGCACTGCCACTTGAGGTGGCCACAATGCTTCTCATGAGTCTTTAGATCAGACAGCACCGAGAATTGCTTCTTATTGCACCTCTTGCATGCATACATCTTCGGGCAGTGGCTCCTCTTGAAATGATTCTTCACACAAATCATGGATTTCAGTGGTTGGAACTTGGCATGCTTTTGGTTCCATCTGCACCCTCCCTGAGGACATGAATATTTCGTAGGAAGTGCTGTAGAGTCTTTATCCCCCATACTTGTATTATTCTTCATCGGATTGCTCAGAGCCGCAATAGTTTTGTACTCATCCCCATGAGCCCTCATATGCATCCTCAAATTAGCGTCGCGCTTGAACCCTTTACCACAAACCTTGCAGTAATGCGTATACTTTGCCAACAAGTCAGCAGCATCCAGTTCAACGATATCATAGCTGTCAGGAGATTTCCTTTGACCTCCTTGTGTCAACTCTCTTCTTTCCACCCCACTAAATTTGTTGCTAGCATGCAAAACTGGATCATCACTATTGTTCAAGCTATTATAGTTGTCTCCATACCAGTGATCAAGCGTTTCGCCGGAGATGAAGCTATTCCTTCTCTCTTGACCAATATCTGCAACACCGGTGCCACCGAAGTTTGGTACTGATAAAGCACTTTCTTGACGCCTGTACCGGAGGGGTTGCGATTCATGGTTGCTTCTAGTATTAGTTCCTGAGTGATTATTGATACTACTAGCAGCCATCTGTTGGCAAACGAGCATCACTGAAGATGCTGTCACGATAATTTCTTGAATCACGGCGCCTATGTTGGCTGTGGCCCCCATGAACGTTGATTCTGGCAGGACTTGATCTTGTGCCATAAGGGTGCTAACCAAAGATTGCAGTTGATGGACTTTCTCCTTGAGGAAGGAGAGGTTGTGCAGGAGAGGAATTGGCTGTGTGTCTGAACTGGAACCTGCTTGATCTAGAGTAAAGGGAGCAATATTTTCGGTCGTTAGATACATCTGCATGCCTTGTGACACATTAGGGAAACAAGAGTTGGTCCCCGGGATCATTTTCCAATCTTGCCTCTCGTCTCCAATCTCTCCCTTTCGAATCTAACTTTCCCAAGCTGGACTCAGTTTTGATTTTCTTTTATGAAAAAAAAGACAAGCGTTTGTTCAAATTATGCTGATTATATAAGGACAAGCTAGCTAAATATTTTTATATATTTATTTTGATTACCATTACCATTGATTAAGATAGATATGTTCACAACAGAGCAGAATTTCTGTTCATATCCTAAATATTTGTATATATTTATTTAAAAATAATATAATTTATATATAATTGTCATTTTATTAGAAATTTTGGATATATCATTATGTTCCTTTTCAACTATAAATATGCTATTGAGAAATAAGTTTGCGATTCTATATATTTTACCATCAATGACAACTCTGATTCCAACATTTTTATGTTATAAAACTTACTTTAAGTTGTTCACTAAAACACCCCGCCATTTTCTTTTTAAGCTATGGGGTGAAACATGTCATGAAAATGCATGTATACATGCATATCCGACGACTAAAAGATGATATTTATTGTTGGATCATTTTTTAATATTAATACTCAAGATCTTACACCTGTTTTGAAACCCATGGGAACCACTCGTGCTTGACTATTTTTCCTCACCCATTACTGACTATGATATATATAATTCATTATTTAATGGAATTAAGAATGATAGTAATCAACACATGACGACGGTCCTACTATATTATACCCTTAACTATATCTTTCTTTCTCTTATAAATTGTATACTATAGTGATATTCTATATTAGCTAGATTGCATTTTGTCACTTCCTTCATCAATAAGACTCTAATTAAACAAGACTGTCATTTTCTCGAGTCAATCTTCACATATAAATTGTTCTGTTAATAGAATGTCTTGCTCGATCGAAACTATATTAATCCTGCGAATTCTATTCTAAGAAAAAAAATTGGAACCTTAGTCCACTCCATAGCACTGGACCTCTCAATTCCTTAGGCAGGAAAAATGCAGGCCTGGCCTGAGCTATGTCATTGATTTGTGACCAATTTTTGTGTGTGACACATGCCTAGCAAAATGTGACTGTCAACTCTTAGGAATATACAATCATACATAAAATTGAAATATAATCAAACCTAAGATTGCTCCATTGTTCGGTACACATCAAAATATATGACAGGATGAACTGCCTGTTGGGAATTTAGATACGGATTCTTTTTCGGAAAAGGGATTGGGCCCAAAATCTCTTATTGGGCCTTTTATTCGTCCTTCAGGTCTAGCACACACGTCATGGCCCGATGTTGTTACCGGGTTTTCTTGGTGAGTCAAGAAGACCAGCGTATAATAAGTCCAACGACTCGTCGTCTACTATTCTGATTTCGGAATAGACATGAGGAGAGGAAAGAGGAAGAGTAGGAGACTGTATGTCTTTTTGGAGAAATTAAATAATATTAAAAGAAATGAAAATTACACTCATTTGACAACTAGCTCAGGAACAGAGTGCTTTAACGGATAAGAAAGGGGAGCGTAGCAGAGACTGTGGAGGTTGTTAGGGGTGTGGCAATGGCATCACTGTCTACAGCAGCGGCAATTCTCTCATGGAAGCCTTATGGTTGTTCTCACGGCTTAGATGTGCCTGTAAAACAATTCTCTAACTTAACGGACAAGCGTACGCCATTGGTGATTTATGCTCAAAGGAAGGTTAAAAAGACACACCAGGTGACTACATAGCCACATAAGCTGAAATGGGTTCTTGTCATTCTCAGTTGTATTTGATTCATTTTTGGGAAATTATTCTTTTTTTATTGGCTGCTGAAGAAAGAATCGATTTTTTTGTGTTTTAATGTGCTTGTTCTTATTATTGTTATTGGCTGTGTTAGGTTATATTGAAAGAGGATGTGGATACTTTGGGAAAGAAAGGAGAGATGGTTAAGGTGAGGGTCGGTTACTTCAGGAACTTTTTGCTGCCTATGGGAAAGGCTAAGCGTGTCACTCCTTCTCTGATCAAGTAATGTATAACTTGACCAATTTTTTGATTTGTTGTTGTTAAATTTGTTTACATTGTTTTCAGTTGGAAGTTGGAGTCGCTTAACGAGTAACCCATCATGTATTTGTTTGGAAAATATATTTAGTTGAAGGGCGAGGTGACTAGGCTAGAGAGAGATAGACATGGTAGTCCGGTTTGTTATATGCTAATTATCCGGAAGAAGGCAATACATTGTTGTTCATAGTTTCAGGCTTGTTGCTTTCTTGTCTGTTTGAGAAAGTTCTTTTCCAACTTCTTAATTGGAAAGAGATGATTAGATAAAATTACTGCTTATCAGACTGCTTACATGAGAGATCTTTAACATGCATCGTGATGTCTTCACTTTGGAGGGTTGGTGCTATCAACAATTAAGCTGTGACTTAGCCTGCATGAAACTTGTGTTGAAGTTCCCGTGCCCTCAAAGAAGAGGGTCTATTTGTATAAAGCATGTGCAACTGGTTGTCTGGGAAGGCTCACATTTTACTGTTAAGATCTTTTTGAATCTCAGTTGATTGACAATCTTATTCTACGTTCCTCAGAGGGAAAAATCCATAAATCTTCTATTTCTAACTACACTTAGTGTTTCTCTTCACTATCATGAGGGGTTCATCGCTTGTCATTTTTGGGTGATTTGGCATGGAATTATTTTAAGTTGCTGAATTCATTTGCTGCTATCATTCAATTGGTTAAAATTTTATTAAGCACTTGGTTTCTTTGAATCTTTCTGCGGCTCCTCTGTAAAAGTTGAAATATGAACTTTGAAATTTAAAGGAAGGAGACCGAACAAAGATGTTGCACTTATGGTATGCTGGTTGTGCATTGTAATTGTAATTTGATTGAGCCTAATTTCTATTTGCCATCAAAATCTGGCAGTATTTATAGGAAGGAATTTCAACTATATTTGGGAAATTTTTTCACGTTCTCTTTTTGGTTTGATGTTTATGCTGAAATCCACCCCATGTTTGCATCGGCAACAGTGATTTGTAGAAGTTTGTTATTATTTGGTTCAACATAAATGATGTCTCAAATCCAACTAATTTTATTGCATTATCCGGCTTTACTTGCAGAGAAATGCAGATGGAAGAAGAAAGAATTGAGGCTGAGAAACTAAGGGTAATTATGTGTTTCTTTTATGTCGAAATGTTTCCTATCTGTGTCATTTTATTACCATACATTTTGAAATCTCATATTTCTCAGGTAAAAGAAGTGGCCCTGCAGCTTGCTCGTATATTTGAAACCTCTGATGGTCTCAAGGTCAAGCGCACAGGTGGAAGGGGCAAACTAATATTTGGCTCGTGAGTTGCGCACATGCATTGTTTTTCTGTCTATGTTTAAAGATTCAGTATTTGTATATCAAGTTTAATGTACATTTTATATTTGTAGTGTAACTACTCAAGATCTGGTTGACGTTATCAAGGCACAGTTTCAGAGGTATATTTCCTGATTATGTTTTCTTAATATTTCAGACACCTACTATAAAATGCACCTCAAGATATCGTCTTGAATTTAACAATTCTGGAAACATATACTTTTCTTTTTCGAAAATTCTTATTATAGGTCTTTCTGCTCATGCAAATTGTTCATTAATTTCATCAAAAGAAAAATTGTTCATTCATTCTGAACCTATACTTTCAGTGTTATATTTTTAACATCATACATGATAATGGATCATGTCCTCTGCCTAACCTCTGTTGGAAAAATATATTTTCTTCCTTGAGTCATTATTTCTGCAGATTCAAGGTTTTTTTTTTTATATTCTAAATGCCATTTTGTACCTTCAAAGTACTGCGGATACATAAATAATGTACTGCTGGACTTAAAGGAGATGGTCTTTTGCATTATTTGCAGATGACCATTGAGTCTTTGGACGACCTGTAAAAATGTTTAGCTACCGTTTGAGCTCGTTTGCATGAGCATTCTGGTTTGCTGCTGCAATCCATATTTAACTTAGGTGTCTTTTATAGCTCTCTTTATCTGGTTGCTTGACATCTACTTTTCTATTTATCTGCAGGGATGTGGACAAGAGGATTGTTTCTGTTCCAGACATCAGGGAAACGGGAGAATATTATGCTGAACTGAAGCTTCATCCTGAGGTGACTGCTCGAGTAAAGGTGATTGTTACTGGCAACTGAAGACAGCACGTTCAGAGCCACAGTCAGAAAAGGCAATTTAGCCTAGCAACTTGCAGCATTCTTAGGTATGTAAGGATAGGCTAAGTAAATTCTTTCCAGGAGAGAAAATAGCTTAGCGAGCATTTCACGGGTTTCAGTTTTCTGCTTTTCAGTATCTAAGAAATTCTTATTGCTACAATCATGCACACTGTGGTCATTGATATTTGGAGTTCCAGACTGAAAACTGTCAAAAGAAAGATTATCTCAGCCTGGTAATTATGTATTTCCACAAAACAAATGAAAGATTATTTGGATAAAGCACTTGTCAGCCTGGATATTTGTGTGATTGGGCTGTATCCTGTGCTGCCTGGTGCATAATGTTCATGGTATCATTTCAGTAACATGGATCTGCAACAATTATAAGAATTTACGAAATCACCATGCATAGGAACATTTCAGCCTGTTTTTTCTTCTATCAAAATAAAGCAACCTACTGACATGTTGGTTTAAATCTCTTCTTTCGTCATTCTGCTACTTACGAAACTTGCACATTCCATAATCCATTTTTGCATTTTTGCAGGAACAGGGCTAAAAACAGACACAACGGTTTGTCCTTTGGAAGGCGATGGAACTGTAACCTACAGTAGGATACAGATATGACATTCTTTACTGCTATGCATTTTGCTTCAGCTTGTTCTTTTTTTTTTGTCTCCTTAATCTTCTGCTTAATGTTCCTGTAGACAGAAATAACATCTCCCATTTTCATAACCATTTTACTCTTTTTTCCTTGGAGAAGCAGTCATCCCTTAAGCAGTGGCCAAGTGGTATCATTATACTCAGAAGAAAGACTGCAGCAGTATACTCTTATAATTGCAACATAAACATTTAAACCCGGTGTTAAGATGGATTATATCTTTCAAAATAACACATAATCTAAAAGAAAAGAGACTAATGCTATCGAAGTTCGATGAGAGATTAATCCCACGAACTCACCGAAGGGGATATTCTTGATACTCACCCAGTTCTGACCAGAAGATAAGTACCTTCCAACGTCACCTTTTAGCATTTACACGTACATATAAGTTTAAAAGCCGTTATGAGAGAGCCCTTTTCATATCCATATAAGTGTATATGGGTTGAGCACCACCACATATTCTGCATCTTCCATATGTTATCTACAGGAATAGGCATATACATCCACGTCCGAGGATGGGGTGGGGTCTCAGGTAATTCCCTTTTTCCCTTTTCTTTCTTCATCTCAAGTCCTCTCTTTTGTTTTGCCTTTTTTGAGCATGGAAGTTAGGTTCAAGACATAGCGTGGAAATGAATACAAAACCAGCAGCTCATATAGCTTGCTACCTTTGCATACCAAAAGGAGCACTCCTGCTGCATTCTCACCACAAGGGCATCCATGCTTTCAGGTGTGAACACACAGGTTCCATTGTTTAACTACTGTGATCGATATTATTAAAGACCTAATCTGAATCTGTGAACCATGATGAGTGTCTAGTTCACTAGCACCATTTTAGAAATTGATGGGGTGAGCCTAACTTAGAGATCTGTTCTCTGATGGGCATTAACTATGACTAAAACCTAATTTGCTTAATGTGATCCAAAATTATAAATCGAATTTAAGGGCAAGCAATTGTGCTTAGCGACAATAAGATATGTCAGAGGCTGGCTTGCCTGCCTAAGCTAAGCTATGTAATGATATTTTGTACCTACCGTTTTTTAACACCAAAATGTAAAAAACAATGAGAGAAGCAATAAGGTTAGTCCCAAGTTAGAAGAGGCCCTTCTTTTCTTTTACCTCCCAAGAAGAACAACCTTTGGTTAAAACAAGTAAAGTGATACTATATTCTATATTTTATAACACCGTTCTCTAAGAAGAATATTGGCAAGGTATACATAAGATTACGTGATCCCTATGCATTTAGACATCTTAAGCCATGTTACCCACATGGGATATTGTCGAAATTCAACTAAACGTGTGCATAACTTTCTCTTCAGAGCTAGAATTTCGTAATGGAAGGAAGGAAGTTTAGTCCCGGCCTCCTTTCCTTGTACACTATTACTCAGAGTGGAAACAAGGTAACAGCTCTGTAGGGTGACCGTAGTCATGATTCGATCCATACTATATCCACGAGCTGTGGTTAAAAGAGTTAGCTGCATCTACCTCGGGAACGTCAATGGGTGGGAGCAGCATGGACCCCAGCTAGAGTATCTCCAATCTGGATTGTAATCTGTGGCTTAGAAAGCAAGGGATGGAGGATATGTAGTTGGTTAATTAGGTGTAACGATCAAGTGGGCTAGGAACCGAAAAGGCAAAGAGAAGCATTTTTAGGTATTAAGATATGAAACCAAACAAAGTTGGATTAGGAATTTTAGGGGCTACAAGTGGATGCATATGGGAAGGAAGGGGCCGGCCAGCCTCCTCGGCTTAATGACCATTTGTTCTTTTTGTCATTAATAGGGTTATTTAATTTTGTTGCAAATCTAAAAAGCGCAGATACATAGGGGAGAGAACCTAATCCACGAATTGACTTGTGGAGGAGAGGAGGTGGTGGTGTGCCAATTGCCAAACCCTAGCTCAAGCCAAAGCCATTTCACGCTTTCTATCCTTTCTTTGAGAGCCACGTTCGTAACTTGTCCATCCACTTGGAAAGAATCCAAAAAGGAACAAAGTCTTGAAAGGTACCACAAAAAACTAAAGATGCTTCCATCACCTACTTTTCGTGAATCAAAGGCAACCAAGAACACTAACCACTTACTCAAAGTATTCCACTTTCAAACCAGTCTGGATGACCATACCATATATATGAATATTAATCTGAAAATTAAAAATAAATAAAATTGAAAGAATTCATAATCTTGAATGAAAAATTGCATTATAATGTAGCGGTAATTAATAAACAATAACATCGAGGCTTATGGAAGTTTATTATTATTATTATTTAATTTCCTAGTAATGGCAGTCCACCAAGGCTGGGGCGGAGAAGACCAGAACTTTCTGTGTGGAGAGTAATTGGAACTTTGACTCGCGGTGGTGATGGTCGTCTTCTGGTGCGGGAAGATTGAGATCCAAGGCCAAAATGCTCTTTGACTTGATCTGATGATGACCGTGATCGCCGATGACGTTAGACTTAATTGTTGCTATGCTTGTATTATCCCCACTCGAGTCCACTTTGTTGGTTGCGGCGCCAGCAGCTCTATGCCTTCTCATGTGACCACCAAGAGCTTGCCCGGAGGTAAACTCCGAGCCACAAATTGAGCACTCATGAACCTTGGCCTTGGCACCCTGATGAAAACCCTTGTTGTTGGCTGTTTCGAGGGAAATCATGAAGTCGGAGCAGCTCTTATTCAGCTGGCAATCCTCATGATCATCCATTGATGCCGCCACAGGAGGCCTTTTCTCTTCAGCCACGGCCTTGGGCCTTTTGTGACTAGCTCTGTGCCCGCCTAGTGCTTGGAACGAAGGGAAGCTACGGTTACAAGTCTTGCACTGGTACACATAGAAACCGGCCTTGGTAATGTTCGGTGTGGCCATAACAGAAAATTTCTGACCACTGAATTTCTCCATAATACTCTTTTCAATTGGCCTCGGGCCATCACCTTGAGCCAATAAAATCAAGCAATTAGCCATATATTCTTCTTCTTTCGTACTCTCACAAACCTGATCACGAGTACCAGACGAAGTCGTGGGAGAAGAACAGCCATACTCCTCCACAACAACACCTCTTCTTCTTCCTCCTTCACCACCGTCACTTGATGCGCTGGAGGTCAGCGCCAGCTTGTATGGTGATGACGACCTTTGGCGCTTGGTACGCTTGCCTTTGATGATCTGAGTAACATCGTTGGACTCCATGGATTCCTCTTGAGCCATATCAGATCCTCCAAAAATTAACCTTTGAGGTGAAAAACTATTTATCGAGATGTGCTAGCTAGAGAGAGCGAGCAAATTGAAAAAGGAGTGATGCTTGCTAGAGAGTGATGAGGGAAGCCGGATACTGGCGTGCGTCTTATATATATATATATATATAGTGAATGGTATTAAGCTTTCTGTTTTTGCCAACCCGCCAAGTTTTTAAGCTACTGTAACACCAAAATCTACCTTGCGTTTCTCTCCTTTCAAAGTGTTACTAACAAGAAAAAGGTTTACTTTTCATGCGCTTTAGATCCAAGTTATTGAATGCCATTATTAAAATCATACATATAACATATATAAAATTCCTTACCAATCTAGTAAGTTATAAGTAAACTTGTTCACTTCACAGAAACTGATTGCTGACAAAGTATACAAAGCATGTCTGAATTATTACACAGGCGTTGGGTAAGTGTTAGCTAGCCACCCTTATTTAGTTGGTGATATCCCCAAGTATTGCTTCAGATGCCCTAATTAAAATCCTCAGCTCGCAAAATTTATTCTTTTTTGGATTTTCATCGATACTTATCTTTATCAGCAGTATTATTATTATATATTATTATTATTATTGTTAGGTTTTTGCCAAATAAAAAGTGTTTTCAGTTGCTACAGACGACAGGTGAATTTTGAGGTGAGGATTTGGTAAGGGAGAGAGACAGACAAAGTTAGGAGTTTTGGAGTTAGGAGCCTTCAAGAAAGGTTGGTGTTAATGTTAAGAGAGAGCAGTTTCATGCTCACTTTCTCACACACTAAGCCAACCAAGTCACGAACAAACACAATCCCATTAAAAGCAAAGGGTTGTGCTGCACGTTAAAAGCATGCTAAGCCTCCATCTCTACTCCATCTCTTGCTAAAGTTAAGTAGCACCCAATTTTATTTTTCTTTTCTTGGAGTCTTTGAGGGATTCGGGTAGCTTTTAAGCATAACCCATCACTCACTTTTTCGATTTTCTTCTCTTCTCTACTTCTCCTTTTTCAAGTTGTATTATTCTGTCTGTCATGCCAAGCTTGTGGGTTTGGGGCATGGAGTAAGTAACTAAGGAACATCAAGTGCCCAAGCCAGCAAGTCAAGAAAGGTACATTAGTGACTAACTTAACTATGCGAAAGTCTGGTTCCCTTAAGGATGATGTGTTTTAATTTGATAATTACCTCTAGACAGTGACGCCTGCTTCTGGGTCCAATGTTTGCACTTAATTTCTCGTATTCATATATATTTCAATCCATCTCCACTTGGATGCTGACTAATATATATGGTTGCGAACCACTGAAAAATACGAAACCCGAATAAAAAAATAAATATTTGGGTTCGGTCTGGTTTGGTCTGGTTTCTGTAGAAATTCAAAGTCAGGCAACGCATAATTTGCCAAGGAGATTGGCTTAATTCGTTTAACTTGACCCACCCAACTGTGGCCTTATGTATATGGCCATGTTGAAAGTAGCAGTCTATTTATGTATAATTCCGCCATAGTAGAGTGGTTCATGAACCGTTGACCTTAATCCTAGCCCTCGATCTCTAATCAATAGTAAAACAATTTATTTGATGTAATTCCAACTTATAGTGAACGGCTGCTCGTGTGATGCAAGTCTTCTCCCCCATAAAAATGCATTTCTGTGGTTAGGTTCGTTGCACATAGCTGACATCTCCATAAGCATGGAAAGATTGTGGGGTGGTATTAATTTGTTTTAGTTGGCATTTCCTTTATCTAATTTTTGTGTCAAGGAATCGTTTTGGCGTCTGTCTATATAAATATCCCTTATTGCTCAAGTTTATACTGCCTTGGTTTATGGCAAAAGTTAGAGGTTGTGGTTCACCTAATAATGTTTTCCCTAATCCACTCTATACCACTTGTGGTTTGGTAGCTTATCTGACTGTAATTGGAGTTAATTGGAGAAGGAAGTTCCATTAGGTTAAGCAGTATAACTAGTCTGCTACTCCACACTAACTGAAGTTGTGTCCTTAATGCTCACTCCACTCCACATGTCACAAGCAGGAAGATTAAGACTTTTTTGTCATAAAGTCGTCCATAGAAATAACCAACAAAGTCCTAGCCCTTCTTCTTAATGGAATTCCGAAAAAAATATTAGTTCTACGAATTCTCAAAAACAAAACTCTCTTTTTACTTGGTTCACATTGAACAGACAAAACTTGCAAACCCTATAATAGTTTTCGTGGTTGACAGTGAACTAACTATTAGATATGTTACGCTGCAGTGATCGTCACTATTAGCGTTAGTTCTTGTGGATCGTGACTCGAAAGGAGCTGAACTATGGAGTACTGCAAAAACAGCAAGAGAAAAAGGCATATATATGTGTACAGTAGTAATTGTCAAATCTAAGGATCGATACTGATTTATTTGCTTTTAGCATCTCTTATGTTGTGTGGAAGATGCCTTGAGATGTATGGACTGTGAGGTGGTTGGTTGGGTACTACGTAGGAGTGGTGGTAACAGTGGAAGGGGAGGGGGGACTTCAGTATAATAATATAGTGAAGTGATGAGTTGGAGAAGCATTCAAAGGAAGATGTAACTAATGCACACAAAAGAGTGGAAAGTTTGAGAGTTGAAAGACATATATTTATGTGGCTATGAAACACCACTTTTCGAACGACAATGACTACCATGCCACACCCGACTCCTACGGATTACTGTTTTCACTTTCTTTATTCTACTTGCTGATGTGTTCTCACACTTGTCTCGTGAAAGAACTTTTAACAAAAGAAGTACCACAGTAGCCGGGCATGTGTCTGCATGACTGCTCTTGTCCTATCCAGATCGAAGGAAGCGGTGTTTTCTGATAAGAAAACCTCGTTTGTGGACCATAAAAATTGGATGGTTTTGGTTTCTTAGATGATAGGCTTAGTTGTGAATACCCTTTTGCATATGATGATCAACAACAGAATCTCCATCTGGTATTATCCTTACTTCTATGGTATGCACAGAACCCAAGCTCTTAACTGGTGGGGAACCCAGATTGTTTACCTAAATTAGATAGCTTGTTAGGGGCAAGCGTGATTGGTTGGCTAGTCTAATTGAAATCATGGGACAAACGTGTTCGTTTAGAAGATAGCTATTATTGGGATAATTCAGTCACCTCACTGCAAAGCTGCCTCATCAATGTTATGACAGTCATGATTCGTAAGAAACCAGTAAGAGCACGCATGTTCTTGTGGTTCTTAAAATCTCATGCAGAAATCATAAAGGGTTTAAGATTCTTAGTCTAATTCGGTTGTGCCTTGTCATTGAAGGCAAAAGTGACGTTCTGCAAAGATTACCATTCATGGAAAAATGAAGTTTAGAGATCTACGCGGCTAAAAGGAAATTGAAGGGCTCCCTTTCACTTTACTAAACAGATGAGGTACGCGGCAATGATCAGAATCCCCCCCCCCGCCAATTCTATAATCAAACTTCAAGTGAAAGTCATAACAGAACAACTCCTTGGTGTACAGGTACATGCACAGCAGTTCAAGTTTATTGGGAAAGGAAGCCTCGAAACATAATTGTTTTCAAGTTTAATGCTTGCCCTCGTAAAGAAAGGTACGCCATTGGCTTGCAAAAACATTGGGCTCTATATGAAAAACTAGTAAAAACAGGGGGCGAAAGGTGCAAGCCAGACTGGTTTAACAACAGCTGCCATCATGTCGGAGTCAAACCAACAACACCTGCACAACCACGCCATAAAAGGAAAAGAATAAGAATTGCCTTGGAATTTAGTAACAATGGTCAGATGGATGGATGAGTTTTTAGGCTTGGCATGACAAAAGCATGACTGCAATTACATCGATGAGATTCAAGATCATGACAAGTTCTCTAACAGAATGCAATGGGGAAACTGAGACAAACAATTAGTTTCCATATTAAACCAGGGACCTTCTCCTTTCTCCATTCTCAACTTCCCTAAATTCCCAGAATGATGTATATAACTGTTGTTCGTGTCAAAACTCATTTCAATGTGAGAAAACAGCACTCCAAATCTTTTAATGAGAATCCAATTAACTTTTACCTTGATAAATTTTACATTAGAAAACAGCAAACTCACTGTTAAAAGTTTTGAAGATTACAAATTCCGTAAACACAAAACAGGCAAGTCACATACAAATCCATTATAAATAAAGAAATCAGATTGTAACGATTACATTGAGTTGGTTCACAATGCTTTCATCTGAAAGATTCAAACAAACAACAAAGATAGATTGTTCTGTCTAATATGTGCATAAATCTCCTCATTTCTGATCCTGCTCTACATGAAAATGCCATCTAATGCCTGCTGAAGAATGTTCAGTGATCCCAAACATTCGTAACGTCGGACCAGATAACAAGTTAATGATTCTACTCCTTTTTCAAGTCAGTCATGAAACTTTTTGATCTACCAGAATAAAGAGATTTTGCTAATGAATAGGCTTTCTTTGCTGCCCAATATCCCTTCCTTTTCCACATATTTTTACGGATATGCTTTTTTGATATAGAAGTACGTTTTTTGGGAACTGCGGCAACTGCCATTCAGAAGATAAAGAGGTTATTCAACATGGAAGCGTATGCATGCAGGCACAAACAGATGACAAACTAGAAGTATGACGAGTGGACCAATGGAATAAGAGTTTCTAGATCTGCATTTATGGAAGTTGGAACCAAAACTTTCCAAAATCTAAGGTTTGTTAACTAGTAGCTTTTCAAGATCACTATCTGGCAACAATTCAAGGTTTGGAAACCAAAACTTAGGAGTAAAAAGAACAGGGCGAGGAACAGAGAAGAAAAATTCAATTTCCATACGTACCACATGCCAATCTTCCACCTGCGTTTCCAGTGGTGAGACTGAGTTCGTGCCCACCTACAAATACAAATCCAGAAATGAAAGAAGTGATGTTAGAATATCAAGCTAGAGAAACAATTAGAGTGATTGACAACAAGGCCAATAAATTAAGCTGAATGAAATACTTGGTAGTTTTATTATTCAGATTGCCTTGTGCCTATTCATAGTGCTGGTAATTTGATTGAATCTAAGCTTACCCTTTCCAAGATCATCCTCGAGTTCATGGACTACAAGAGCTCTTCCAATCACTGTGTTAGGACCACTCAGAGGTATCTGTTCATTATTTTGTTAAAGATTTAAAATTGAGTAACACCATTTTGCGAAGAATGATTTACACAAAAACAAGGGGCATATACACAGAAAAGTTTTGACAGAAAAGGTTACCTGGTTGTCCACAATTGTTGCTTCTGCCACCCCTGTATTTCACAAATTGTACAATTACATCCAAATACATCAACCGTATATGCAAATAGTAACTGTAAATCAGAAAGGCTTTACCATCAGCATTTGCGACTATGTTTCCCAGGTCACCCGCATGACGGACCTCATCTTCAGGAGCACCATGAGTCAGTTTGTTGGGATTGAAATGTGCTCCTATTGTTTGCAACCAAAGAACAAAAGAAAAATATTTATGTTAAATGCACCATTAAAGCATATGTCTCTTCAAAATGAACTGGAACCCTATCAGGACTCAGAGGTAATCGCAATAGATTTTCCAATAACATTGCTTTCAAGGCTTACCCGTTGAAATGCAACCATTTGTTGTGTCACCGTACTCATGCTACGCCGGATAGTTAAGGAAAGAGACAGACCGAGAGAGATTAATTCCCCAAAAGGCAAAGCAAATTCAAAGCCACATACGATAGAATTCATGGCCAAAGAACAGTTACCAAGTGGAAGCCGTGGGGTCCTGGAGTAAGTCCAGTAACACGAACATTCACAGTAGTAGGACCTGTTCGAGTAAGCAATGCAGATAACCAGTAAACCAAACATAGTAAATGAGCATCAATAGCAACAATATCTGATTAAGTAAACCTAACTTTCACAGAGTCAACTCTCGATTCTACATTACTATCAAAAATCAAACAATCCACAGACTAAAACTGGACATCTACATCCAAATTCATTATCATTTCCCAAATATTCTCAACACATAAAACAGTTCGTACCAACGCCATTTCAACCAACCAAAAGCCAATGCATCAAGGAAAAATACCAAAAAATACCCAATAAGCCAAATCAATACGAGACCACCCATTTCCCTCTTCCATTTAATTTCCACCACAACTCACATCCAAAAATGCCCCAAAAAAGAAACGACAAGAGACGCAAACAGATAAAAGTCAGACCATCGCCTTCCTGGGTGAGACTGA